>JAZKJV010003165.1:0-505438 GCA_037367405.1 Ottelia alismoides | reverse complement strand
TGAAACCTTTCTTGGAGTTCTCCATATAGAAGTGCTCCAAACTCTTCTTAATGTACCCATAGTGTGACAATCCCAAGATCCTCTTTTCTCAGTTTCTGAACAGCTTCAGACCCAACATGTAAGAGGCTTCTCTGAGATCTTTCATCTCGGAGGTATGGGATAGCAAAATCTTAACACTGGTCATCATCCATGTATCATTCCCAATGATAAGGATGCCATCTACATAAAGCATGGTGAATACAATGTCGCTCCCACTAAGCTTCTTGTACACACACGGTTCATCAGGATCTGCACAAAATCATAACTCTTTATGGTTTCGTCGAATCTGATGTTCCATCTACAAGAAGCTTGTTTGAGCTCATAGATGGATTTCTTCATCTTGAATACTTCCCCTTCCTCAGTTATGAAGCCATGTGATTGCTCTATATAGATATCATCTTCGAGGTATCCATTGAGGAAAGTTGTCTTCACGTCCATCTGTCAGATGTCGTAGTCAAGATGTGCAACGATAGTTAGCAGTTCCCTGATGGACTTGAGCATAGCACAGGAGAGAATGTTTCATCATAGTCTATGCCTTCTCTCTGTATGTAGCCCCCGTCTATGAGGTGTTCTTTGAAAGTCTCTACTTTGTCATCAAGTTCCCCTTTTCTCTTGAAGATCCTTTTATACCCTATGGGTTTTACCCCTCTAGGTGGATCCTCTAGGATCCATACACTATTCTTATGCATGGAGTCAATTTCTAACTTCATTTCTAGCATCCATCTATCCATGTCATTATCCGCGAGTGCTTCATCAAATGAAGCTAGATTTGTCAGTTTCACCAGACATATGGAATAGTACCTTTCATGTGGTGCAACCACCCTCAAACTCCTTTGAAGAGGTACGTGTGTTACATCTTCATTTACTTCCTCAGTTCTGGTTCAGAAAACTCAACATCCTCATAGGATACTATAAGTTCCTTTACTTCATTGTTATCTTGACTATTAGGGAAGTCATCCTCTAAAAATTTTACATCTCTAGAGATGAATACCTTCTGAGTCTCAGGGTCATAAAGGTAGTATCCAATGCCATCTTTAATATACCCAACTAAGTAGCACTCACGAGTGTGAGATTATATCTTACTTGCATCCACGTTCTTCGCATGGACCAAGCAACCCCGAACCCTCGAGTGTTTAACACTGGTTTTGGTTCCATACCAAAGCTCATGAGGAGTTTTAGGTACAGACTTACTGGTAATATTATTCAAGATATATATTGCAGTCTCTATTACATATCCCCAGAACTAAGTGGTAAATATGCTTTATTCATCATTATAGGGACCATGTCCACGATGGTCCAATTGCGTCTTTCAACAACACCATTAAATTAGGGAGTTCCAAGAGGAGTGAGATTTGAGATACTTACATGCTCTTTAAGGTATTCCTTGAATTCATCTGAGAGGTACTCGCTACCTCCGTCAGATTGAATCCGTTTAATGCTCCTATCAGTTTGGTTCTCAACCAAAGCCATAAACTCTTTGAACTTTTCAAAGGTTTCAGATTTATGATGTAAAAGAAGATAAACCCGTACCGTGAATGGCCATCAATAAACATCAAATAATATAGATAGCGTGGTACTGAAGGGACCACATGCATCAGTATGCATTAGGTCAAGAACACCATCGCATCTTGTAACCTTATTACATAAAGGCATCCTATTCATTTTACCTGAATACAATGTTCGCAGGTAGGCAGAGATTGAACCTATAAAAAATCTAAGGGTCCATCCTTTATCAATCTATTGATCTTATTAAGAGATAAATGACCAAGCCTTTGATATCAAATCATATTTGAATGATTTCCATCCTCCCTGGTTCATTTAGGATTTTTATTAGTGGTAGTAACATTCATGACATTTTCATCAATGCACAATCCATATAGTCCACCAGAAGTCAGAACGTCATCCGCAATATATTTATCATAATGACATATGACAAGTTTATTACAAAATATAAACGAATATACACTTCTAAATAATTTAGATACAGATATTAAGTTCCTTCTGACATCTAGAACCTAAAGATATTCTTTAAGTACTAGGACTCCTCCACTAGATAATGATAGTCTACAGGTCGCAACGGCGACTGCTGCAACAGTTGCATCAGATCTCGTCTAGATGACTATCTCCCTTCATCAGGACTCTTACTTCCTGAAATAGATGCAACAAATTGCATACATGAACAGAAGAACTAGAATCGATGACCCAACTACCTTCTCGTCCCACGAGAAAATTGGATTCAATGATTAAAATAAAATTCATACTTGTCGGGGCTTCACCTTTGTCAGCAGACTTCAGGTAATCTGGGTAGTTATGCTTCCCATGCCCCTATTTCTTACATGATGACCGATAAATCTCAAATACATCATGTTAAAACCTATTTATTATTCATCTTGCTTAAACAATTCAATAAAAATCACAATTAAATCCTTATTATTAACTTGTATTATATTATACATACTCTATGTATAATTAACCTATATTTGACCCTAATTATTGTATTAAATTTATAACATTTTTCTTTATTTTCTATTTATTAAAAATCCCTAAAATTTGGTTAAAAATTGTTTATAGTTATTTTGGTTTTTCAAAGAAATTAAAAATACAAAAATATCGAAACCACAAAAACAGTGTTTTTACCCATTAAAAATACTCCCAAAAATTCATCTTTGTACAAATGACTTTTTTGGGGTTTTTTACCGACACAAAACTTGTAGATCTGATCGAGATCTACAACTTTCATGTTTTGACTTTTTCCTAATTCATCCTTCTATTATTTCTTTTGATTTTTCTTTGTTTTATTAATTTTTGGATTTTCTAGAGCAACCACGTGGCGCCCTCTGAGCCGCCCACATGGCCCGCTCGTCTTCATGCCACCCATCACTGATCTACACCGTCTGATCTCCATGGCATGCCTTCATCTCCACCGCCCATCGTGCATCTCCCCTACTGTCTTATCAGATCCCCTGGACTTATCAAAACCACCCCCTTCGCTTCCATCACAACCATTATATCATTTGCACCTGCTCCCATCCTATGGATCCCCCCCTCCACGTCACCCCGTCTTCTCAGTTGTTGGATGAACCCCTAGCGCATCTTCACCACACACACCCCCGATCTCGACCCTTAGATCAGATCCAAGGATCTGATCCAAACCAACCGGCCCTCACCTCCACGTGGACTTCTGGATTACTAGATCTAACGGACCACGACCATCAGCCTCCTCTAAAGCGCTCCTCTCTTCAGGCGTTACGCCTTATGCCAGCACCGACCCCTTCCACTTCTAGCCACTATGCCTGACGCCTCTCCATAACCTAAAGGTGCCCCCCATGAAGCCCTGAGAACCACCTTCTTCGTGAGCCCATCAATGATCCAAATTTGAGCTTCTAAGGCCTTCAATCGGTCGTTCAAAATCCACGAACACCACCTGTAACGGTCGAGCTCCCTCCTATATAGCATCTCCTCCGCCATAGTCACACCTCGTCCACCAATTCAGAGCAAGAGCCCTAGCCCTCCTCCGTGTCACTGTGACATACGGAGGTCAGAGAAGGGCCATCATGGCCCCTCTGCTCTCGTGTTTGACCCATGGTCCTTCGACCATGTCACGGCACCTCCGGTGGCCGCTGAACTCCGAGGACAAGGATGATCTCGCGGGGCGATGACCACGGGCTTCCACAGAAGCCCAGCCTAAGCCTCCGACCATCTTCTTCCTCCCCAACCCTCCAGGTACTCGATCATTACTTTTCTTTCCTTTTCTCCTATTTATTCTATTGCATACACTCCAATTCACCTTTGAATTACACCACCCCCACCTTCGCCTCGTGTCTTCGACCTTCGCGCCACTCCCTCTTTTCTCCATAACTATTCCTTGCTCCGACCCAACTCTTCTGTTGTCAAGGCAGAGGAAGCCCCAGGGACGTTGCCTTCTTCGCCCACATGGCCCTCCGCTCACCTTGCTTCACTTACACACGCAGCGTACACACTTCGGCTTTCGATTAACCACTTTTGCATGTCGAAGCCTTCATTGAACGGAGCTGCGCACATTGCTCCAGCCTCCCGCTCCGCCTCTAATGAGAAATCATAGACAGTCCCATCTCGTACCTCCCGCGTCTCCATCTTCAGTCAAGCTTCATCGTGGAGCCTCCAGAAATCTTTTTGGAGCTTTCACTAGTCATGGAGGAGCACGGTGGAGGGAATACGAGGTCACCGGAGCGCAGCCTTCTCCGGTGAGAAGAGGTGGAGCATGAAGAAGTAGGTACCATCCAATCATATGGATCAGACGAACCTAATGCTACTCGAGCCTCGATGCTATCTATATGCTTGAAGACCAAACCCCCCCCCCCCCCCCGGGAGCACCAGATGCAGCCGTGTGCCCTTCCGAGCCTCCATGCCTAGCCTACAGGCTCGGGTGCACCGAGCCAAGAGCCGAAGCTCTGGGAGAAGCCACGTGAAGCCTGACCCTCGATGCCTTCCGAGCTTGGTCCCTCGTGTGCCTTGCATGTGAGGAACTGGATAAATTGCATCGAAGACCCTTGAGTTTTCAAATATTACATCTAGATCCTCCAGGTGTATGCCTCACATGTATGCCTGGGGTAATTTACGAGGAGGATCAGCTGAGTTTCAAAAATTATGAAGAGGCCCTTACGTGCAAGGAAAAATTACACAAGGGCCCCTTTGATTTTTTGCTATTTGCAAATATGTCCCTCCAAGGTCCTATTTGCAATATTTATCTTTATTCCCTCATGCATTTTTATCACATTTATGTCCCTGCATTGTTTTTAGCATATCTTGAGCATTTTATGTCCAAATCAAATTATTTCAGTTTCATTTTGATGATTGGTTTACCCTTTATCTAATGGAATCTTTAATTTCATATTTCGACACTTTATTAAAAGGGATAATTTTTTATGATCTATAGTGTCTCCTGCTCTTTTATTTAAATGCCATGAATTATCTTTAATGCTTGATTTGACTCTGAAATTGACCCTTATTACTCATGGATGTGATTAATTTAGGGAATATTTGTATATTTTTGTCTTTCATACAATTATTTGCATCCCATTAATTTTGTGCACGTATTGCATCTTTTTTTAATTGCATCTAAAAAACAAATAAAAATTATACGCATCACTTGTCTTTGCATTATTTTATCTGCATTGCATATCACATATGCATGAAGATCTAGGCCTATGAAAATACTCCCCCATTAATTAATCAATAAAATTTGATAAATAGACAAAGAGGCTTGTGTCCTTGTGTTCGACCTTGGTATGCTTGCCAAGTAAAATCATTTCCAGATATTAGTAAGTGTGGTTTTTGTTGAACCATTTTCACCACCTATACTGCGATAAAAGATGGTTATTAACATGGTGAAAATATTGTTCATTAATGACACACATCGGTCTTCTTTGATGTCACCAGTACGGAAGTAGTAAAAGATAAGCCAACACCTTGACTTTTCTTCTTTCTCTTTTGGGTCGGGCCCTTTTGAGATCCTTGGTTTCAGACGTGCTTCCCTTTGACATGTGCAACCATTGCACTATCATAAGGATTATCGTTCTTCATTACGTCTTCTTCAGACTTCAATGGAGCTAATACCTCAACGTTAGACAAGTTTAATTTGTTCATGTGGAATGATACCACAAATTTATTGAAAGACTTGGGCAGAGATAAGAAAATGAAGTCATACTGCATATCTGCATCCATATCTGCTCCAAGAGTTTCCAATTCATACAAGTACCCAAACATTTTTCTCACAAACCGAAGTCCCTTCCTGCTTCTTACACCGAATAAGTTCTTTCATAACATTATAACACAGAGTACGATTGACATCATCGAACATCTCCTTGAGATTCAACATCATATCCTGGCCGGTCTCCATCTCCACATGTTGCTTCTGAAGCACATTGGAGAGAGATCTTAGAATATAACATTGAGCCAATGTATGATCTTCATCATATTCTTCATTGAACTTTAATTCTTCCAGTGTCTTAGGGTTTGTGTACTTGTTCTTGGATAACACGTAAGAGATGTGATCCACAGAGAGAACAAGATCCAAATTACGGATCCGAGTAATTTGGTCCAGTCAATTAGTTGACCTTCAGAAGCCTACTGAGTAGGTTCATAAAATTCATTGTCCGAAATTAAGAATGCATTATATCAGAACATATAGATAATCATATAATTAATTTAAATTCTTTGATGAAGGATTTTCTAATCAAATTAGTCTTGCTTTTTCAACTCTAAAAATTCATTCCCTTGATAACTTTCAAAGCAAGAGATATACTTACCGTATACCTCTAGCAAGAACTGGGATCTCCTTTTCCACCTTTGTTACATCCCAATAATATGAGAACTTTAACTCGGATAAAAAGAAGTGAGAATGCATTCTGCTTTGCAAGTCTAACTTGCATTTCCCAATCCAGTCTTTAATACCCAGACCCACCACCCCTAAGGCAATGTTGACCCATCATTAATTGAACCAACCGTCAACAGGATTAGAACTCGCTATGTGTAATCCAATATTGCCCTAATAATATGAGGACTCGATGTTGGGGTCACTACATATACAGCCTTAATCTTTCGAGAACCAAAGAGCCCGATCCATGTGTGCTTATATGTAAGAGCTGTCACTTCGGATAGGTGTCTCCTACATACAATTTATGGCATGGAACCCTTCGCCTTGACGGGAGACCATGGATGTCACTTATGTGATCCTCCACCTCATATTCAAATTTTAATTAATTATTATGAATCATATTCACATAATCAATTCTTCCAAGGGAAATACAACTCTATTCATAATAGAGTATTTAATTGCATATAATTGATTTAATCATATTAAATCAATTATCAATCTAATTCAATCAACCAACAAACAATTTTGATTGTTACTTGAAGGATGATATAATCTCAAAATATGTATTATTTAAATTTTAATAATTAGAAAATTACACAGTAATCTATCAAAGTATTATCTTTTCCTTACCCGTTGTCATGGTCAGTACACACAGGATGTGGGACAGACCGTTCACGGAGCAACCTACTACCCCAACGATCCCCGACCAGACACTATATCCTGATCAGGTCAGGATAATGTGATTTGATCATTTTGTATTTGAGATGATATTCGATCTTCCAACCAAAGTTATACCATATAATATTTACCAAAATCATTTTGATTAATATTATTAGGATATTTGCTAAACAAATCCTCAATCATATTCAAGTAATAATGTTTTACATGTAGATATTGTCCTACAACTACTGTAGGATAAACTAGAGTTTTCATGAAACATTCATTCAATGGCCTATGATGATTAATCAATGATTTTCATAATTATTAGGTATCATATTTAATCAGAGAAAATTCACAATTTCCATGATTTGTGTTGAATTATATATACACTAAGTAAAGAGATTTGATGATGTAATCATCTTTCGGCCCATCTCCACTAAATATGGAATATCTAAGACAAACAGAGTCTTAATCGCATGAAATAAATTTGAGTGGTTTGCTGGTTTGATTATACGCTTAATTCGAGTGTTTATTTCACATTTCATGATGAAAAAATAGTAAGTAAAATTAATTTTCTTACACATTCGAGAATACATGCAAAATAATTTCCCATGGGGGAACTATTCGAATGATTTTCATGCATTTTTGGTACCAATTAAAAGTTACTATTTTCGGAACATATTTAGACATTATAAATACATTTAAGTAAACAAAAAATATATCCAAACAGTGCACAAACATTAGCCTTTTAATAAAGCGAAAAATCGATTCGAATCTTGCATCGAATGTAAAAATAATGATTTCCGCGCATCCGAAACGTGAACCTCGATCGTCTAGGATTTTGGATCATATCCAAGACTTTGACTAAGGATCTGATACCACTTGAAGGATATGAAAATATCCTTAAGTACATCACGGAAGTGTGATGATCGTGTCATATGCGATCGGAGCGACTAGCCGCACTAGTTGTCCGGTGCAGTGGAATTTAAAAAAATTAAATGATGAAACCACATGATCCAAAAAAACTTCTCGGATCATTTAATATAATCAAAAATAAGATGGAGGATTACCTCTTGAAGCATGGTTGCGATCGTAGTCTCTAAGCGAATAGACCTCTTGTCACAAGTCCGACCGTATGGAGGAGACGCTTGCGAGCACGTTGATGGGATGCAGGCTTCTCACAATCCAAGATGAAGATCCAAGTGTTGGAACTTCCGATTTCTGTTGGACATGCGAGCCCACGGCGAGCCATTATGCAATAAATGTTATTGTGAATATCATCCCTTGATCTGAAATGAAGAATAACTAATTTGCATAATAGGTCCCTTAGTACAATTGGGTTATGTACCATGGCCATCTTAATGATCATACAACTGTTGAAGATTCAATTATTGAATCATAGAGGCTGGTGCTTGGATGAATATCTAAAGAGTTAGATTGAGGACTCATCAAGCACCGTCAAATGATTGTTAAGAGATGATCTCCAGCATGAGTAGGAGATGTCAATCCTTTTCTCATATAGGTTGATATCTAACTGACCTCTTGATGCAGGTTCTCTGCATAGGAATAGATATTCGAAGGTGTTAGATTAGTTAGGTCAAAGGGTTGACTTGACGAGATCGAGATAACCAAAGTCCTATATCGAATATTGTCACGATATAGGCACACATCCTCTGATCGGAGACAAATGTATTGCTATATGTCTGAGTATGTACATTTGGAAGACCAATTGATGACCTAACCAAGGTCTATACACTGGCGAGCTGGTGTACATATAAGGGCATATGAGTAATACGATCTCTCAAAGGGATCATACAGGTTCACTTCTGAACCGGAAGACATGAGCTCACTCATGAGGTATTGGGAATGAACAAATTCCATGCATGATCGTCGTGCTTTATACACATGACACAAATTTGAAGGTATGATATATGCTTTGAGAAAGCATATGATCGATACCAATTCCCAATAACCAAGATTGAGAAACTTGCTGATCAAACCCTGAATATGACAATGTAAAATTGATCTATATCTTAGGGATGATCATAGGTCTTCCAGTATGCAGGATGTGCATGTATTAGGAATACCTGAGGATGATGTGATCAATAATCGATTGTATAACATGACGCTTCCATTCCGAGGGAGTGATGAAACATGTCTAGATTTTAGTGACTCCTCTCAGCAGAGAAGAAATATGATCTTGGTCCAAGTGTTGGACATTGATCTGAATGAGATTCAGATGCAATGAGAAGATTAGATTTTCGGCCTTGATTAAATCAAGCATCTCTGGGAGGCCCGTGAGATCTGGATTTGAGATGTGATCTCAATATCCAAGTCACTATACGTGGAACAATACAATCGCCCTGTCCTTATCTCCAAGTATCTGCGGAGAATACGCATTGTTCTTGAAAGAGTTCAAGAATAATTCGAAAGTTGATTTATTTCTAAGCATTGAGAAATGGATAATTAAATGTGATTTAATTATCATGAATAATGTGAGTTTGATTCACATTATCTGAATACATAAGAATGAGTATCCAACGTAATTATATGTGATTTAATTAATGTGGATATGGATAATGTGGACAGTACTATCCAATTATCCATCTATATTATAAATAGGATTTATAATATACATTAGAGAGACTTGTGTGATTTATATTTGTTGATTAATTGTTAATGTGAATGGGATTCACATTGAATAATTAATTGAAAATATAATTACATTTGGTTTGGGTTGTGAATGAGATTCACAATTTTTTCAATGGCATGATTGATATTTTCTAAAAGGATAATTTGGAAATTTTTTTGTGAAAATTATTTTGACAAGAGTTATAGGAGATATCATGAGATAATGAGATCTCATGATATATTAAGGAGATAGACCAAGTCCTATCTAACAAGAGGGGACGGTTACAACTCTCCTTGAGGAGCAGAGTAGCCGTCCTCCCTTTTTAGGAGAGGACCATGGTCTTCTCATTATCCTATCTCTAGTCAAATGTGATTTAATTTGAGATTAAGTATATTGATTTATCAATGTTAATTAATTTGAATTAAATCACTTGTTATGTTTTACCAACAACATCCTAGCCGTTGAAAGGGATACAAATCAATCTCATCCGTTGATTGTGTGTTGTCCATGGATTGGGATCCATGGATTCCCGAAACCCTATATGAGAAGAGGCATGCCTTGCTCTACAAAAATACACCGACTTGAAAAAGTCTCTCTATTCTCTCTCTCTCTCATTCTCACGTGCCCTCTTCTCCTTCTCTCTTGGGTGGCCGTCCACCCTACTCCAGAAGGAAGAAGGCCCTCATCGTCAGCCTACGTTGCTTCGACGACTCTCGGTGCTCCATCTTCTTTCGGGCTTATTGCTCATGAAGAAGATACACGATCTCGTGTGATGAGGTCAGGAGTTCCCTTGCTTGGACAACTACTTCGATTGCGAGGATCACGCGACTCATCCCCGCGCACAAGCATCTTCTCCGATGATCGGACTTGAGACAGGAGGTCTCTTTTCGTAGAGACTCGATCAACCACGTTACAAGAGGTATTCCTTTATACTTAATGTGGTTCTAGATGAAACGATCCGAGAATTGTTCTTGGATCATGTGGTTTCATCGCATGAAAATTTTTAAAATTCCGTTGCATAGAACAACTAGTCCAACTAGTCATTCTTCGTCGTATTTGATTCGATGCTCACGCTTCCATCATGTGCTTAAGGATTATCCCATATCCTTCAATTTCGTCGACGAAATCTAAGGTCTTCTTCACGAGCAAAAAGTATCGAAGAAGATGGGGATCCGCAAGTAATCAATCCGGCAGAACAACGGTGTCGTGTGACCACGATTCTCTCTAGCACAAGGCATGGATGGCCACACTTGAGAGAGAAAGAGATGGGGCATGTAGTATGAGAATGAGACAGAGATACTTGTAAAGTGTTGTATTAAATAAGGGATACGATTGCCTCTTCTTTTATAGCATTTTCGGAGTTCATAGATCACAATACGTGTGAAATACAAAATCAATGACTGAGATTGATTTGTGTTTCTATTCAATGGCCAAGATTTTCTTGTAAAAACACAACAATAATTAATTTATAATAAATTAAATATATTTAATAATCAACATAATTAAGTTTGAGCTAAATTAATTAGCATAAAAGGATTAGGAATTAAGCCACCCACCCTCCAAAAAAAGAGGACAACCATCCTTGTGACCAAGTCAAAGGGTGGACGTCCACCATCCATTAAATGAATGGTTTTGGCTCCTCTAATCCTTCATACAAATTTACAACAACTTTTATTGTGAATTAATTCACAAAAATAATTCTAAATTACTTTTGTGAATATTACAAACATACCTTTAAATAATTTTGAATCATATTCACAACCCAAAATAAAATGTAAAATGTATTTCCAATTAATTTTCAATGTGAATCCAGTTCACATCACTAATTAATTTGAAGATACCATTTACAATAAGCTCTCTCTAATATATTATGAATCATACTTATAATATATATATAAATAATATGGATAGTAGTATCCATATAATTCATATCATTGATAATTAAATCTCATTTAATTATCTTAGATCATCATTCTCATGTATTTAAATAATATGAATCGTATTCACATTATTTATGATAGTTAAATCACATTTAGGTATCTATATCTCAATGCTTAGATACATAATTCATCAATAGAATTATTTTTGAACTCTTTCAAGGACAATGCGCTTTCTCTACGGATACTTGGAGATAAGGTCAGAGTGATTCTATGTTCCACGTATAGTGACTTGCATATTGAGATCCCATCTCAAATCCAAATCTCAGGGACCTCCCATAGATGATTGAGTAAATCAAAACTATAGATCTAATCTTCTCATTACATCTGAATCTCTTTCGGATCAATGTCCAACATTTGGACTAAGATCAGATCACTTCTCTAAAAGAGGAGTCACTAAAATCCAGACTTATTTCATCACTCCCTCGGAATGAAAGCGTCATGGTTATACAATCGTTAATGATCACATCATCCTTAGGTATTCCTAAAACATATACATCATGCATACTGGAAGATGTAGAGTAAACTCAAAGATATAGATCAATTTACATTGTCATCAAGGGTTTTATCATTAAGTCTCTCATTCGGCCATTGAGAGTTGGTATCGATCTTATGATTTCCAAAAACATATATCATACATACAAATTCGTATCATGCTTCCAAAGCAAGATGAACATGCATGGAATTTGATCGATCCCAATACCTTATGAGTGAGCTCATGTCTTCCGATTTATAAGTGAATATGTAGGATCTCTTTAAGAGATCATATTACTCATATGTACTTGTATGCACAACATCTCATCGGTATATAGACCTTGATTAGGCCATCAACCTATCGGTCTGCCAAATGTACATACTGAGACATATAGCAATATATCTGTTTCTGGTCAGAGGATGCATGCCTATATTACGATAGCATACGACATAGGACTTGGTTATCTCGATCTTGTTAAGTCAACTCTTTGACCTAACTAATCTGACACCTCCGAATCTCTAATCCTATGCAGAGGACCTGCATCAAGAGATCGGTCAGATATCAGCTAAAAGAGAAAGGATTGATATATCCTACTCATGTTGGAGATCATCTCTTAATAATCATTTGATGGTGCTTGATGAGTCCGCGATCTACCTCTTTAGATATTCATCCAAGCACCGGCCTTTATGATTCAACAATTGAATCAACAACTGTATGATCATCAAGATGACCATGGTACATAACCCTAATTGTACTAAGGGACCTTATAGTGCATTCACTATTTAATCTCAGTCTGGAAGTGAAAATAAACCAATAACTTTTATTGATATACCAAACATTATAATACCATTTATTGTAGGAATGGTTCGCCTTGAGCTCACGTTTCTTTATTTTTCCTTTATTTCTTTATTTCAGGTTACAATAGTGATAGATATACAATATTTACAGAAGAATGAAGACTTATTAAGAAGTGATATTTATTGATATTTACATGTGTTTATAAGGAAATTTAAGCAATTAATGAATGAAGATGATGAATTGGTGATTCGTCACCCTTACACATGATCCACTTGCCCTGACATTACGAATCGACTCCAGTAATTATCGTGTTATATATAATGCACAATTTGTTCTATGCTATGTAAACTTTACTGAGGATGAATAAATATTGAAATAATATTTATTTATGATTATTATGGGTCCACAATGTACATGTTATTGATGGTAATGTGTCTTTACATTACGGTATTCAAAACAACACAACACAAATCGTAAAAACACCCAACTGAGATACCTAACTTCTATCTTGTAACCCCCTTACTTTGCCAAACTAATAGAGAATAGGACAGAACTACCATTTATCCCTCCCTTATCCCACGGATTTCTTACCCTCCAATCGAATAGAAATGGGGAATACAACAGCTTAACCCCCCCTTACCCCGTAACATGTATCCCTCTATTGAAGGGGCCCGAAACGACGAGGTCCACATATGCTTTGAAAAGTAAGAAAATATGAAACAAGTATTTTTTTTCTAATTTTCAACGCACGGGTATACTGGTGCAAGGTTAAGTGCATCAGAAATAATAGTTCAAAGATGAGTCTTCAAAAAAGGCAAAAATTTACTGTACTAATACAACATGAGCAAAAGTGTATCAATGAAAGGTGGCTGCAAACGGAGTAACAATGCTTTTGGACCTATGAAAGTTTTCTAGGTGTGGAGCTTATGTTTGAAATGCTTTGTACAAGACAATGTATGCAACTAATTACCACAAATTAACTTGATAAGAACAACAAGAACAGTTGATCTTCTTGTCCTCATGAAATTCACTTGAAATAACGCATGTGTATACTTTGAGTAGCGTTCTAACTTGATCACAATAAGTTGATCAGGGTTTGGATTGATTACATAGTTTTTTAGGTACGCAACATCCATGTATACTTGATTTAGCAATTCTTAGTGGTATCTAAGATAATACCAATAAGAAGATATTGTAGAGTTTAATCGATGTTTAACAAATCCCAAAATCTATCCCTACTAGACATAACATGTACTAGGAATAACAAGTCAATTTAGAGCAAATTAAGAAAGAGCAAACTTTGAGTAAACTTGCATAAAAGCATAAACTTGAATAAAATTATAAGCAAAGGAAACCACAATTTTAATTTTAACAGATACCTAAACAGATGAAGAATACTCCCCCTTTTTGTTCGAAACAAAAATAGTAAAAGAGCTTTAAGCACAAATAGAGTGCAAGGCAAATGAATAAGCACAATAAATTGCAAAACAAATCTATGTGTCTCTTACTTACATAAGAAAGATAATAGTTCCTGAACATTGCAAGATATAAAACTAAATATCATAGGGATCGATGTTATAGAATCTTGATTTCTCCAAATATGTCTTTTAGATGATATAGGTTTGCAAAGTGCGCCGCAAATGCCATCCTTTCTTAAGTTTGCAAATTAAAAAAAGTTTGATTACTTGTCTTGAAGCTTCTTCTCTCTATTTGGTCTTGTTCAAGGTGTTTATGCATTGTAGATACCTACACGTCCCTGATTATTGATTTGAGGTGAACGTCAATCCCTTGAAAAATATTATATAGATTAACTGTTGAGCCTTTATGTGAAGGAGGTCTCCTCTATCATGGCGTAGAAAAGTATGAGGGCGGTGGCATTTGAACGCAACTTCCTATGATGGTTCTTGAGGGGCATAGAAACCACTAGGGTAAGGACGATGGGATGGTCGAGGTGAAGGTTGAGGTTGTGGGTTCTTGGCTGGAAGGAGGCGTGAGCAGATCCTCTGTAATACTGTAGAGATCTGTTGTAAAGCGAGATCAAGCTTGAGTCGCTCGATCAAGATCAAGCGGTTCACACAAAATCTGAAATTTTCTGAGTTCTTACCATGTGAACCGCTTGATCTTGGTTGGTATACATTTTGTAAAAATAAAGATCGACTCAATTTAACGAACATAAGTGGTCCAGCTACTAGGTTAACCAATATCACCATAAGTGTGTAAATAAAATGAGTACACTTAGGATAAAGCAAGCTAAAATTAATTGTATCAAACCGATATCCAAATATTCTTTTAACGACAAGTAGTTGGCATTCTTAAAGAGCTACTTGAAATATAGCACAAGCATGTAGCAAACAAAATATCAAGTCCAGGAGAAATTGATTACAGTTTAAAGCCTATCACACCTCAATAATTTTTAGTGTCCACATATTTGCATGATTCGAATGCATCTAGAAGTGTTGTTGTGTACATTGGTGTGGTTTTCCTTTAGCTATGTCCAAGTCAACTTTTTTAAATTTCTTGGGTATATTTGTGTTGATTGATGAAGGCTCTATTTTCAAGCTGGTGGATTTGGAGGTCAAATTCATCTCAAATTTATCCTAAGTTCACTTGGAAGTTCCCTTGCAAATGATCTTATTATAATATTATTAACATAACTGTGCACAATCAAAAAATTACTTTATTTTGTTTTAATAAAGAGAGTCAGATCAAGAATCCCAACCTTAAAACTAAAAGCTATAAGAAATATTTGTAAGTGATTATACCAAGCACGAGGTACTTGTCTCATATCATAGAGAGCCTTTTCAAACACAGGACATGGTTTGGAAAAACTTGAGAATTAAAGCACCGATTTTGTCATACCAATACTTTCTCTTTAATAAATTCGTTTAAAACCTTACTTTTAAATCCATCTGAAATATTGTGAAATCACAAATACAAACATATATTAGAAGTAATTTGAATTGATTGAAGTCTAGCAATCAATTTATATTCATGCTTATACTCTTTGGCAACTAGTATTGCTTTGTTTAGAATAATATTGTCAAACTTATCGAGTTTATTATGAAACCATGTTGATCCAATAATCGAATGTTTATTTGGTTTTTTGGGGTCTCAGAAACCATTCCTTTAAAACCGATTGAGTTCCTCATGTATCTCTACAATTCAAGACTGATCGATGCAGTTGGACGATTGTGATGGGCCATGGGATCCCCATCCATGAATGTGAGATGATTATTTACAAATGATTTTACATGTAGGAGATGGGTATTTTTCCTTACAGAAAAAACAAAGACTTTCCAAAGTTTCACCAAATTCAATGTTTTTGCAAAAAGAAACCATACGCGCTTGCTATATTTTTCTAATATTTTTGATATTTTTGCAAGTAGGATGGAATTCTCATATTGAAAGTAATGAGGAAAATCTCGAAGCGAAATGGTGTCAACTGAACGGAAGAATCGAACACAGGTAGAAATGGTTAAAAGCATGTAAAATGAAAAGACTCATAAGAATGAGCTTCGACAAAGGTAGTGAATACGGATGTGCGTCTTTAAGTGAGATTTACAAGTCATGCACATTTGCCTTGATGGTTGTGGAATCTCTGTGTTATGAGGAGGCTTAAGGAGATGAAGTTTGGGGAAAATAATGCAAGAAGAAATGGATGCTATTTAAAGTAAAAATAAATGGGAACTATTTATCTACCCAAGGATAAAACTCCCACTGGTGTGAAATGCAAATATAAAGTTAATTATAATGTAAATAAAAGTATAAAAAAATATAAAGCATGGTTCATTGTAAAGTGTTATGCACAAAATTATGGGATAGATCTTTCTGAACTTTTTCTTCTCTTTGAAAGAGGTAGAATGACATTAGCATTAGTAGCTCACAAGAAGTGATTTTTTTTTCAATTTGATGTTAGGGTTTTTATCAGTTGTGCCCCTCCGAGATATCGCAATATCAGTTATGCCCCTATCTTTTTGGTAATATCAGTTGTGCCCCCGATTTCTTGCCAATATTTCACTTGTGCCCCTCAGAGGGGCATAACTGATAAAAGATTATTATCAGTTATGCCCCTCCGAGGGGCACAAGTGAAATATTGGCAAGAAGTCGGGGGCACAACTGATATTACCAAAAAGATAGGGGCATAACTGATATTGCGATATCTCGGAGGGGCACAACTGATAAAATCCCTTGATGTTAAGTCTACATTTTTTACTAGCATCTCGAATGAATGTGTTTATGTTGAGAAACCACGGGGAGTCGTTGTGGATGGAAAAAAGGAAAAAGTTTGCAAACTAAAAAGGTACTTTATTACCTTAAACAAATGCTATGAGCATTGTATGGAAGGTTGGATACATGTTTGCATCAGAAAGATTTTTCTCGGAGCGAAAATGAACCCATTTTATGTGTAAAGGTGGAAGTTGAAACATCACCATTATGTATGTCCACGTAGAAGGCATAATCTATACAAGATCTTTCAAAGCATTTTTGTAATGACTTTAAGTATGATATGATGCAAGCTTTCGATTGTTTGGTTTGGGTTTATTGCATTATATTCTTCAGCTCCAAGTTATGCACACCAATGATGGGATTTTACATCCCACAAAAAGTAAACACTAGTTTGCTTGAAAAAATTAGCATGAAAAAAGTGGCAAAACTTTCTCGACACCAATGAATGCAAGAGAAGCTAACTTTGGACAAAGGTACCTCTAAATCTAATGAGACACAATTCAAAGGTTTGGTTGGAGGTTTAATTTATTTAACACACACTTATCTAGATGTTATATTTCTGATTCTTCTGGAATCTAGATTTATGCATGGTCTGTCAATGCACCATTTGGGAATAGCGAAGCATATTCTTCATGTTCGTGAATAATAAATTATGAACTTCAATATAAATGTGACTCCAATATTTTATGTGGTTTGATTTTACAGATAGTGATTGTGCTAACTTTACAATGGCCATGAAGATAACAAAGTGGCTCTGTGTTTGATTATGTCTTGGGTGCAATATAGCAGAGTTCAAAAAAAAAAAAAACAAGCTACCAAATCATTGTCATCTTCGAAAGCAAAGTACTCGTGTAGCATCAGGTGTTGCTTATCAATCTATGGTCATGCGAAAATTTATAGAGGATCTGAAGTAAGCTCAGATGCAAGCTACTAAGATATATTGTGACAATAAGGTCACAATTTTGATGACAAAAAATCCATTTTATCACGGTTGAACCTAGCATATTGATCTATGCCACCACTTTATCATTAACATTGTTGTCAGTGGTCTAACCGAAATGATATATAGCTCAATGGATGATCTTTGATGGACTTACAAAGACTTTTCCTAATGCGATTTTTGTCCTATTCAAAAATAATCTTGAAGTTTCTAACTTTGCTCAAATGATAGCGATGAAATGTGATGTATGTCTCCCCACAACTTGCACATTTGAAGTAGACCTCTTTCCCTTAGGACTACTTCCTACTTCCACCTTACTTATATTCTTTGTTAATTTCTATTGTTAACCATGATATTATATTTATTTGAATGATCGTGAATGATTGTTACTTATACTCATTTGAAATATAAATATGGGTGTCCATACCTTGGTGAGGTGCAAATGACCTTATCTATTCAAATTCCCCACTCCTGAAACTCCTTTAAGACCTAAAATCATAAGGAAACAAATCACCACTATCACTACTCCCAATCCCAACATAAACATCATTATACAGAGGTTATTATCTTTTGTATATTTTCCCCTTTAAAGCATGTGTACAATAGTCTTTGTATTGATTGGATGTAGCTAGGTAGATTGTCATGCACCACGTCAACTTCAAAAGAAAAATAAGTCATTGCAGAAGATCATTCATCCTTCATTTTTTTACTACTACTACACGAAAGAATGAATCAAAGAGATAAGGGGCACGAAAGGTTAATTTTCAGTTTCAACGTGACATGATTGGGAAATATGTTTGAGGAACAAAGGTAAGATGATCTATTAAAAGATTCATTATATTTTGGACGTAAGATCATTTGATCGGTCTTTATTTTCAGACGATGGATGAGTTGCTTGCTATTTCTCAAGTAAAGTTCTCAAAATATTCTCAAGTTTTGTATTCATTCAAATTCGATTTGAAAATAACAAGTTTAACTTGAATGCAGGTTTATGTTTGTTTAAACAAACAAATCGAATAATGAATAAGGTAGATTTATTCATGTTAATTAAAAGCATCTTTGGTAACATAAGCACCCATTCTTGTTTCAAGAACAACTCCTTCCTCTATTTATATCTTCTTTTTCTTCCATATGATTTTTCTTTTGAGTGCCTCCTATATTTATCTTCTTCTTGTGAGCCCCATTCATATTCTCTTCTTGTTTTCTCTGTTAATTCTCCCATATTTTTTTGTTTTCTCCATATTCCCCTTTTTTGTGTTCCTATGTTATTATCCACACCCATTGAATTGATCATCCATCTCACTCTCTGCTCCCATGTTTTCCAATTTCTACCTCTCGCAACCAACCAACCTCAAACCATGCATGGTGGACGAAGGAGCCCTCGTAGCTCCTCTCCATTGCTTGCACAAGGAGAAGACCCTCTCATAAGCCTTGACCCTATCTTCTGAGCTTTCACCCTCAGCAAAACCTGGTTGATCCGCATGTAGATCCCCATCTTACCATTGTAGGTCTTCATAGAAGAAGATACCATATTCAGAGCTCTCCACTGCCTAATTAAGGACCGTTCTCCCGATCTCCTTCTTGCTACAGAAAGAGAGAAGAAGAGGGAGGGGAGGAACAACACTTGTCATCTGATCAAATCACATTTGCTCCATCCGAGCCATCACACCTCCTTGAATCACCATTATTTGATAGAAAGGAACTAAGATCCTCACCGCCAATGAACCAATGATTGACATCTTCTGATTTCTTGCATCACCAGGCATCTGGGACTACCATGCATCATCACCACGACCATCCATTCACTTCAAATCCAATGCCTCCTTGCATTGCCATGTGGCAACACCACCACTGGTTGATCAAATCCAATGAATACAACAATGCCATTAGATTTAGATACATGGTCACGTGCAAGGCGACCAGGTAAATTGCACATGTTGTCTCGAAGTTTTGAAGAAAAATGATGATTACATGATATGTTGTGATAATAGGCTCAAATTATGTGGAATACAATATCAATTCCTAGGTTGCAAACTCTAAATTCACATAATATATGTCTACATTATTCCATGTGCGTAAGTGTATAAATTTATCATAAAATCAAGGAAACATCTGATAAAATATTCTCATCAATTATCATCATTAATCAGATTTATCAGAGAGAAATTGGGTACACTCATAGAGCACTAATTTAATCAACATCCAACATATTAACTTGGCTCTACAAAATAGCTCTTACTATTTGTTGGAAAGAAAATGGGAGGGACAAGAGTGAACAAAATCCCACTCTTTAATGCATGTGTACCATCTTTATTTACTCTCTCTTTCTCTCTCCCATTTCCCATGAGAGAGCCGCATGAGAGTCTTTATTGTTTTTTGTCTTACATGAATTTATTGCTTTTGTCATGCATGCATGCGACTCTTTACTTCACTTTGAAGAGGCACATATGGCTATTATAAAACTCCCTCCCTCTACGAAAGAGTCGGCCATATATTAATCTCTCTCTTCCCATGCATGAATGGAATTAATTGATTTTATCTTTACATGCATGTGACTCTTCATGAGGAGACACATATGGCCTTTCTAAAAAGTCCCCATGCAAATGCAAGGATGGCGCCCCTCGCATTCTCTCATTCTCCCCTGACGCACCCCATCCCTCTCTCCCATTTTTCATGCACGCAGAGCCCCCCTCTCCCTCCGTTCTCTTATATCCCCATACTCTCGATATCTCTCTACCTATCTTTCTCTCTCTCTCTCTCTCTCATTTTTTCTCATGCAGGCACAAGTGTAGCGCCAACAACCTCCAGCCATTCTCCTCCTCTTCGCGGTGCTCATCCAGTCCGCACCTCCGGCCACTCTCCTCCTCCTTGCGCACGTCCTCGGGTACAGCCGCCCACCTCCAGGCTTCACGCCCAGCAGCCTCCATTCTCCTTGCGTACGGTGCACCATCGGCTACGCACCACCTGTCTTGCGCCCAGCACTGTCCTCCAGCCCGCACAGTCGTGCGTGCACTCTCTTCCTCCTCGCGGTTTGCTCCAACCCACAGCGTGTACCCCACCTTGTGCATACATCTGTCTCCTTCGTTGTGACGCCGGATTCCGATAGAGAAGACTCTTTTTCTTATTTTATTTACTTCTTGTAATTTCATCATGATTGTTAAGTTTGTTTAAGTTGATTTTGGAAGAAACAATTCTCAGTCTTTATTCTTTCTTGCATTTTTGTTGTATTAGTTGTTGTTTAAGTTAAGGTGATAGAATGTTTATTTGGGAATATCTTTTGTTGACTCTAGTTTTTCTTTATAACATGTAACGCAAATCTCCATCCTTATTTGATATAACTTCTACTTAGTCATTTTTCTTCCATCTTAATTTGCAATTCATCCCCTCTATTTTCTTATTTATTTGCATTCATGCTCTCTGTCATTTACTTTAAGTTCTAAAGAGTATTTTCACCGTAGATCACATTCTTTCATATTTTTTCTCTCATTGTCATGGAGTAAGATTTGATTTAAGCTTGAAAGAAGAACAAATATCGCAAATTTGCTTGGTCCCTGTGGATTCGATCCTCTACTTCCCGCTTATAATTTTTCAGTAATCCGACCATGCTTGTAGTTGTAATATTATTTGTTTGATTGCGATTTTTCGTGGAACAACAACGACGTGGTAAAATCATCTTTTTAAACCACGGAAAATCGTGTCAACAAAAAACATAAAAAGTCAACCCACCCCTGTTTAGCACAAGTACCTCGTGTAAATGTGAGTTTTTCAGCCCCGACCCCTGAGGGTCCTAAATTCTACATATAATCCCTTTTACCTTCTAAATCTTTAATTTTCAATCTGCGGCACTTTGAAAGTAAAGCCCCATGTTTCTCATCTTGTATCTTTTGTACCATTGCTTTCGTTTGGAATATTTTTTGTTATTGTAATCCTTATTATGCTCTTTCCTTAGACATGTGTTTGATGCAATTTGGGTTTGAAATGATTAATCTATGAATTGTTGAAGTTAAAGAGAATCTTAGCATTTTCAATCAATGTCAAACCATTTCCATATTGTATAGATGTGATTTTTGGATATGTGCTGCCTTTTTTGTGTTGGAACCTTTTGACATAGGTATCTTGGGATAATATTAAGAAAAATATTGAGGCTTGAGATATGAATGAATTAATTGGTGGATTATTTGCATGGCTTTGAGTCATATTGACCTGCTGGAAAGGGTAAAAAATACATTGTGATAGGTCGTTATATATTCTACAATTTCTTATTTTTGCACAATTTTAAAAAGATCATTTGCTATTTTTAAATTGTAAAATTAAAATTTAGAGGCGTGTAGTTAAATTCCACTACCTAAAAATTATAAAAAAGGCCACCTTCCCTGTATATATCATCGATATTATTAGTTTTGTACTTTTATTGCATTTATACCCAAAAAATATAAAAATATCTAGAAACTATCAAAATTCACTAAAAACTCAATAATAACCAAAAATCTACTTTGCCTTAATTTTACTTTCAAAAGCTTGCTTTTATTATCTATTACTTTAATATCTTTCATATTTTCAAAAGCCACCCTAAATAATTATAAAATATGACAAATTTATCTATGTTTTTAATATATTGTTATCACTTAGTTTATATAAGCAAAACCATTTTATTCTAGTTATATATATTCAAATTTTTTTCTTTTTCTTTTATATTATTAAAAAGAAGAAATTAACAGGATTAAAATTTAAAAATTAATACATAATTAAATCATTTTATAATTATTATTAATCCTTTTTATTATATTTTATTATATAACTAAAATTTTAAAAATAAAAATATTGATTTTAAAAAATACATTAAAATTATATAAAACTTAAATATCACTTAAAACCACAAAAATGAAAACATAAGAACAACACTTAGAGGCACACACATACACTTGCATTGCACACAATGAAACTAGTATATCTGATTTAGATTCACGTACTTTAGTCCCTCGTTTGCTGCTCCTCGAGCTGCTTCAGGACTTGCATGCTTAAACACATACACATATTTCCATTTAAATAAAATTGAGTGAGCACTACACACGACGACACACTTAGATATCACTTGATTTAGGTTTATCACATATCATCCATTTTGATCTCATCGATATTATTGACTCCCTCTACTACAAACACCTTTTGCTCCCAATTGTTTGTAAGAGAATCTATGAAATTTGCTTTGAGCTCTCCCTTGATAAACTTCTTTCCAAGTGTTTTGATATTCTTCACGATATTTGTGAACTTATGCACATACTTTAATACTCTATCTTTACACCATCTCGAACCTTTGGTATTCACGAGTCGGTATAGAGATCTTCGGCCTCTTGACCTTCATGGTTCCTTCATAGGTAACTAAGAGGGCCAACCATGCATATCTTGTATATTGTCTCATACTGAGACCTAATATATTCCTTCGCATATATAGTGCAATAGAATAGTCATTACTTTTGCATTTTTCTCTATCTCCTTCATTTGAGAATCATCAAAATATTCTGTCTTCAACTAGAGTAGCTTCAAGAGGCTTCTAGGTATAGCTCCATAGTTTACGATCGATGGATTGAATAAATATTTTCATCTTGTGTGTAAAATACAATTAGTTGTTTCCAATGATGTGTGAAGGATTTGAAACTGAGAACTATACAATGGTAGAATAGCAAGTGTGAAGGCTTTGAAATTGAGAACCATACAATGGTAGAATAAAAACTTGCCTCTATGCAAGTTTGCCAGCTGGGATCAAAGTTGTTATATTGAATGAAAGAAAATCAGTTGACAAGAGAGGGTGTGTGCGCGTGCGTGTGTTTGTGTGTGGGGGGATGTTGAGTTGTGCACCCTAAACATTATGCAAATTAAAGTAAAAATATTTTACAAAAGGCATACGAATTTTACGTGAAAACCCCAATGAGTGAAACCACGACTTAGATCTTCATTATATGATTTCTCTCTATTCTCGTAAACGAAGTTATTTGTCATTTTCCTTTCACTTTGCTACTTTCAAACTGAGTAGAGCAAAGCTCACTTACATGTACAACCTCTTGCTTGAAACACATTCAAGAAAATATTTTACCTTTCTCAAGAAATGGCCACTCCTTGACTGCTTATAATACAATTTATTGAAAAACAAAAAAAGTAAAAGAGCTTAATTAAATTATAATTTTTTTTCACATGTTAAATGATTTTGAATTGTCTTCCTTATAGCAGAGTGAAATCAGTAAAGTATCAGAAGCAATTTCCATCAAGCTCTTTGAAGATGGAAATCAAAATGGAGCTCATAACACTTTGTTAGATCTTAAAGACTGAATAGCATCAAGTCTAAGGATCGAGAATAGAGAAAATGTGAAAATAATGAATTTGGTCAAGTACCAATGTATCTATTCACCAAGAGGCCTCTTCAAATAGTAATATCCAATATTTACATTTTAATGAAGAGATAAAACTCACAATCAGTCAACTAGACAGAAAATCAATAAGCTGGTTGGATGTAAGCGAGTAGTTGATTGAAATTTCCAACATCTATTAACTTCCAAAAACTTCCTATAAGTTGAGTCCATTGGATATATGAGAGTACTCTACTGAGTCAAAAGTAGTCGATTAAAATAAAGGATAGTTGACTTCAACGACTTGGATTACCATGAGCTATGTGATTGGCCTCAGGGCATAGTCCTCCAGTTAAATCGTTTGTTTAAGTGAATTATAATTAAGGTTATTTTAATAAAGTACTTGATAAATAAAATACAACTATGAAATTTCTTTAGACGATCTTCTTCATATGTAAAACTCTGTGATCCATTGATCTTTATTGTAATTCAAAGCGATCTAATGTAGAATATCATTGCAGTCCATCCATCGACATTGATTATCTTTCCATAGACGTCACAATAATGAGTGCATTTGTTAATTTTTTGTAGTCTGGAATCAATTCTTGCATGAAGATTAATCTTGCAAAATATATTCATAAAACATAGAACAATCAATATTCATTATCAAAATCTTATTAGGGGACAATTAACGTGATTTGTTTTACATTAAAAATCAAATTCATAAATATTAACATGCACCGTGAATTTATACAATTAAAAACAAAATTCTAATAATAGACTATATTAACTCTTACTAACTATGAGATTTACAATATTATTTTTTCAAATTGATGATTAACTTATGACACGGAATGAATAAATAACACTACAGGTAATGGGAGTTCATACTTTATCCAATGCTTCATTTGAGAAATATTGTGTGTATAATATATGATACAGTATTGTTCAAAACCTAAAAACTAATGACTTCTCTTTCTCCCAACATTTGATTGATATTGTAACTCGTTCATTAAGGCATTTATACATTTTTCTAATTATTATTATGGATTCATTAATGAGCTCCAAAGTAGCAAGTTGCTATTAACATTTTCTAATTTTGAATAAGTTAGCTATTATTATATGATGATTTTTATAATCTAAATATGGATGATTAAATGAAGAATTCAAAATCGCCTCAATTGATGTATAATTGATCATTTTACACATGGTTGAAAATGAAATGAGTAAGGATAAATTCCTATGTGATCCGCTATCATATCCATTTTATATAGGTTTAACATTCATATCCTATACATTTTAAAGTATAAATGGACATCACTTTGATATCTTTCATTTGTAAAGTTATTATTTATAAATAATATAACAGAATTTTATGATTTATTTCACTATATTTGATATAATTGGTATGAAATATATTCAATACATTTCATGTGAAATCACCATATACTTGTATATATAGTTAATCTTTAAAGTATTTATATGATTATTCATATCCAATCCCTCTTCTTTTTACATCCTTATGCATTATTAAGGATATAACAACATATTTTTCCAATCTTCAATTATTTCATATTTTGCTTAGATGAGGATATTATTTTAGGGATGACACCTTTTTGTATGTTCCCCCTTTTTGCTTCAAAAAATAAGATAAAGATATAATAATCCCTGTAGGTGTATTTGTGTGTGTTTCTTTTTGTCTCTACTTTTACCTACACATTTATTATAAAATTCATTTCAATGGATCTTTAGAAATTATAAGTTTAAAGGGTCATGTATCCCTTGCCCCCTTGAATCTATCTATGCCTACTACCTCATCTTCAAGACAAAATTTTCACCAAATGAACACATTTGAGGAATAAAAACTCTTAATCTTTCTTATTTTTTATCCTCAAATAGTATTTGGATGGGGATACTATCCCTTTGTCCCAAGGTAAAGGAATTTTATCACAAGATGCTATCCTAGAATAAATTGTCACTTTATGATTGCATCCATATTCTTTGTCAACATTATCTATCACTTTCTTATCCCTCAAACAATCGAATAAGAATGATAGATAAACCTCACTAGTCTCTCATTATATCTTATTGATAATCTTTCATCTGAAGATGCTCTTCTGATAGAGTATTCCTTGAAAAAAAGAAAAGCGATTTTGACACATGAAAAACACCACTATGCTTGCGATGATATTTAAGGCATTGAAACTTGTTGTATTTATGTGCATGATATGACAACCTTTAACAACAATCATAATAAATCTTGTATTCGATATTCTGTTGTACTAATGACAAGTCTTTGGATCAGCTATTATAAGCTTGGGGACCTACCATATATTTAGTTCAAACTCATGACAGATCTTCAGGGCAATCTGCCATGAGTTAGGGGCTTGTCAAAATTTTAGGCCTTTTTAGTGACATGTCTTCAAGAGACTTGCCTTAATACAACGTTTTTTTCGACAAGTTTTCGAGCCAATTTGTTTCCATCACCTTTTCCTTCCTCCCCACTTGCCACCACCACCGTCACACTATCCCCACCCCCACGGTCATTGCCATTGCCGTGCTGATAATGCCACTACTGCTGCATCAAAGCACACATTGCCACCATCATAACCATGCCACCACCACCATGACCATTGACACCACCTTCGTCTTGCCACCACCAGCACTGCTCACAGTCACCTCCAATAATACCATTGCTACTACTCGCGGCACAACCCCAGTTCCGGATCGTCGGATCCTCTGATTTATCGGATATGGTTACTCATCAATAGCTTTATTCAATACTCGGTAATAGCTTTATCAAATAATAATAACTAACATTCAGAAGTATACTGCAATAAAATACTGTATATAGACCATCTCACATTTTTATTCCATTTACAAAATAAAGCTTACATAGAAAACATGTCCCACTATTTTTATACATGTACATCAAGCTCAAAAAAATTGCTAACTATCGTATACTAGAAGGTACTATTGTTAACTAGCTAGTTGGTTGAATAAGGTCCTTCCAATGGGTCACTGGTACCTGTTGGATTTTCAGAAGTCATAGGATAAAATTAACGAGTGTTAAGTAATAGAAAATAGAAAAGTAAATAACTAATGCATTTTAGCAAAATCTATTATACCATAAAGTTTCATTTCTTCTCATTACATTAAGTCATATTCCTTCTATTCAACATCAGAAATTAGTACATATGTTTACCTCACCTCTGATGAACTCTGAAACTGTGGACACTTCGGGATTAGAGATTACATTGATCTGGTGAGCTTATGCCGCCACACGTCACCTCAAACATTCATCTAATACTATCTTGACAATTTCTTTTTTATTTTATTATTCATGGTTCCAAACCCTCAGCCTGTCGATCAAGGAAGCACATCGCCCTCAACGACCTAGTAGCTCAAAATCACATGCTATCATGTTATCATCTATATCAATATCTTTAAATACATGTTATCATGATCCAGTCGCTAACAAACCACCCATGCCTCCACATGGCACGATCAGATCTTCAGTCAGTCAATCCTCCTAGTGGCAGTCTAGTATCATGCGTTACAAATAATTTATTACGTGTGCTCAATATATACAAGCAAACGTATACCACCTAAGTATGGCTTGCCAATAAGGATGTTCTTATGACAAATCTACAGATTGCATGCCCAATGTGTAGTATCTACTCCAAGCCATCCTTATCGTATAAGATAGTACGGAAATCATAACTGGGTCCACTCTAAGCCATATAAATTTTCATCTAATATCTATATAGTATTGCACATAAATCATAACAACCACAAGAATGATCCCTTACACCAACTCTATTTTAACGATTATTTTAGAGTAAATCATGAAGCAAGCATGTGAACGTTCTTCACAATAAAGAACATAATAAATAAAAATTTTATCTTGGTTAACTTGAAAACCTAACAACAAGAGGCGTGATTTCATTACTTGATCGTGTTAACTTCTTAATGGAGTTAATCTACCTTGATTTGTTTTCAACTAGGGGCTTATTATAGCTCCTAAAATGATTAAATTCCATATACGAGTAAAAAACACAAAGAATGCATGAAGAACATGAAGAATGAATGAAGAACGTGAAGAACATGAAGAGCGAACGAAGAACATGACTTCTCTCAAAATTTCGGCAAAATTTTCCCTTAAATCGAGTGTTGTTCTACAAAAAAAATTTGCAAAGCTTTCCCTTATATCATAAGATATTTCAAGGAAAATTTCGACAGATTTTCCCCTTATATCGGAAGATATTTCAGGAAATATTTCGATATAGTTTCTCTTATATATAGATAAACTCAAAAGAAAACACAAGTCTTAGAAGAAATGGATCGAGATATGAACTAAAAAGATCTACTTACCTCCTTCCCAAAGTAGTCAAAGAGTGGAGCGCTCCGTCTTCCTTCTCATCTTCTTCCTGGCAATGCTTTGCTAGCGCTTCTTCTCTACCTCCCTTCCTTTCTCTCAAGCTCTCAACCCTAGTCATAGGGTGGTGGTGGAATGGAAGCCGTGAAGAATGGAGTGGGGTGAGGGTATTTATCGGCCTCTAAGATGCCTACATTTCATCCCAATCAACGCCCAGTCAACAAGATCGGTGAATCATTTTTCACATGCTGCGCAGCATGATCCCAGTTAGTCGCCTCATCATCGCCAAAACCATGGACTATCCAACACATGGTTTTTCCCAAGGTTATCACGAAGCCCATGGTTTTCATAATGATACTTCGTTAATGTTATTCGTGATTAGTTGGTACTAATCAGGATTAATCAATCTTAACTACGATTAATGCCTATTAGTCTACAATTAATATTTACTAACCATAATTAGTACATGAGTCATTATTAATCTCCTTAATCATGATTAATTAGTAATAAATGACAATTAAGGGTTAATGATAGCTTAACCAACTTCATCCTCTTTTACTTTCAAAATTCATAACAATTTGGAACCGCCTCTGATTCAGACGAAGCAAGTTCTGTCCCTCACCACCTTATCAATAGTTTACTTGGGACTGAGAAAAGAGAATCTTCTATGCTGACCTGAAGGGTCTAGTCTCATCTCCTGATCTCGTCGAAGGAAGTGGTCTTTCTCATCCTTCGAAGAGAAAGAAACGTCTCGCCTCCACCCGAGTTTTTGATGGGACTATAGCATCTGATAAGAAGGAAGAGTAGACTAGGTCTTTTTTGTAGGAAATTAAACAAAAAGAGAATTTCAAAAATACCGGTGTCTACTATTCTAACAAGGAAACCTTACGAACAACAATCTAGTTGAATTCTTGCCATGTGACTTTAGTAGGGAACTGGATTCATCTCATCGGGTTGGATCTAATATCCATATGCACGGTAGGATCCGAAGAGGTTGATTTTTAGATCTTACAATTATAAAAAAAATCTTGAAGGAAATCCCATCCTCGAGACTTGGAATGGTGGTATAAAAATCTTAAATAGGACGCAAGTCATAAAAATCTTAAAGAGAATGAACTAATTTTCATTTAAATCAAAGCGTATACAAATCAATACTTGATATTATTACACAAACAGATATGGATACCTCTCATTCATATCTGTCACTAGTTCCTATGTATCTTATTCAAAATCTTGGCTTTTCCACAACACCTTGACAAGAGGTACCTCTTTATTTCTCAATTTCTTGACCTCTTTGTCTAATATTTGCATTGGAGTTTCTGGGTATGTCAAGTTTGGCTCAATTTGTAGATCATTGTAACTTATAACATGCTTTGGATCCCTAACATACCTCCTCAGATTTGATATGTGAAATACATCATGTATTCCATAAAGATGAGGAGGAAGTGCAAGTCTATATGCAACTTTACCAACCCACTGGATAATTTCAAAAAGACCCATAAATGTGGGTGCTAACTTTCTTCACAAGCCAAATCTTTGCACCCCCTTCATAGGGGATACCTTCAAGAAGATGAAATCACCCATATCAAACTTAGTATCTCCATGCTAGTATCACTACAACTCTTCGGGTGGTTCTTTGAAGTTATCAGTCTTTTTCGAACAAACTCCATGGCTTCGTGTGTCTCCTTTATTTTATCCGTGTCATAGAGATTCTTTATTCCATCATCTTTCTAGCACAAAGGAGTGGTACACCTACATCCATATGGTGCCTCAAAGGAGCCATGCCAATACTGACATGATAACTATTATTATAAGCGAACTCTGCGAACGACAAATGCTTAACCCATGATCCTTTCCATTCTAAGGTGCATGCCCGCAACATATCTTCTAAGTTTTAAACGACACACTCTAATTGATCATCTGTCTAAGGATGATATGATGTATTCAAAGAAAGTTGTGTGCCTAATGCTTTCATAAAACTATCTTAAAATAGTGTGATGTATATCATGAAACTCGATCAGAAACTACCTCTTTCGGAATATCGTGAAGATGTATTATATGTGTAACATATAATTTACCATGTTGATCTGGAGTAGAAATTAAGCTTATTGCAGTAAAATGTACCACCTTGGTTAGTCGATCTATTATCATCCAAATATTATCTTTACCAAATGTAGTTGGTGGTAAACCAGTGATGAAGTACATGGAAATGCTTTACCATTTCTATTCAAGGATTGGAAGGGGCTACAATAATCCTGATGGTCGTTGATGAGAAGTCTTTACCTATTGACATGTAAAGCAAGAGTTCACAAACTTGACAACATCCTTCTTCATTCCGAGCCACCAAAAGTATGAACAGACATCTCTATTCATCTTTGTAATTCTAGGATGAATTGATAATCTTGAACAGTGTGCTTCTCGCATGATGTCTCTTCTTAACTCATGTATGTCTGGTATACAAACTCTATGATGGTTATATAATAAAGCGTTATGTATATGAAATCAATCGATTTTGTTTCTTTATACTTTTTCTCTTAAGTCTTTTAAAGTGGATCATCTTCCTGATCTTTATGTATTTTATCCCAAATCTCTGGCCTATATCGATGATGAATGGTTATTGTATTCGTATCATCGCCGAAAAGTTATCATTCACTTAATGCAGCTAGTACATCCCAAAATTGGATTGATGTCACCATGCCCTGGGAATAAGTTATTCTAGTAAGGGCATCTGCTACCACATTTTCCTTAACCTCGTGATAAAAAATTATGCAATCATAGTCCTTTAATTATTCTAACCACTGTCTTTGTCTCATTTTTAGCTCTTTTTTTATCAAATAAGTATTTTAAACTCTTATGGTCGGTGAAGATTTCAGAAGTGATGCCATAAATGTAGTGTCTCCATGCTTCAAAGCAAAGACAACTACAACGGGTTCAAGGTCATGAGTTGGATAATTACGTTTATGTTTCTTCAGTTGTCATGATGCATATGCTACTATCTTTCCATGTTGCATGAGCACTACAGTAAGTCCTTCCTTAGATGCATCAGTGTATACGGTGAAGCCCTCAGTACCATAGGGTAAAGTAAGGATAGGTGTAATGGTTAAACGTTCCTTTAATGTCTAAAAGCTGGTTTCACAAGTATCAGACCACACAAGTATTACCTCTTCTGAGTTAACCTAGTTGACAAGGCTATTCCTGAAAAGTCTTTCATGAACCTTGTATAATACCCGGCTAACCCAGAAAAGATCATATTCCTATTACGACTTTTGGATGTTCCCAACTCATCACCGCACTATTCTTTGCAAGATCAATAGAGATACCTACCCCATAAATGACACGGACTAGAAAGGATACTCTAATTAACCAAAAGTCACACTTGTTATACTTGGCATACAACTTATTCCCTTAGTGTCTCAAGTGCCCGTCAGAGATGTTGTTCATATTATTGCTTGGTTTTATAATAGATGAACACATCATCAATAAGTATTACAAAAAAGTGATTTAAGAATTGACTGAATATTCTATCGTAAGATCCATAAAGAGTGCTAGTGCATTCGTCAGTCCAAAAGTCATGACTACGAACTAGTAATGTACGTTTCTAGAATGAAAGATTATTTTAAGAATATCTGAGTCTCTAGTTCCTAACTAATGGTATCCATATCTTAGATCAATCTTTCAATATACAGTGAAACCTTGTAACTGATAAAAGAGGTCATCTATATGTCGTAGAGGGTAGCATTCTTTATTGTATTTTTATCTAACTGTTGATAGTCAATGCATAGTTGCAACGAACCATTTTTATTTCATATAAAAAGCACATGTGCACCCCATGGTGACGTAGTAAGGTGAATGAACCCTTTATCTAGGAGTTCCTGCAGTTGCACCTTTAATTCACGTAAAGTGGTTGGTGCCATGCGATATGAGGGAATAGAGACTAGCTGAGTATTAGGTATATGAGAGATTTCAAATTTAATCTCTTGCTTAGGTGGTAATCCAGATAGTTCATCTGGAAAAACATCAGGGAATTCATATACTATAAGCACATCTTCTATCATTCGCTCTATTTCTGTGTTGGTAGATATGCATGCTAAATAGCCTTGGCACCCGTGCAATATCAGTCGTTAAGCCTTCAGAGGAGAGATATATACCTCTTCTTCATTAGAAGTCTTCCCACTGAACTTGAATTCTATGGAGTTAGGAAGGCGAAAGGTTGCTGCATTCTGAAAACAGTTAAGGCATGCATAATACTTTTCCAACTAGTTCATCCCAATAAGTAGTAGATAAGCATGTAATACATATCTTGTAATTTGTACCATACAATCATCTAAGATCTCTTGAATTATAAATATTTGACCTCTTGATCCCTTAATCAAATAAGGATTTTGTATTTCTATCGGAATCTTACCTAAAGTAGGCAATAGATGTCGAGCCACAAATGAATGTGAAGCACCAGAATCAAATAAGGCATGCACATAAAGAGGGCAAACGGTGTCCAACCAGACCATAATGCTGAGGAGAAGGAGTTCATTAACAAACTGAAGGTGCAGTCGAAGGACAATGGCAAAGGCATTACCCAAGAGCCACCAGCATGGGAACGAGAGTACTCCAAGAAGAGGGAGCAACCCAAGAGCAAAGGATGCTTCACATGCGACAGACCGCATCATGCACACAAATGCCCAAAGAAGGAGAAACTCAAATCTCTTCGTATGGGCGAGGAGGAAGAAGAAAAAGGTGAGGTACATTTGGGAGAAATCGATACTACGTGCAATGTAAACCTTACGACACTTAGATGCAGAGCTTCGAACTCGGTGGAAAGATGAACCTCTACCACAAAGAGCTTTGGAGGTGCCAAGGCTAGACTAAGAATGCACATGAGTACGAAGGTGCATGCTGAATACCAATGTGTGCTATAAAGCCATACAATAAAAGCCACAAAAAGGTTAACATTCGTGTATGAGAAGTCGATGTAGAGCTCTGGAGGGCGATGCAATATGGACAATGTGATGGACATCCTTGGGGTGGAGTGGTGACAAACGACCTCACCAATGATCTTGCACGGAGCGAGATACCAAAGATGCTCGGAGCGCAAGAGGCACTGATGAATACGAGATTCACATTTGATGAACGTAAAATTCGCCTCTTTAATAAATATAAATAACGCTGTAGCACAGGAGGCGAATTTTGTTCAGCAAAAACCACAGTCTTTGAATGCTGTGGAATATTTGTGCTTGGCAAGTCTACCAAGGTCGAACACAGGGACACAGCTGCTTAATTATAGCTTTTGAATTTTGATTCGTGAAGTTCAATGTCAATGAATCTCATTTTCAGGTCCATATGCAAATTATGAAGCACTAAGCTATTTACAAGGTAATGCCATGATGCATGCATTTTTTTAGACATTTTTATGCGAGTTAAAGTGATGCATGGGCAAACAATGCAAGAGAATATGCCTGATGAATAAAAGGCTACAATTATACCCTAAAATGTGAGCAATGCAATGTAGAATGAAGTTAGAGTCTAATTGAACACATCATTAAAAATCGGTCATCAAATCTAGCAAGACAGATAGAGCATGATCCCATTTTAACATAAAAAATCACTTAATTAAAAACAGTGCCAAATGGAACAAATAGACATGCTAAAATGTAGAGGACAAAACAAGGATCAAAACGACACTAAAATCATGCAATTTGGACCTTCGATGCTCAAGTTATGCTAAAAATAGTGCAAGGGCATAATTGTAATAAAAATGCAATAAAATAAAGGGATAAATATTGCATTTAGGTCCCTGGAGGGACCTAAATGCAAATAAAGAAACAGCCTGGGCCTGTCTGTAATTTTTCCATGCGCGCAAGGGCCTTCTTGTAATTCTTCAAAACCATGAGGGCCTCCCTGTAAAATACCCAGGCACACACGTGAGGCACGTGCCTGGGGACCAGATTGTAATTCTCAGAAATAGTCGGGTCTCTTTGTGCAATTTTCCCAGCACCTCACGTGCGCTGCACGTGAGGGGGCTAGGCTCGGGTCAGCCCTGTGGCTCGGGCCACGTGGAATCTTCTGGCGGTTCGGCGTTAGGCTCGTATGACCCGAGCCTATAGATCGGAGACGAGGCTCGGGTCGTCCACGTGGCTTCATCGTACCCGACCGATCCTGAAGATCGGACGGCATCTGTGCTTCATCCATCCGCCGCGAGCCACCGGAGGAGCTGGGGCTCCGGCGACACGTGAAGAGCTCCGCCGAGCTCCAAGGACAGGTCTGAGGGTCGGCGAAGGTAGCAGGAGGTCTGGCGGTGATCCCAGAGCAGGTGCGGAGCTCCACAGGCGTCTGGAGCTGCTCGACGAGGCATGGTCGTCGGCGGAGGGGAGCTGGAAGAAGCTCCGATATGAGGTCCGGCCATTGAAGGTTCCTGTTATTATTAGTATAGCCGAAGCACAGAGCAGAAGGTGCGTGAGTGGGGTGAGGTGAGCTGAGGGCCGTGGGGTGGCTGGAAGCGGGGGCCCGGGGTCTTCTTCTCTGGCGAGGTGGCGAAGAAGGTGGTCGGAGCATGAGGGGGTTCTGGAGAAGAGAGAGGTGGTTGGCGAGGTTGCTGGTGGTCGGGTGGAGCTCGTGGGAGGATCAGATGGGAGCGATGGTGGTTGTAGGTGGCGGGGTAATTCGGAAAAAATCAAGAAGAAGCACGGAGGGAGAGGTCCTCATCGGGGAGGGGAACCCGGTGGCGGAGAGGCTTGGGCTGAGGCTTGTGAAGCCTCGGGTCGTTGCCCGGCGAGGACAGCCTGATCCTCGGAGCTCAGCGATGCCAGGCGGCTCGCGACATGGTCATGAAGACCATGGTCACACCTGGGGTGTCCGGCCATTGTCGCCTCGACGAAACCGCCCTCCGCTGTCACTGGAGGGCGGAGGAAGCTAGGGCGGAGCCCCCGTAAATGGTGGATACCGGCTATTAGTGACGGATGGAGGGTTTTATAGGAGGCGGAGCTCCAGCAGTTACGAGGTGCGGGGGTGTTTTGAAATGGGGTTTTCATGACGATGGATTGATGGTCGGTGTCTTTGGGGGTTACACGAGATAGGCGGATCTACGGTGATGTCGGGGAGGCGTTACGAGCAGGAGGAGCTGGCAGGTGTGCCGGCCAAAAAAAGAAGGGGGAGCGGGGTTGGTGATGTGTAACGGCAGGGGGCGAAGTGCGCGGGAGGTAGACGATGATGATCGAGCCGTTGGATCTAGCGATCCAACGGCTGAGGGTGAGGCGCGTATGGAGGGTCGCGATCAGATCATTAGATCTGATCGGATGGCTGAGGGTCGAGCGCGAAAGAGCGGCCCAGATGGAGAGCTGGCGAGATCCGACGGCGAGGGTTTGAAGGAGGACGTGGCACAAGCAGAAGCGTTGGATTAAACCAGGATCGGAGGGCTATGGTTAAGGGGTGACGTGGCGCGAGGCAGGCTGTAGGATAGGGCAAGGATCCAACGGCCGAGGGAGAAGGAGGACGTGGAGAAAGGAGAGGCGTCGGATGGTTTGAAGATCTGACGGCTGTGGTGAGGGGATGACGTGGCGAGCTGGGGATCATTGGATGAAGAGGGATCAGAGGGTTGTGGGCGAGGCGCGAGATGACGGTCGTGATCAGATCAGGGAGATTGATCCAAGGGCTGGGAATGAAGCGGAGTTGGACGGCGGGGATGGAGGCGATCCGACGATCCAGAAAAGGGCCGGGTGGCGGGAAGGAGAGCGGGCCACGTGGGCGGCCCAGAGGGCGCCACGTGGCCCAATCAGATTAATTTAAAAATAAATACAAAGAAAAATATAAAAGAAATAGTTAGAGGCCGAATTTGGAAAAAGTCAAAACATAAAAGTTGCTTGTCTCGATGAGATCTACAACTTTCATGTTGGGCAAAAGGTCAAAAGAGGTCAACTGTACAAAAGCTATTTTTGGGGGTATTTTTAAGGGGATAAAAACACCGATTTTGTGGTTTTGATTTATTTTTGTATTTTTTAGTGGTTTATAGGTCAGGGAATTATAGACAACTTATCTACCTAATTTTTAGGGGTTTTTGAGTTATAAACTAATTACAGAAAAATAAGGGCAATTAAATACAAATAATTAAAGGCTAATTATACACAATATGGTACATGATAAAAATAGAGTTTTAAAAGATATTTTTATTGGCTTGTTTAAGCAAGGATTTTAATAAGGAGTTTTTAGCATGATGAATACGAGATTCATCATACCCCTATACTTAAACCATGCTCGTCCTCGAGCATCTAAAGAATGAAGGAGTTGGATTAATTCCTGACAGTGCGTGTGAAAAATTCAAGGCTTGATCTTTCGAAGACCCTTGACTTGAGTGATCCTAAAATTCTGGATTTATCCAAGCCTTAGTCAGAAGGAATCCAACTTCTCTGATTATCAGACTCTCTTTTTGTACATATAATATAAGGATATGACATTTAGTGTACTGCATTTCATGAGAGCCGAGTCGAGGCATCACCCAAAGTTCCAGTCCCAAAGACTCTCCTCTAGACCTAATCCTCAATACTAGGGAAGAAGTCTACTCTTGCTTCAGTCAACCATCTCTTTAGTTTGTCAGACTTTAAAATGTAGATGGACGGCCGGATGATGGAGGGACATGGGATTGTGTCTAATTTTCTCACCCTCACATTGGAACAAGGGGCCTCTCGAGTGCCTTTTACTCAACACATGTATATTAATACTTTGTTGATCAATGTGTCCGTCAAGAGAGTTGGAGTCGTCTGCACTTGTTTTTCTGGGAGTACACCGGGGTGTGTCTTTTTTGAGTATCTAAGATACCTTCGACACCCAGACTTGTATCGCTTACGATGCAGGGCCCTTTTTGTGGTGTCAGCCCGACTCCTTGGTCCTATTTAGCGCTTGGTCCAAGTGGACACTTTGAAAACGGTTGGGAGCGCTCGCCATTGGTGGAAGCTCATTTGGAATTGTCTTTGATTTTAGAGCTTTTCTTTAACATTTCATTTCTTTTGTTGGCTAGCTCCACTGCTTTTACCAAGAGATTAGCGCACACTGATCAACAAGTTTCTTTAAGTTTCATCACACCCTGGCACTTTTAGGTAAATATCAAGAGATAGCATATGAATCTTGTTCACATACTGGCTAGGGTTTTTGCTGACACTCAGGTTTTCTGAAGCCTTCACTAACTTTATCCCATCCTCGAATATCATAAGATCGGGTCTAAATTTGAATCTCTGATCCTAGTTCCTCAAATGATATCTCATCTCAGCTCATCAATCATGCAGTTGTGGAAGTGACTGTGCTGATCATATTTTCTTGAAAGTAGAGATAAAGAGTTCAATATAGCACTCAAATCTTTCAAACCAGAGGAGTGTGGATATTTAAGTCAGGAAAAACCCTAATGACTAAGGCATGTTAACTCAGACTCTCAAGATCCCAGAGATCCAGTGTCCTCAAAATCCTCAAGCCTTGCGTGGGTGTGAATGTGTCAGGAATACACCAACTCCAAGGATTAGTGATTTTTTTGTGTGATTTTTATCTTTTGCAAATTTTTATGGGTTTTAATTTTATACTTTTTTTTAATTCCTCGGAGAGACAATGACTGGCCCAGGCTCAAACAAAAGTATACACTTTCAGCCAGTATGGGTGTAAGTACGGGCCGAGGCCCGTGTTATTTGAGGACGGGGCCGTATGCGATGTCCTTTAAACCACCCACTCTGCTAAGGGAGACCGAGGTTCCCTCACTGAAAATGCCTACTAAACCTAGTAGTCAGAGTCAACCTCCAAGAAAATTTTTTTTAAAGGAATATTTACAAAAAAACTAATCCCTCAAATTTTAATTTTTACAGGATTTTACTCAGTTCACTAGTTTACCAAAACCCAGCCCGAAAAATAAAATTTAAAAAGTTAAAAACGCGAGCTAAGGCTAAGGTACTATACAATAATATACGGTATACCCCCCTATACTTAAAATTTGCTATGTCCTCATAGCACAAGTGCCATGAAGCCAAGGCTCGGTTCAAGTACAGGGAGATATAGCGGAACTGAGGAGGAGAGTCCCCCTATACTTAGGCCAAAATTGGCCTAAGTACAAGAAGACAGGACGAGGGATGGAAGAGCAGGCAGGTCCCCCCTATACTTAGGCTACAAATAGCCTAAGTAAGGTCTGCGTTTAGGGGGGGAGGGGGGGGGTTCTATGATACAAGGGAGAGGGGGAGGGGGTTCGTGAAGAGTAGATATACACAGAGAGAGAGGGATAGAGCGAAATATACAGGGGAAGGGTGGGGGTGAATATGTGCAGTGTAGGTGTGTGTGTGTGCGGGGGAGGGGATTTTTTTTTTTGAATACAATATGCAAGACTGAAAAAGAAATATGCAGATGCAAGTTTTTTTTTCTTCTTTTTTTTACAACATGCAATGCAAGTAGACTGATAAAAATCCTAGCATTTCTTCACGGCTTCTTTTACGGCCTCTTCAGCGGAAGCTCCCGACTTCGCGCCTCCATGATGATCAGGCGTCCCCGATTTTCATGGGCCCTGCCACAAAAGAAAAAAGTTAGAAACTCAAAGAAATTAAATCAGCAAGAAATGATGCATGAAATGAGGACCTAAAAATTTTTGAAATAAATAAATCAAATCCAAAAAATTAAGCAAAGCCGTATCCCCGGCAACGGCGCCATTTGATGAACGTAAAATTCGCCTCTTTAATAAATATAAATAACGCTGTAGCACAGGAGGCGAATTTTGTTCAGCAAAAACCACAGTCTTTGAATGCTGTGGAATATTTGTGCTTGGCAAGTCTACCAAGGTCGAACACAGGGACACAGCTGCTTAATTATAGCTTTTGAATTTTGATTCGTGAAGTTCAATGTCAATGAATCTCATTTTCAGGTCCATATGCAAATTATGAAGCACTAAGCTATTTACAAGGTAATGCCATGATGCATGCATTTTTTTAGACATTTTTATGCGAGTTAAAGTGATGCATGGGCAAACAATGCAAGAGAATATGCCTGATGAATAAAAGGCTACAATTATACCCTAAAATGTGAGCAATGCAATGTAGAATGAAGTTAGAGTCTAATTGAACACATCATTAAAAATCGGTCATCAAATCTAGCAAGACAGATAGAGCATGATCCCATTTTAACATAAAAAATCACTTAATTAAAAACAGTGCCAAATGGAACAAATAGACATGCTAAAATGTAGAGGACAAAACAAGGATCAAAACGACACTAAAATCATGCAATTTGGACCTACGATGCTCAAGTTATGCTAAAAATAGTGCAAGGGCATAATTGTAATAAAAATGCAATAAAATAAAGGGATAAATATTGCAAGGCCTGTCTGTAATTTTTCCATGCGCGCAAGGGCCTTCTTGTAATTCTTCAAAACCATGAGGGCCTCCCTGTAAAATACCCAGGCACACACGTGAGGCACGTGCCTGGGGACCAGATTGTAATTCTCAGAAATAGTCGGGTCTCTTTGTGCAATTTTCCCAGCACCTCACGTGCGCTGCACGTGAGGGGGCTAGGCTCGGGTCAGCCCTGTGGCTCGGGCCACGTGGAATCTTCCGGCGGTTCGGCGTTAGGCTCGTATGACCCGAGCCTATAGATCGGAGACGAGGCTCGGGTCGTCCACGTGGCTTCATCGTACCCGACCGATCCTGAAGATCGGACGGCATCTGTGCTTCATCCATCCGTCGCGAGCCACCGGAGGAGCTGGGGCTCCGGTGACACGTGAAGAGCTCCGCCGAGCTCCAAGGACAGGTCTGAGGGTCGGCGAAGGTAGCAGGAGGTCTGGCGGTGATCCCAGAGCAGGTGCGGAGCTCCACAGGCGTCTGGAGCTGCTCGGCGAGGCATGGTCGTCGGCGGAGGGGAGCTGGAAGAAGCTCCGATATGAGGTCCGGCCATTGAAGGTTCCTGTTATTATTAGTATAGCCGAAGCACAGAGCAGAAGGTGCGTGAGTGGGGTGAGGTGAGCTGAGGGCCGTGGGGTGGCTGGAAGCGGGGGCCCGGGGTCTTCTTCTCCGGCGAGGTGGGAAGAAGGTGGTCGGAGCATGAGGGGGTTCTGGAGAAGAGAGAGGTGGTTGGCGAGGTTGCTGGTGGTCGGGTGGAGCTCGTGGGAGGATCAGATGGGAGCGATGGTGGTTGTAGGTGGCAGGGTAATTCGGAAAAAATCAAGAAGAAGCACGGAGGGAGAGGTCCTCATCGGGGAGGGGAACCCGGTGGCGGAGAGGCTTGGGCTGAGGCTTGTGAAGCCTCGGGTCATTGCCCGGCGAGGACAGCCTGATCCTCGGAGCTCAGCGATGCCAGGCAGCTCGCGACATGGTCATGAAGACCATGGATCACACCTGGGGTGTCCGGCCATTGTCGCCTCGACGAAACCGCCCTCCGCTGTCACCGGAGGGCGGAGGAAGCTAGGGCGGAGCCCCCGTAAATGGTGGATACCGGCTATTGGTGACGGAGGGAGGGTTTTATAGGAGGCGGAGCTCCAGCGGTTACGAGGTGCGGGGGTGTTTTGAAATGGGGTTTTCATGACGATGGATTGATGGTCGGTGTCTTTGGGGGTTACGCGAGATAGGCGGATCTACGGTGATGTCGGGGAGGCGTTACGAGCAGGAGGAGCTGGCAGGTGTGCCGGCCAAAAAAAAGAAGGGGGAGCGGGGTTGGTGATGTGTAACGGCAGGGGGCGAAGTGCGCGGGAGGTAGACGATGATGATCGAGCCGTTGGATCTAGCGATCCAACGGCTGAGGGTGAGGCGCGTATGGAGGGTCGCGATCAGATCATTAGATCTGATCGGATGGCTGAGGGTCGAGCGCGAAAGAGCGGCCCAGATGGAGAGCTGGCGAGATCCGACGGCGAGGGTTTGAAGGAGGACGTGGCACAAGCAGAAGCGTTGGATTAAACCAGGATCGGAGGGCTATGGTTAAGGGGTGACGTGGCGCGAGGCAGGCTGTAGGATAGGGCAAGGATCCAACGGCCGAGGGAGAAGGAGGACGTGGAGAAAGGAGAGACGTCGGTTGGTTTGAAGATCTGACGGCTGTGGTGAGGGGATGACGTGGCGAGCTGGGGATCATTGGATGAAGAGGGATCGGAGGGTTGTGGGCGAGGCGCGAGATGACGGTCGTGATCAGATCAGGGAGATTGATCCAAGGGCTGGGAATGAAGCGGAGTTGGACGGCGGGGATGGAGGCGATCCGACGGTCCAGAAAAGGGCCGGGTGGCGGGAAGGAGAGCGGGCCACGTGGGCGGCCCAGAGGGCGCCACGTGGCCCAATCAGATTAATTTAAAAATAAATACAAAGAAAAATATAAAAGAAATAGTTAGAGGCCGAATTTGGAAAAAGTCAAAACATGAAAGTTGCTTGTCTCGATGAGATCTACAACTTTCATGTTGGGCAAAAGGTCAAAAGAGGTCAACTGTACAAAAGCTATTATTGGGGGTATTTTTAAGGGGATAAAAACACCGATTTTGTGGTTTTGATTTATTTTTGTATTTTTTAGTGGTTTACAGGTCAGGGAATTATAGACAACTTATCTACCTAATTTTTAGGGGTTTTTGAGTTATAAACTAATTACAGAAAAATAAGGGCAATTAAATACAAATAATTAAAGGCTAATTATACACAATATGGTACATGATAAAAATAGAGTTTTAAAAGATATTTTTATTGGCTTGTTTAAGCAGGGATTTTAATAAGGAGTTTTTAGCATGATGAATACGAGATTCATCAGGCACTTAACTCTTAGGATACATGGACACATATGGAGAGCTGTGGAGACCGACAACGAGCGAGCATACAGACAAGTACTCCACAGGTGGAGTTGGAGTTGCCATATACCTGCGTTGGAGATGCTGGATCCATGAGGGATACACCGAGTACGGGAGCTGATGAGGAATCTCCACTTCTTAAGGCGAAGGCCAGGTCATAGAGGGACACGGTGGTTTGTGAGAAGATCGAGTGTGAGAAGGGAAGCTGTGCAAACCTGCACCACCCTTCACGTTGAACTGCATAAGGAGGTGCACAATGGTTTTCGAGTTAAATTTTGGGATTTTTACCCGGCAGACCCTATAAACTTGCTAAATGACCTCTACGACCTTTGAAACATTGTAATTCCCCTCTTGACCCCGTAAACTTACTCCGTCTTACCCTGCAACCCTTGCCGTTAATTTGCGACTTCTTGGGTTAACTTGCTTGGGTTTATGATTGGGTTAATCAAACTGCAACAGATCTAACAGTAGGATTTTCTCCTCTCTCTCCTTGCTTCTTCTGTCACCCTTCTTCCTCTTCCTTTCCCTTTCTGGGCATTTCTGTTCTTCTTCCTCGGCATCGTCTCGGCAGAGATTGTGATCAACAAATTATCACACCCTGAAATTAAAAGAAAAATTCAAGAATAAGGAGAAATCTCAGGCCATTGCTCTTTGTGGCAACTCCAAGATCATCTGGAATGAAACAGGTGAAACTAAACATCAAGATTAACATGATGGATTGACAAAAGAACATCTCCAGCAGAAAAGAAAATAGTAGAAAAGTGGTTGTAGAAACAAACGGTAAAGAAAGATGAGAGCTTTCAGGCCATTGATGACAGGTAGAAATAAAGCATCATACGGAAAAAACATCAGATGGGATATTTCGGGTCATGGGTGGTAGGAAAGAAATAAATGATTAATGATGTGACTTGGGCATCAAGCAAAACGGGTGATCATATGCACAGAAAAGCGATTGATGGGAGTAATGAGCCCATTCTAATCGAACAAGAGGAGTGGGAGTGAGGTCGATGGGAGGGGTGGGGATGTCAGGGAGGAGGTCAGGGAAGGGGAGGCTCGGCGGAGGTGAAGGGGAGGTCAGGGGAGGTGAGGTTGGGCGGACGCGAAGACGGAGGGGACATTGGAGCAGCTCTTGACGTTCCGACCGTAATGACTACCAGGCAGACATTGGAGGAGACGGAGGATCGCAGTTGTAGTCACAACAGGCGGAGGAGAGGAGGTGGGAGGAGGAGCGGCGGAGGGAGAGGAGGCAACGATGGAGGATGGAATGGGGGAGGGGGAGGGGATGTCGTGGAGGAGACGTGAGGGAGAAGGGATGGCATTTTTTGTAATTTTGAGAAAGAAAATGGGTATTATAGAAAAGAAATTCACGATATCCGATTAGTTTTACAGTCAAATTGATGGGAGTTAACCGCAAGGTCTATACGGTAAGAGTTAGCAAATTTACAGGGCAAGGGAGGAATTACGATGTTTCAAAAGTCATAGAAGTCATTTAGCAAGTTTATAGGTCTGCCGGGTAAAAATCCCTTAAATTTTTGAGTGTACAATATCCCACAAAAAAGAGGATGATGCCTGGATCCGAGTTTTATAACTTTTATTATTACGAACATGGATAGTAATGCATGGTTTTTTGGTGTATGTGATCATAATGCAAGTTTAATATAGGAGGTGAGTCAAAAAATCAGCAGCTGAATCCAGTCGACAGAATTATCCATCCAAGGAGCCAAGTCAACCCCTCCATATTGCAGCTTCAAAGAAAGAAGAAAAGGCGTCTCCTTCCTCCATGATTACCTCCACCCCACACCTCTCCTCCGCCGCCACCAACCCCATAGACGGACATGGGCCCTCAGCCCGAAACCCTAACGCAGCGCGTGAGCCTCCTCCGCGAGTCCCTCCGCCTGAGCCATTCCACCACCCACCAGATGGTCTCCAAACTCTCCACCTTCGATCACCGCCTTTCCGCCCTCGATGACGCCATCCGCCCCGTCATGGTTCATTACCTCTCCCCTCCCCTCTCTGCCATCGGAATGAGAGGGTTCTTCCCGGTGATGATTTGCTGCTGGATTTGCAGGTGACGGCGTCGTCCATGAGAAAGGCGCACGAGAACATAGGCAAGACGTTGAACACCGCCGACGCCATTCTCACGCGCTTTGAAGTCTTCCGTCAGGTCGTGTTCTAAATGCGAAGATGAATCCTTTACTCACCGAAAAGTCCCAATCTTGCTTAACAATGTCAATATCCGATTTTTTCTTTTTTTTTGAGCATATTGGGTGATGCTCTTTGATGCTAAACGGCCAAAGTTGCACACTTGTTTTCTTAAGTTCTTGTTCAATGCTCTGTAGGGCTATTAATTTGCTGCCTGTTTGTCTCTTTGTTGTAATACTCCTAAATCGAATGGTTTATTAGTTTGACTAATCTGAGGATATACCGATATTTTTGCATTCTGTTCTTCTTGCATTTGTCTAGTTGGTACTTATGCCTGTGTACATGTTTAAGACTTAAAGCATGTTATCTAATTCGTGATTCTGACAATCTGTATATTGGAAGCATAGGCTGAAGCTAAGATAAATCGAGGGCCACACAATGATTTACAAGCGTACTTGGTGGCAATCGATCTACTGAGAAGCAATGTGGATTTTTTTGTTGCGAATAAAAATTTTAAGAATGCTGAAGGGATGGTGTCCCATTTTAACAATTTGCTGGTAAAAGCTGTTCTGAAGCTGGAGGAGGAATTTAGGCTGGTCTTATCTACTCATAGGTTTGCTTCTCTCAGAATATATATTATTTCTCGGCATGGGCATATTTAGAAGTACCAATGGCACATGGTTTTAAGAACATGTCCATCTAAATTAGCTTCCTGTTTATTACAGAATTTCATAGTTCAAATTTCAGTATGAGAATTTAGCAAAATTTTATATCTTCCTATGTACACCAATATAGAACCAATTGTGCTGATTTTGTGGCAACCGTTTAGCTGTTTTTATAAATGATCCCAACTGCAGGCAGACCTCCATGCATGCCTTTAAAAAGAGAGACAAAATAATACCTCCATGGGTGCATAATGCTGGAATATGCGCAGTAGGACCCAATAGTACATGTCCCCAGTGGCTTAAGAACATGTACGTGGCTGTAGAACCTATCGAAAAGGATGCTAGGTTACTGATGATGATGGAGTTGGGGATAAATATGGTTAACCACACAGATGTAAGAGAGTAGTCATTGGCATCGGTTGGAGGTGTCTTAGGCGGTGACTTCGAGGGAGGGGAGCCACAAGAGATGGACTTAGTAACATCACTGGGGCAGTTGAGGTAGTGGCAATGGTGATTAAGAATCCGATGAGGAGGGCAGCTGGATGGTAGTTGCATTCTTCCCTTTTTTTATTTGTAAAAAAAGGAGATAAATCAAGGAGTTACATACGACTATCTTGGATTGGCACTCAGGCAGCATGTTAGAGAAAGTTTTAATTCTTATTTAACAATAAAACACTATCCTTCTTTTATAGGGTACATGTGCTGGGCATATTACAAGAAGTAATCAATAATATAAAAGAACACAAAAATTGTAGATGCTAAATAGAAATAACATTGGAAGACCATGTCCCTATCATGGCAAGTGTGGTATGCTATGGACAATAGTGTGGGTCAATAATGAATGGGATTCTTGTTGTTGCTGGCGATCATCATCCTTGCTAAGCTCTTCCTTAGCATGGTTGTCATAGGGGATTGTTGATGCAGATAAACAATTCACCGGTAAAATAATTTTGATGGTGGAAATATTTGGTAGAGAAGAAATTAGAGGGCATGAGAAGAGAAGAACACATCGGTTGTGTGGGGTTTTGGAGATGAATCACGAAGATCGCGCTGAAAGAGAGATAGAGAGCTCAATTTTTTAGAAAATTAAACCGAGAATCAAATTCAAGTAAAATAAAATACTAACCGATTCTAATGACTCTAACTGACTTCCTAATTTGACCCCTAACTAAAATTATCTACCAGACATGTTGATGAGATTACAATCTCAATTTATTTAAATAAAATAAACAACTAATTTAAAATAACTAATTAGGGACGAGAATCCCTAACTTTGAAAGATCCCCAAATTAGCCATTGCTTCAATTTGATTTAACCTGTTAATTTGGGAAAAATTGCATCAATTCTCCACCGCTTGAAAAATTTGACTCATGACAAATTGCTTTATCTTTAAGTCCGAGATTTGAAAATTCAGTTCCAGTTTTCTTGCTCCCATGTTGAAAGAACATATGTAGAGAAAACGACAGAATCTAGATGCCCTTGGCACGGTGGTTGGAGCCATCAAGTTCCTGCTTGAAGAACATATGTGGCATAGATGGTGACGTCCACATGAATGTCGCTCCCCTGATGTGGTGCTCAAAAATTTGATCACGAAATCTCATCTCGAGCATCGCAGCCTTCAGAGAACCCATAACAAATGAGTGGCACAAGTTTAGGGTGAGAGGATATGTGGGCAATGAACTAGACCATAGGGTCCTTATATAGGTGAGTCCCACATTCCTAATCCTAATTGGACAAGGTAGCGGTCCCAATTTCTTTTTTTCAGCAATTCTCTTTAAATATTCTTGGGGGTGGTAGTGCAAATTTCCTATCCCTTCACTTAAACAAAAATTGTAATCTAAGTATTCCAATATGCCCTTTAGATAAAAAAGTCTTATGAGAAAGGACCTTGCAAATGCACCAAATTAGCCTTCTATCTCTATTTTTATGGGATTCAGATCTTATTACGGAAAGGTGCCCACCTTTTGCTAGGGCTTTTCCTCTCTCCCACCAACGACAGAGGCGACGGTTTGGGAACTGAAGGAGGAAGGCGAGTCGTGCTCAAAGCATTCCTGGTGGCAGTTGGGAGGCTCCACCAGGGTGATATGGTCGCATGGCGGCAACTGGCGATGGTATCAGAGTGATGGAGATGGTGCATGAAGAGGCAGAGGCGATCGCTCCGAACGACGAGGGTTGGGTGATTCCCCGCTCAAGGGGTCTCAGACGCCGCTCGAAGATAACGGAGTCCAGGGGCCAGAGATTGGTTGGGAACTCGTTCGGTCGGGGATGCTTCCACTACGGTGGTTTGGACCACTGGGCCCGTTAGTGCCGGGAACTGGTTAAGTGCTTCCGGTATCAACGTTTTGCGCACACAAGCAGGTCATGCCTGTTAAGGCTTGGGGACGCCTCGTTGCTGATCGGAGAAGGGGGCGTGCCAGAGACGCTCTTCCTCGCCTCGTCTAACGTGGGAAGGATCTCGGAGGCGCGGTTTAAAGGTGATATCACTCTGGTGACTCCTTGGCGAGTGCTTGCGCATGGTCTCAACGGCTTCGAGGCCAACACTTTGCTCACCGACTGGTTCTACTATTTTGCGGTGGCGTCGGATGCAGGCTGGCGATGGCTTGTTGCGGCCTAGCCCGGTGGAGCGGGCCAGGGTAAAGGGCCTCCCCTTCGTTGTGCAGTTTGCGGGGATGTAGGGAGCTGCTGCGTGGCACCGCTGATGTGGTTGGTTTCGAAAACACCGGCACTAGGTCCGATGTCGTGCTTGAACACATTCTCTTGATTAGGCGCCTCAGCCCGGAAAAGTTGGGTTGGTGGGAGGTTCCATCTAGGAGGGGTCCGGTGTACTTGGAATTGATGGACGCGTGGCGCGGGGCACGTCATCTAGGCCATGAGCGTGGCACGGGGAACCAGGCAGTGATCAATCAGGTGGAGAAGGCTGAAGTTCAGGCCAATGGACTAGTCCTAACACTGGCGATGGAGTTGGCGCGAAACCCGGAGAAATTGCCTCGGCTTCCACTTAGGATTTGTTTCGGCACGATATACGCGTCACAGATTCCGAGGGCTGCAGCGGTCCATGTTTGCGGGTTGTTGAGGGGTCGCACCAGTTCAGTTTCCAAGAACGATGATGAGCCGAAGGGCGGGCACCATTCTCTTCTTACGGATCCTCACCCGGAGCAGCGATTCGACCCAAGAAGCACATTGGCTCGCGGACACTTCAAGGATACTTGGGTTCTGTTTTCGAAATCAAGGGTCTGACTAATGGTTTCGGGGGTCCGGACCATGCTGTGCTTGAGTCTGTGCCCTTGGACTCTCTTGCGGTTCAGGACAGTTCTGCTCTGCCTGATCCTATCGTGTACCGCCACTGGGGCTCTCCTAGTCGAAGTTGGTCGTCGGATGTTGCAACAGTGAAGCCGCAGCCGTGGCGGGAATACCTCGATGGGGCGGCTCTGATGGGTGTATCCCCTGCGCAGAGGGGTGCTACTGAGGACATCTCTGCGGGGGAGTCTGTGGAGAAACCGCATGGGACATTGCCGGGGGTCTAGAAGAACCCGATGGAGAGAACCCTAAGACCCAAGACGACGATGGTCTCGCAGCCTTATGTCGGAATCGGGAAAGAAAAGCTTCGGGAAGATGTTGCCGGGGGGTGGGGGGGATAGCTGCTGGAAGTCTGAAGCGAGGGCCGAAGATGTGGGGATCAATTGGGAAGCAAGTGTCGGGGCCCCCAGGTTCGACGCCTCGTACGTGCGGAGAGGGTCTCTTAGGGCGGAAAGGAGGAAGCGCAGTGCCGAGCTACTTGATTCGATGGAACAAGCTGGGTCATCACGCCGGTTGTCACCAAGCCCCAGCGGGTTGTCGAAGCTGCATAACCGGTTTGAAGTGCCAGGTAGGTCTATTGCGGAGAAGTTGGGAGTGATCCCTCCAAAGATGTTAAGACATGGTGCACCTTTATGAAGATGCTCTCATGGAATGTGAGGTGGTTGAGCCCCTCGACAAGCGGTTAGGGGTTAGGAACTTAATAAGGGAGGCGGTGCTGATATCTTTTTACTCCAGGAGATGAAGTTGTCATGATACGAGGACAAGGTCTGGAGGGATCTCGGAGGTGGGGATCGGTTTGGGTTGGCTGAGCTGGAGGCCCAAGGTGCTGCGGGAGGTTTCCTTGCCGTGTGGTCGAATGATAAGTTTGAAGATTTGGGGGGTTTGAAAACCTCCTTCTGTCTTTCGATGTCTTTGAGAAGGGCTGATGGCTTGATGTCCTCGGTCACAAACGTCTACGACCCGACCGGGGCGGATGAGGGTCTCTGGCGGTTGAACTAGAGGGTTTGGGAGCGGATCTCTTGACTGGGATCTGGATCGTTGGTGGTGATCTGAATGTTACTTTGCTTCCTGAGGACATAACCCATCTGGGGGGTGGGCGAGACCCAGGCTCGGAGGTCTTTATAAGAGTGGTACATTCCTTGGGGCTATCCATTATTGACGCGACTAGCTGTTCTTACACATGGAGGAACGTGAGATCACAATCCAGACTCGGCCGCTTCTATCTCCCAAGGGGTTGGAGTCGTTCCCCCTGGCCAGGGCTTGGGCGCTGCCGCAGGCGTACACGGACCATACTCCCATCCTCAGGTCCGCAGGGGAGGAGAGGAGTAATAGGTTTCGCTTCCGCTTCGAACGGAGCTGGCTTCTAGAGGATGGCTTCAGAGAGATGGTGACTGAGCTGTGGAGAAACTGGGCCCCAGTGGGCTCGACGGTATCAAGGTTCGCGACAAAATTGAGATACCTCAGGTCCTCTCTTACTACATTCGGGAGGGAGGTCAGGACTCGCCGTAAGGCCAGGAGAGGGGAAGCCCAGCCGAGAGTGGCGAGGTTGGATGGCCTGGATGGTGAGAGGGGTTTGGATCAAGAGGAGGTGGCTGAGAGGCTGGATTTGCTTGAAGAGCTGATGTTGGAAGACAGAAAGGAAGATATGGAGTGGAGAAAAGGTCGAGGCAGAAGTGGCTGAAAGAAGGTGACGCCAACACGAGGTTTTTTCACTCCATGGCATCTGGACGGAGGAGAAGGAGCTTCTTGCATGAGGTGGAGATCGGGGGCATGAGGGTGTCAGGGGAATAACAGATTGATACGACCTTACATGGCCACTTTGTGGAGTTGTCGCGTAGGAGGCAGAGGGAGGGGTAGGGTTGGCTGGGTGCGGGGGCGGAATCATTGACCGGAGGGCAGGTGGACGGGCTAGTGGCTGATTTATCCGAGGAGGAAGTGAGGAGGACTGTTTGGGGACTGAATGCGGACGGGGTGCCTGGGCCTAATGCTTCCCTATTTTGTTCTACCGTGAGTTTTGAGACCTGTTGAAGGCGGATGTTTTGGAGGTTCTTAATGAATTCAGGGTTGACAACAGGGGCTTCGAGAAAGTAAACCGAGCGCTGATCTTCCTCCTCCCAAAGAAGGAGAATCCGTTGAGGGTGGATGACTTCGGGCCGATAGCGATTTCCAACGCAATTTATCTTGTGGTGGCAAAGGTGCTCGTAAACAGGTTCAAATTGGTTATGGATTCTGTGGTGCTACAAGGACAGTCTGCTTTCATCCCAGGGCATCTGATGGCAGAGGGTATGATTATGGCGTCGGAGATCTGCCTCGAGTGGAGGCGGTCGAGGATGAAGGGTGCGCTCTGGAAGATTGACTATAGAAAAGCTTATGACTGTGTCGATTGGAATTCTTGTGGACCTCTTTGCGGCGGAGGGGTCTCCCGGAGACTTGGGTTCATTGGATGAAGAGATGTGTCACTACATCCTCCTACTCAATTTCGGTGAACGACAAGCCGGAGGGTGGTTTCGTGCAGCCTCAGCGGGGGGTCCATCAGGGTTGCCCGCTCGCTCCCATGCTCTTCATACTGGTGGCGGATTGTCTGGCGGTCTTGTTCATGCGTGCGGTGGAGGCTGACTGGTGTGAGGGCTTCCGGTTGGGGAACATATCTATCCCGTTGCTGCAGTATGCAGATGATATGATTCTTTTCCTTGGAGGGTCAGGCGAGCAGAACCGCAATGTCGCACTCCTTGTTGATATCTTTGGCAGGCTCTCTGGTCTTGAGATAAACAGACACAAGTCGGTGGTTGTGGGCTTTGGGATGAATGGCGGCGAAGAGGATTTGGTAGGGTGCCCATCGGGGGATCTCCCTATTTCCTACCTCGGGTTGCCGCTGGTGGATGTAAATTAAAAAAATCGGATTGGGATAGCGTGACACACATGATAGAGGAGAGAGTGGCTGGTTGGAAGGCGGTGCCCTTATCTAGGGAGGGAAGTTGACCCTCCTTAAGTATGTTCTCGCTGCCATCCCCATTTTCTTCTACTCGACTCGGTTAATGCCGGTGGGGGTCAGGAAAAAGGTTGAGTCTCTGATGAAGACCTTTTGGTCGGATGGTAGGCAACAGAGATCCGGGATGCACCTTTTGTGCTGGGACGATGTTACGAAAGGCCTTGGTGATGGTGGCCTTGGAGTCCGGGATGTTGAGCTTATGAGCAAAGCATTGATTGCCAAGTGGGTGATTCAGACTTGGGGCTCCTCAACCTCGATAGCTGCCAGATTGCTGAGGACTATATATGGAGTCAACGAGGAATTAATTGCCGACAGAAAAAGATTCGAGTCGTTGCTCTGGGCCGGAATCCGCGCTGTCTTGCCATCTATTTCTCCAAGGTTGCAGCTTAGGGTCGGGAACTGTCAGATGGTCAGATTCTGGAGAGATGACTGGACGGGTGAGGGCGCCCTTGGGAGGCGGTTCCCTAGACTACTGGCACTAACGACATCGAAAGAAGCTCGTCTTGCTCAGGTGGCGGATGCGGGGTCGTGGGCACCTCTATTCGTCTCGGATCTTTCGGAGCAACGGATGGAGGACTTCTTGAGGTTGATGGCTGAGGCAGCTCTGCTAGGGTTGCAATCACATGAGGAGGATCATTTTGAATGGGAAGGGGGGAGGTTCTCGGTAAGAAGGCGTATGAGGCGATGAGGGGGTCGACAGTGGAGCAGGAGCGGGACACGGAGATGTGTCTGGACATTAAGGTCATCTGGGCGGCCAGGATCCCTCACAGGGTGAAGATTTTCCTTTGGTGTCTGAGAAGAAGTCGTCTACGCGATAAAGCAAGGAGGGGGAGGCTGTTTGGCTTGGAGGAAGCGGTGTGACAGGTGTGAGGGCCCAGTTGAAGATGCGGATGACCTTTTCTTCGGTTGCGCGACTTCAACGCATGTGTGGAGGGAGTCAGGGATCGCTTGGGTGGAGGCCACAGGGTTAGAGCAGTTTTGGAGGTCGATTCACGCTGTGGGCATGGGTTCGACGGACGATTGCTCCAAGCCTTTTGATGTGCTCTGGGCTATTTGGGCAGGGCGAAATGAGATGATTTTCAAAAATCAGAGGTTCTACTCCGAGAATGTAGTGTCACATTGTAACACCCTTTATAATTTTGGGCTTCACTGTAATGTATTCTATCTTTTTATGAATGAAATTTGGTTATGGTGACTCCTGTCTCGGGAGTGCACCTTCTTTTACATCAAAAAAATGGCGGCGACTGGCGGCTGCTGCTGAGGTCGGGGATGGGAGCAGTATTAGCGGGGAAAGGTCGAGGAGTGGTTGGGCGGTGGTTGACAGATGGGTTGGCATCGACGGAGGCATCATTGGTGGCTGTACTGTAGTTTGCGATGAAGTTGGGCTTGTGGGGATGCGGCCGAGGATGGGGCCTCCGATAGGGGATGCCACCCGGGCTGATGGTTCAACTGGTAGGTTGGTAGTGGGGTAGAAAGAGTGGGTGGTGCTGATGTGGGTGTGGCAATAGTGGTGGCGGTGACACAATCGTTTGGACAACAACTTCGGATGAGAATAGATGGAGGATTTCGGGTTCTTCATCCTCAAGACTTTCATCGTAGATAGGCTCTTTCTCTTCTTGTTCTTGTGGTGAATTTGTATCATTAAAATTTTCTTTTAAACAGATATCTGTGTTTCCTGGATCGAAATCAGGTTGTATCGAGGCAACGATCGTTTAAATTTTTTTACTGAGGAAGGATTCTTCCTTGAACTGTGAATCCAACCAGGCTTATACCTTGGAGCTTGATATAAGTCGCTACTTGAACTTCTTTGAACGCGAATGCAAACCTTGTCCGAGATGACTTACATCGAATCGCATCTGCCAATAGGCGATCGGATCGTCGAATTGTAAGAACGATTCGGTTGCCATGCTCTGATATCAATTGATGCAGATAAAAAAATCCAACAGTAGAAAAATCATTTTGACGGTGGAAATATTTGGCAGAGAAGAAATTAGAGGGCGGTAGAAGAGAAGAATGTGTCGGTTGCGTGGGATTTTGGAGACGAGTCGTGAAGATCACGCTGAGAGAGAGAGACAGAGAGAGACGGACAAAGATAATCCCAAATTTTTATATATTTTGAACTGAACTGTTCGAAACAAATGCCTACCATTCCCTTTATATAGAAATGGCGTGATTACAAAATTAGAAAGAGAATCAAATACAAATTAAATAAAATCCTAACCGATTCTAATGACTCTAACTGACTTCCTAATTTGACTCCTAACTAAAATTATCTTTCAGAAATGTTGAGATTACAATCTCAATTTATTTCAATACAATAAGTGACTAATTTAAAATAACTAATTAGGGACGGGAATCCCTAATTTTAAAAGACCCCCAAATCAACCATTGCTTCAATTTGATTTGACCTGTCAATTTGGGAAAAATGCATTAATTGTAGTTGTCATGCATTAGGCGCCAATTTTCTCTATGTAGGTAAGGCGTAAACCTGTAAACTTGCATGCCACATGAGGAACTAGGGGAGAGACTATTGACATGTTAATCGACTCTCCTCACCATGTGTTTAATAAGTTCCATTGACATCTGTCCCCTTCCGAGAACAAATCTTTTAGTCTTATGGGCAGGGGAGCCTAGGGTAAAAGCTACCTTGTGTGCTAAGGCCACGTTCAAGCTAGGGGTTAGGTGTACCTCGATGACATGCATTAATCACCTCAAGGCCATACCCCCCACCAACAAGAGGGTACTTAGAGTCATGTGGTTACTATAGAATCCTAATGAGATCCGACCTACCCCTAGAGTCACTATTAAGTGGGCTCGATTCCTCCCGAGTTAGGGATCTCAAGGGTGACGCCCTTGCTTTATAGGGACATAATCCTTCCTCATACGTGAGTGAGTTAGGAGCAAGGTTCGAAATATCGATATTGATATCATATTGGTCGGTCCAGAAAGGGTTATATCGGGATATATCGACGATATCAATGGAAACATCGAAAATGGCACATTTTTTTGCAAATTAAGATCATCCTAATTCTTAAAACCACAAATAACATACAATTGCACACTTACATCCAAGAATAAGGTGTATTTAACACACCGATATACATTATATCATACATATCACCATTGTGAATGCTGACGGTTGACTGTTGAGTGATAAGAGATATTAGAAAGGAACGATGAAATTCAAACAATAACATCCTAGTGACATCAAGGAGGTGTGTTTATCACATTAACTTTACATCACATCGCATGTTATATATTAAAAGATGCCGAGCTATATCAGATATCATATGGACAAGATAATGAGCGTAATAATATATATATGCAGATATTCCTTAATCATCTCTAGAATTGTTTCATCTCCATCGCCAAATGGGACAAAGCCCCGTTCAAAACAAGGTTCATAGTGTGTTTTTAATGTTGGGAGTAGATACAAAAGCAAAATCCCAAACAAATGGATAAAAAATAAAAAAGTACGTGATATGGAGCAATATCAACACCATATCGATGGTATCAATTGATATTGATCGATATCTGAGAAATTATGTACCGAAATCTTCAATTTTTGACTTTTATGAGATGAATTACTGCTACTGGTATCTCATTGATATCTCATGAGTATCGGGTGATATCCTAGAATTAGATATACACCTGATATTTTTTTGAGAGAAATGAAGGGTGTCATCCTAAGATGGGAACCACCACAAAGTATATATATATTTAATATAAAAAATATATCTAACATCGTGTTTCATTTGCCATGATATAGAAAGCACCCTATAATGTTCTATTACATTCTATGTATAAAACGTCTTCCCTCCAAAAATGACTTTGTTCCTGGTGCACCAAATCGCCCAAATCAATGCAAAAGGATAACCGTTGTCCTCATGCCCAAAATTACAAGTCGATCTAATATCTCTCCAGAATGTGGGACAATCCGACCCGACGAGCCACAAAATATTTACCCTAATCCATACCTCTGTGAGGAAAGGACAAGTGAATAACAGATGGTCCACTTGTCTGTCGCATCTATCACACGTAGAATCCTCCACGCCCAACAACTGACCCTGACGTACCTTGATGAGAATATTCCGAGTCTGAAAAGCCAAAGAAGAACCTTAACTCGGTTTGGCACCTTGCTTCTCCAAATCATGACACGTCAATACGAACCTCGTCATGCACCTCAACCCCATCCTCAACCAAAAATCGGTATGCTTTCTTTACCGTAAACCTCCCATCTCCCCACACAAAATGGTTCCTGCTCGAAGATGGATACTTGATCTGCATCAACTCCGTCTATAACGTAAGGAGCTCCTCCACCCTCTGAAGGCGAACTCTGGAGATCACAAACCTCGATCCCAAACCTGCTGCACCTGCACCTCGCTATTCCTTGCCATCCGCAAGAGGCGCGGGAATCGATCCCACCACACCAATCCCTGTCCAACATCCAACCAAAAATGAAATCCCGGACCATCTCCAAGGACTGGTCTCAACTTACATGCCACTTCCGGAATAATTTTAGTAATCCCCTTCCACAAAAATGCCAGGGCATACCGAGACGACCTCCAACGACATAATCATCCCATATATCTTCCTCAGTAAATGGCATACAAGCACCTCAGACTTCTCCCATAATCGTACCACCCATTTTGCCATAAAAGCCTTATTCACTACCTCCACCCACAACACACCCAAATCGCCTAACTTCTTTGACATTGTCACCTTGGCCCAGTCCACCATGTGTACGCCCTTCTTTACCTGCTGATCGTCAGATTAGAAAAACCGTCTCATTAATGCCTCGATCCTTGTGCACACCCCGACTGTCCACAACCTCATGGAGTAGAAGAAAATTGGGATTGCAGATCGAACATGCTTCAGAAAATCCAACTTCCCTCCCCTTGTGAGCATCGACGCCTTCAACCCACCAGCCTCCCCTCCAATCTCGCCATCAAAATCATCCAATCCTTTGTCTTTGGTGGCTTCAAAAAAATCTTTTGTCTTTGGTTTCCCCGCCACCATGGGGATCCCCAAGTACGTCACATGCAAGGCAGCAAAAGGGCACCCTAACACAGTCGTCAAATTCCGCAACTCCTGCTCCGAGAGGCCAAATGGCACTACTGTCAATTTGTCCCTGTTGATCTAGAGCCCATATTCCTCCCCGAAAATGTCCATGATATGCAATGCCCTACGAATCTTCTCTTTCTCTGTCCCCTGGAATAGAACCGTGTCATCTGCATACTACAAGAGCGAGATGGAAATCTCTTCCTTCCTATACCCCGAGCACCATTCCCTACTTGTTGTCAACCTCATCAGAACATGTAATGCATCAACCACGATCACAAAGAGAAGCGGTGCCATCAGGCATCCCTGTCGGATTCCCCTCTGAGGTTGAAAAAAACTACCCTCTGATCTTCCATTGACAAGCACAACATAGGACACAATTTTAACACACTGCTTGATCCAAGCAATCCATATCTCTGGGAATCCTTTCTTCTCCAATGAAGCCCAAAGGAACCTCCAATCTATACAGTCATATGCTTCGGAGAAATCCACCTTCCAAGGCACACCTTTGGCCTTACTTCTTTTCCAATCCGTCACCATTTTCGATGCCATCACCAACCCGTCCGCTATGGCTCTCCTAGGTACAACTGCAGTCTGCTCAGATGAAATGATTCGGTGTAACACCTCCCTCAATCGATTAGCAAGAATCTTTGAAATAATAAGATATACGGCATTAGACAATGTAATAGGCATGTAGTCTTTTACCTGGTCGGAGTGTCCTTTGGCAACAAGAAAATGGGCGCCTTGTTCAATCTCTCGAAACCCCTAGTTTCCGCCCTGAATTCCTCCAGTACCTTCATCACGTCATGCTTGACCACCTATTAAAACTCCCCATAAAAGCACACCGGAAACCCATTCGACCCTGGTACTCCATCCGCGTTAAGCTGAAAGAGTGTTTACTTCGTTTCCGCCTTTGTAAACTCCCTCACCAATGTGCCTCCACATCAGATATCCATGAGGCTCCCCTCCCCTGCCAGCTCCAACTTGAACGAGCCTGCCATCTGCTGAAGGCCTGAAAGTGTGATCACAGCACCGCTCCCACATCCCGATCTTCCTTCACTACTACCCCCTACTGCAACCGAGTGTATCATATTTCTGCACCTTCTCCCACTAGCCATGGCATGGAAGAATTGCGTTTTGTGTCCCCTTCTCTCGGCCACTGCTGTCTAGATCTCTACCTCCATGCAACCTTGTCTTTTTTATCTTCAATTAGGATCTTGTCCATGAAATTCCTTCTCTCCATCAACTCCTCCGTTGTCAACATCCTCTCATCTTCCAATCTGTCCAGCCTGCACACCTCCTCTTGGGCCCTTGCTCGTCTGAACCGTTGCTGCACCCTGTTGCCTCTGTTGAACTCCATCAGGTGTCTCCTAAGCGATGCCAACTTGCTCGCGAGCTTGCTCGTCATCGACCCACCAGGTCGGCACTCCTCCCAGAACGTCGCGACAGACTCACGAAAACCCTCCTCCAACACCCAAGCTCGCTCGAAACGAAAGAAACTTCGAGGGCGCACATCCTCCCCGGAAGACTAAAGCAATGGTGTACGATTCGAGTGCGCCCTGGGCCCCAGCGAAGGGGAAAACCTTCATCGCCTCAACATACATCATAAATATGTCAATACGAGACCTAGATCTCGCATTTCTCCACGTGTACATGCATCCCGTTGCATTAACCACATGAAGACCAAGCTCCTCCACCATCCCCATTAAATCCGCTGAGCCACTGTCTCTTCCTCCTCGGCCACCAAGACTATCATCCGGATGCAAAATCACGTTGAAATCCTCCGCAATGATTCACGCCACATCGGGATAGATAGCCTTAGCCAGAAACAAATCTTCCTATAGTTGAGCTAAGCCAACCCCTATACCTGGGCCATACATATTTGTGGCCAAACAACGGATCCCATTCGCTGCAACATCATCATGAGAGAAAATCGCCCCGCATCTCATCCGCTTCCACCTTGAACTTATCTTCATCCCAACCAGTCATAGGCCGCCCGATGCCCCCTCCGAACAATCGCCTTGCATTCCCTCAACTTATTGCCCCCAATTTCTCTCCATGCTGCCTCAAGGCCTTGCGATACTTTTTCTTCCAAGAGGACCATGCCCGTTCTTTGATCCATGAACAGCTGCCGCACCGCCGCCCTTGTCTCCGCCCTCTTTAGGCCCCTGATATTCCACGTTATCATATTCATTTAGCACCGCAGACGCCCCCATTGGCGGTAATAGACCCATATACCACATCACCTCGTCCTCCAAACCAACTGCTTGCACTTCCCCTCATCCACATCAACTACCCACTCATCCCTCTCCCCCTCTTCCAACTCCGTTGTCCTCATGAATTTCGAAACCGTGGTGATACCTGGAATTTTAAAAGAAATAAAAAATTTAGAATAATTATGAATAAATTAAAATCTTGAAAAACTGTCTCCCTAAGATCTTAATAAATGCTAGAAATCGCAGCTTAACACTAGAATAACTCAAGAGCAAGTAATAGAGCACGAAATATACAAAACTTCTAAGAAATCCCACCTCTAAATACCTTTAAAACGATGAGAATCACCTTGGAAAAGCCTTATCTTAAGCAAATAGGAAGTATGCAATAGCAACTCGATATGGTGAGATAGAAATCGATATCCAATATCGGTCGATATGGGAGAAAGTTGCATTAAAAATTGCAAGTTTTGATCGATACCCATAGATATCTCGATATACCGGCGATATGTTTACCAATATCCGAGAAAACGACATATATAGTAGTATCGATATCAGTTGATATTCGATACCGATATATCGTCGATGTATCCCGATATTTGAATCCTTGGTTAGGATGCCTGATGGTGTCAGAATCATCGTCGATCAAAGATGAGGCGGTATAGTGAATTTACTAGCATGGAGAAAAAATATATAATTTTTAACCGATTCCCACAAACAATGTCACATAATCGATGATGGGAGGTTAGGGGTTTCCAATCTCTAATCACTAAAAGGGTGAGAGATGCATGGATGGAGTCCATCTTGGCACAAATTTGAGACACAACATTTGACTAGGTTTCATCCTCAGAAAATAGGTATACGTCCCGGGAGAGCAAGGCTCAAAACTACATAGTATAATAAATGGCAGGCTCCAAACACCCACAAATAACCTCTCAAGCAATGACGGAGGGTTCTCAAAGGATACACGTGCTCATCTCTCTCCTTTTTTAGAATTCTTTATATATATAGAGCAAAAATATCTCGTTTCATTAAGTAACTCACCTCCTTATTATAAATAGTCGTGATGTTAAGATGGAGGAACATCCCAGTATGTTTCCTTGCATGATCCCCAGGTCATGGGATGCTCCTTATTCCTTTTGGCTTGGTTATATAAATCACATGCCCATCTTCCTTTCCTTTTTGGCATGCAAACATGGTGTGTCCTGTTGGCATACTGGAGGATATGTTAAGCAAGAGGCACGTGGCTGTAACTACAAACTTTGCAGGTGGTATTTATCCTTTAGTAGCAGGCCATGTTCTCGTCATGACATGTGGGTATGTTGCCTACAGTGGCATGGACTAGTATTAGGTGAGATTCTTGATGTTAGCGATCGTTGTCCTTGTCGAGCTCATTTTTTCTTGTGATTGGCACTGGGGATCGTGGCTGGGGTATAGTTTGTGCAATTCTACTTTTCACAAGTGAGGAAGCAGACTTGTTGGCTAAGATTCCCAACGCCAATTGCATGAACCAAGAGAGAGAGGAACCTAACCTGTTGGCTAAGATTCCCAAGGCCAACAGAGAACTAAGGGAGAGGCCCCTGACTTGTTGGCTTTGGGTAAAATCTTCGCCTTGGGCTCAGGGAGTCTTGTGGGACCAATCCTTTAAATTTTGGGGTCTTTAGTCTCCAGGCTTTGGGAGGTCAGGACTGAGGCTACCTCAATGTTGAGGTGCATGTTTGAGATGGGGTTTGACAGGAGTCATTCTTCACCTCAACACAACGTTCTCGTTTTCTCCCCCCTAAAGGGGGCTCAGAGTCATGTGCTTTTGGTTACTTTTGCATCCTAGTTAGATCCAATAGTATCCCCTAGATTCTATATTAAGTGGGTTGGGTCTTCTTGAGGTTGGGACATCAAGGGCATGGTCCTTGCTTTTTTGGGATCCAAGGCCTCACCGGCCTTTCGTTGAATCATGGGCATGTTTCCTTCTTTTAATGGAGGCATGTGTTGCATCATGTGGGGTGACTTTATCCCTTATCAGGAGCTATTTGAATAAATTAGACATCCTTTTTTATTTTGGGGTGGTCGAACAAGCATAAGAAGGCACAAACTAGAGTGGCAGGGAACCGGATCTACCGTTTGCTGCACATGTTGTGTCGAGCTAGAAAATGAGCTCACCAATGGTTACTTCTAGCTGTCAAATGGAGAGGGGCTTGACTTCTTATGCTTTAATGATTTTTTTTGAAATAAGGACATTTTTGTACCTTTTTGCAGTATACTTGTTATTTTTTACTCCTTTTTAGCTCTCCTCCTCCATCCCCTGTAAAGAAGGATTAGGATTTCATCGCCGAATAAGGAAAGTTCATTCTGTATGGAAATAACAAAGAATACTCTCCTTCAAGTTGAAGCATAGATATTTGTTGTTATGCCTTTAAACCTAACTATCTGACCCAGGTTGAAGAACCTTGTATGCACCCCTCCTGCTGTATCATACCCTAACGAGATAGGGGTTTTGTTGCTCGGTCAACGAGCTTTGGAGGGGGGGTTATAGGGGGGGAGTAAGTGTGCTCCCGCTTGCGGGGGTGTGGGGACAACGTCCTCGATGGATTTTTTAGAAGCGGTTCTATTTGTATTCGGATATATGGATCTGTTTGTTTTTCATGGATCTGTCTACATGACAGTACTATACCGCATCCTTTGTATTTTTCTCCACATAGTGAAAATTGATCGCCGTTGTCCAAGGACATAACCCATTTATGGGTGAACCTTGTAAATCCGTGTGTTCGCGTCTTGCTTGTTTGATCATGTTTGTACGTGTTTGCTTCCACGATCCACAACAAAAATGATTTCAAAGGTTTGGGTTCCGTCAAGATCGTCCAGCAAGATGTCGTCACACAATTTGAAGATCGAGAAGTGTTGGGAAAAAATGAGCAAGTGGTTTATTCCATAAGCCCTAGGCTCTCTTATATAGGAGAGTCGCCTATGGGTAAATTACATAAAGCATACAATGAAAAATAAAATAGAGAAGAGGTACAGATACTACTACTATATGCGTTAACACTCCCCCTCAAGATGGAGCATAGATATCAGTCATGCTCAGCTTGGACGCACACTTCTGGAATGGGCCTCGTAGCAATGCTTTGGTGAATATATCAGCAGTCTGACTCTCTGAGGTAACATGAGACGTAGCAATGAACCCCTTCTGAATCATGTCACGTATGAAGTGACAGTCAACCTCAATGTGCTTGGTCCGCTCATGGAATGCTGGGTTGTTTGCAATGAACAAGGCAGCCTGATTATCATATTCCAAGTTCATAGGAAGTGGTACAACTAAACATAGATCTGTAAGCACAGCTTTCACCCACATCATTTCTGTAGTAGCCTGGGCCATAGCCCTATACTCGGATTCAGCACTAGATCTAGCTACCACCGTCTGTTTCTTGCTTCTCCACGAGACTAGGGCATCTCCAACATAGACGACGTACCCTGAGGTGGACTTCCTGTCCTTGGGACATCCTGCATAGTCTGCATCCACACATGCTGAGATAGAAATTCCCTTTCCTTTCTTGAATAACAGACCTGCACCTGGAGAAGATTTGAGATATCTAAGAATCATATGTATTGCATCCATATGCACCTGGCGTGGTTGCTCCATGAACTGGCTCACACGACTCACTGCAAATGATATATCTGGTCTAGTGATCGTGACATACAACAGTTTGCCTACCAGTTCTCTGTATCTTCTCCTCTCCACCTCCTCTGTGTCATCTTCATAAAGCTTCATGCTGGGATCCATTGGTGTCGTAGCAGGTCGACACCCAAGCATACCTGTTTCATTCAACAGATCTGTAACATATTTCCTTTGTGACATTACTAACCCATATGAATTTCTTGCAAATTCAGGCCCCAGAAAATATCTAAGGACACCAAGATCCTTAGTGACAAATTCACTACCCAGCATTTCTTTCGCCTGCTTTATGCCCTGCTCATCATCTCCTGTAATCACGATGTCATCAACATAAACCATAATCACAATGATACCTCTAGCAGTCTTCTGTACAAACAAGGAATGATCAGCATTGGAGCGTTTGTATCCTTGTTTTCCGAAGAGATCTGAGAGCCTCTGAAACCATGCTCTGGGGCTCTGCTTAAGGCCATAGATAGCCTTATGTAACCTGCATACCTTGGAACACTCCCCCTCAATAGCAAAACCAGGTGGCTGTTGCATATAAACTTCTTCCTGCAAATCTCCATATAGGAATGCATTCTTCACGTCCAGCTGATGGAGCGACCAGTCTTTAGCAACTGCAACTGACAACAAGATACGTAGAGTGGAATGGCGTGCCACAGGAGAGAATGTGTCTAGGTAATCCACTCCGTATGTCTGTGTAAAGCCACGTGCAACAAGACGCGCCTTGTAGCTGTCAATGGAGCCATCTGCATTGTGCTTCACTGTAAACACCCACTTGCAGCTCACCGGGTTCACATCTGGAGGTATAGGAACCAAACTCCAAGTTCCTCTGGACTGAAGTGCCGCCATTTCCTCCTCCATTGCTAGCCGCCATCTACTATCCTGCAGAGCATCTTGATGATTTCGTGGAATATCTACAGCTGACAGTGCCACAACGAATGACCTGAAATCTCCAGATAGCCTGTCAAAGGACACGGATGCTGATAATGGATATGTAACACAGCTCCTCTTCGACTTGCGTAGAGCAATGGGAACATCTAAATCAACTGTAGTCTCATCTGGCCCCTGCAACATATCCTGCTCAGAAATATCGTCAGATCCATCAACAGTAATATTTTCATTACATACCATAGGCGAGCTAGTAGACGAGTCATGACCATGAGCGGGAGGAGGCCTGCGGGTATAATGGAACGGTAGCGGTGATATAGGTGGTGGTGGTGGCGGCAGCGGCGGCGGTGGTGGTAACGGCATCTGTGGTGGTGGTGCTGGTGACGGCATCTGAGGTGGTGGTGTCATATATATGGCATCAGTGGGTAGAGGTGGTAGCTGCTTGTCTCCTGAGGCTGAAAAATACATAACAGTTTCAAAAAATGTAACATCTGCACTGATCATATACCGCCGACGCAGAGGATCAAAGTACTTGTACACCTTTTGAGTTCTGGAGTACCCAACAAAAACACATTTGACAGCCCTAGGAGAGAGCTTGTCAGTACCAGGCGACAACTGATGGACAAATGCAATCGACCCAAACACACGAGGAGTAAGAGTAAACAGATCCTTGCCAGGATGAATAATGGAAAACGGAATTTGTTCATTCAAGACAGAAGAAGGCATATGATTAATTACATAACATGCAGTGAGAACTGCATCACCCCAGTAGGAGTAGGGAACATGACTCTGTATAAGGAGTGATCTTGTGACATCAAGAAGGTGACGGTGTTTCCTTTCAGCAATTCCATTCTGTTGAGATGTATGAGCACAAGAAGTTTGATGAACAATCCCTTTTGAGGAGTAATAATTAGCAAGAACATTGGTGCACAATTCCAAAGCATTATCACTTCTCACAAACTTCACAGATGTGGAGAAAACATTTTGTATTTCATTCAGAAAATGGATAATGATATTTCCTGCTTCAGATTTATTTTTCATCAGAAACACCCATGACACTCTAGAAAAATCATCCACAAATACTATATAAAATCTGTGTCCCTGATGATCAGGTACACGACTCGGACCCCAGACATCAATATGAAATAACTCAAATTTGGAGGTACTACTCCGACCTGGACGACTGGGAAAGGACGACCTGTGATGCTTTCCCAACTGACACGCCTCACAATGAATAGGAGTGTGAGGAAGACCATAAGGTAACACTTGACGCAACTTCTGAAGCGGTAAATGACCAAAGCGCAGATGCCACAATAAAGTAGATACTTGTCCAGCAGGAGAGGATGGGGATCCAACAAATGGGGTCTGATTCAGGCGGTAGAGGCCTCCTTGCTCATAGCCACGACCAATCACGTTGCCCGTATGGATGTCTTGAAAAATCAAAGAAGATGGATAAAAAATTACCCGACAATGTAGATCCTTCGTAATCTGACTAATTGACAACAAATTCATTGAAAAATCAGGTGCATGTAGCACATTCTTGAGCTGCATAGAAGATGTCAATCTAATCTCCCCCTGACCAGTGATGGGGGTATGTGTACCATTGGCAATTACTACTGTCCTTCCTGGAGGGATCTGAGTGTATCCTGTAAGTAGACTCTGGTCGCCACATAGGTGATGTGTAGCGCCTGAGTCCATAATCCATGGTAATGTATCTGATCTACTACAGTTGAGTGCGAGTATACTACCTGAAGCGCTGGTAGATGCAGAGGCAGAAGCAGCGGCATCAGAATGACTCTCTGTAGTTGCTGCTGGACCGGATGGTGGAATAATGCCCCTCAGACGGGCAACTAGATCATCGAACCGTTGATCCAAAGTAGCAGCAGATGGAGGCTCTATCTGCTCAGCAGCTCGTGCAGATGCAGGAAATCCATGCTTTGAGTAGCATGTGTCTTCATTATGTCCAACTCTGTGACAGTAGGTACATGTTGGCCTAGTGCGGCCACCTCTTCCACGAGGTCCACGTCCACGGCCCTGGTGATGAAATCCGCGACCTCTGTTGGCTGCCATGGCTGAAGAATTCTGACTCGCAGCCGTGGAAGGAACTGTGATCCGACTCAATCTATGGAAAGCTTCCTCCATGGGAGGAATAGTAGAGTCGGCCAAAATCTATGATCGTGCAGCCTCATACTCTGGATCGAGTGCAGCCAGGAACACACCTACCATGGTCGCGTTCCTGTATGTCTTCTGCTGTTCTGGCGTGGCTGTAAGAGGCATGAAGCTATAGAGCTTCTCGAACATCCCTCTCAGTGATGTATAGAGAGAATGTAAAGGGCGACCATTCTGCTTTATTGTGAATATATCATGCTGAAGTTGCAGAATCTTCGTCTCGTTCTTTGCCTGAGAGTATGTTGCCGCTAGAATATCCCACATATCCTTGGCTGTGGGTTGATGTAGAATGTCATTGGCAATTTCAATCGCCAACGTACCAGATAGCCAAACCTTGGCATAAGCATCATCAGCCTCCCAGGTGGCATTGACTCCAGTCTTCTCAGCAGGCTCAGGTTCAGTAAGGATATGTTTCTTGCCTGTTGACTTCATCATGCTCATGAACTGCATTGCCCACAGTTCATAATTTGTACCATCCATCTTTACTATAGGCGCTGGACCACGAAAGGCGCCAATAGATGGGATATCTGACTTGTTTTCTGACATCTTGGATACTGAAGACTGGAGTTATTGACCAGTGATTATCTTCGTCTACAATGACATTGACGGGTTTAGTTGCACGTGTAACCTCAAGCAACTAAACTCATGATGATGGTTTTCTGGGCTTTAGGACTTGGAAACGTGCACGCGTACAGGAGCTACACGCGTTGGAGCACTGGATGCGCACTGGATGCGGGAGATCACGCGCGCTGGGCACTGGGCACGCGCACTGGGCACGCACACTGGGCACGCGCACTGCACAGCCGCACATGAGTTCACGCGCGCACAGCCTTGAGATCACACACTCAGTCGCACGATCACGCGCAGGCACGCAATGGCAGGTATGCGCCGGAGATGCGTGCTGGCACGGAAGGGATGTGCCACCGGAGATGATCTGCGCGGCGCTGATCGGAGAGGGGGAGCGCACGGGAGAAAGGGCGGCGCCGATCGGATGAGAAGAGAGAGAGAGAGGCCGGCGGGTGTGGTGGGTAGGGTTAGGGTTTCGAGAACTCCGGTCTAGGACCGTCGCTCTGATACCATGTTGGGAAAAAATGAGCAAGTGGTTTATTCCATAAGCCCTAGGCTCTCTTATATAGGAGAGTAGCCTATGGGTAAATTACATAAAGCATACAATGAAAAATAAAATAGAGAAGAGGTACAGATACTACTACTATATGCGTTAACAAGAAGTTCTCAAAGAAGAACGAATTCAGTTTATGGCAGATCAAGGTGCGTGCCCTTCTAAAGCGGCAGGGCATTTGGGCACTGTTGGATCAGGAGCGGGTGAAGGCACTCGAGCCTCCAAGTTGATGATGCAAGAAGAGAATATACACTCGACGATTATGTTATGTTTGGCGAATGAGATTACTGTGGATTTTGCCAATGAGGTTGCATGACCGGTCTGTGGTTGAGACTCGAAAGTCTGTACATGACAAAGTCTTTGACCAACAAATTTCTTTTGAAGCAACGTCTGTTTTCTCTCCGCATGCAGGAAGGTACATCTCTTAAAGAACATCTAGATCGCTTAAATACATTATTGATGGATTTAAGAAACGTAGATGTTAAGATTGAAGATGCGGATACTGCCTTGATTTTGCTGGTTTCTCTTCCATTATCATATGAGAATTCTGTTCAATCATTTATTGTAGGAAGAGAATTGATAACCCTAGAGGAAATTCACACTAATTTGCATACGCGTGAACTTCGATATATGGCTACCAGGAAGCATGACTCTAATGCTGCATGCTTGGTTATGACTCATGAAAAGAGTTATGCCGATTCTGGCTATGCGAAGAAGGGAAAACAGAAGTCCAAGTTGAAGAATCACAATGCTAGGGACGTCTGCAATTACTGCAAGAAACATGGATATTGGAAGGACTAACTGAAGAAGAAAGGGAAAGCCATGATTGCTGCCGTGGCTCTTGGAGGCGCAGATTCCGAAGATGATCTGGTTCTCACCGTCCCAGATCAAAAGATGAGAGATAACACATGGATTCTTGATTCAAGTTATTCTTACCATATGGCTCCCAATGAAGATTGGTTCTCCACCTATGAGAAGATAAATGACAGAAACATCATCATGGAAAATGATGTAGCGTGAAAGATTGTAGGGATTGGCTCTGTGAAGATCAAGATGCATGATGGAGTCGTGAGGACGGTGACATAAGTACGCCATGTTCTTGATCTGAGGAAGAACCTGATATCTCTTAGAGTCTTGGACTCTAAAGGATATAGGTACAGCATTGAAGGCGGAGTCATGCAGGTTGCCAAAGGTGGAGTGGTTGTCATCAAGGGCAACAAGCAGAAGATCCTATACGTCATGCATGGGTCAACAATTACAGGTTCGGTTGCAGTGTCATCCCAAGCTGTGAGATCAAAGTCAGAATTATTGCATATGCGGTTGGGATAATTGAGTTAGATGGGAATGAATATCCAAATTAGAAGGGGCTCATTAGGGATCTCAAGGGATCTAAGCTGGAGTTTTGTGAGCATTGCGTGTTTGGGAAACAACACAAGAAGCAATCTACTAAAGCTATGCACAGGGATGAAGGGGACGCTCGACTACATCCATGCTGATTGTTGGGGCCCTTCACGTGTCCCATCTTTGTGAGGTATCGGGTATTTTCTATCTGTCATTGATGATTACTCCGGGATGGTGTGGGTGTACATGATGAAGCATAAGAGCGAAGCATTTCAGATCTTCAGGCAGTGGAAGATCTTGGTGGAGAACCAGACTTCTAATAAGGCCAAGCGTCTTCGTCTTTGCATATGGTGTATAGCATGAAGGCATTTTGCGCTTTGTGGGTGTCTTTGTGTCATTAAGAGTTTATAGAAGGAATATATCTATTTTTGTTTTAATAAACTTTTAATGATATCCTAAGTTTGGTTAAGCACCCTACAGTTTCTTCTAAAGAGAAAGGGGGTCGTTGTTAAAAAAGGAAAAAAGAAGAGAAAAAGGGAAAACGATATAAATGGAAGGGAGACTAATGAAAAAGGGAGGACAACTGAATAAAAAACTAAAGACGTTTTTTTACCCCTTTTGTTTCTTCTCCCCACTCATTAGATACCTTCATAATTATGATAGCTGTTGGAAAAGGGGACGTAGAAGAGTAAAGTTTTAGAACGTAATTTTATTTTATTTCTCCCGATAAAGGGTCATGTCTTTACATGTGGAATGGACGAGATTCAATTTCCTTCGTCTTTGAATATGTTCTTCCATGGGCATGGGATGAGACTCAATTTCCTTCCTCCTTTGATTGTAGACCTTTTTTTTGAGGCTCAAAAAAAGGGGGAGACACTCTACGAACACCCCAACATATTAAAAGGAAAAGAAGCAAAGAAAGTTACAAGAAGGTTACAAAAACCAAACAAACAAGGCCCATAGAGGGAAACCGAGAAAACAATACCCAAAGATCACCCCCAAAAAGCCACGATAGGGTTACCCTGTACACCAATCATCCAGAAGACGCGAACGAAGGAAAAGAACGTTCTCCCGGTAGAACCTTTGGCCAGCGAAGAGGGCCTCATTCCTCCCCACCCAGATACACCACAACCTTGCAAGCGGAACCAGAAACTCCTTCCTTTCCCTGCTCCTGTTGCAAAACAAGCTCTCGCAAAAGGCAATCAGACCATCCGAGTTGACCCATTCCAGATCAACCCATAGGCCCCGAACCATGTTACAGCCAAAGAACAAGTGATCAATGGTTTCCGTCTCCTCATCACAAAGCCCGCAAGTAGGCCCAACGTTAGCAAAGAATCGGGCGCAACGGTCACGCGTTAAGAGCCTCCCCCTGCGAAGAAGCCACAGGAAGACTCCAATGCGCTCAGGAAGCTTCAACCCCCAGAGGAACCATCAATCACGCAAGAGAAGATCGTCCCCAACCTGAGGACGGGGAGCAAGAGCCAGATACGCCTTACGCGTGGAAAAAAGACCGTCCTTCCATGTCCAGTGGTCCCGACCATCATTAGGTTGATCAACATCAGCAAGCATGTTCATTAAAGAGAGAAAATCATCCAGACGCTGATCCGAGAAATTGGCGATAAAGCGTGGACACCAGCATCCATCCACCCAGCACGAGGCCACCGAGGCCTCCTTGTCATCCGCCAAAGCAAACAAACGGGGAAAGCGTTCCTTTAGAGTACCCCTTCTCGACCAATCATCGATCCAAAACCGAAAGGAATCCCCCTTTCCCAACACCGGCCTAAAGAGGGAGAGGTTACGAATAAAAACTTCCAGAACACCACGCCAAAACGGAGAGAGGTGCCCGTAAGCGTCCCCCCGCGTCAAGCCCATCATCGCCTCCCCCAGGAACTCCCGCAGAACAGTAATAAAAAAGTTGTCCTCCTGACCCCAGATTCTACTCGCCCATTTTAGCAAGAGAGCCTCATTAACAACCTCCAACCTCCGCACCCCCAAGCCACCAGCCCGCTTGGCCCGAGTAACCTCATCCCATGCCACCAGATGAACCCCCCTTCCCCCTCCCCCTTCTTACCCCACAAGAAGCCTCGCATACAACGCTCAAGACGCAGACGAATCCCCATAGGCATTCGACGAGCCGAGAGAAAGAAAATAGGAATAGAGGAAAGCGCCGCCTTAAGAAGAACAAGACGGCCCCCTCTAGATAACAATGCTGCGCGCCAACCAGCAAGGCGAGTCTCTATCTTCTCCACAACCAAACGCCAATCCCGGAGCCTGACACGACCCACGACCAAAGGCAAGCCAAGGTAATCAAAAGGGAGCCCACTCCGAGGAGAGCCGAGCTGCTGCCCACACTCCAGCGCCTCCGCCTGCGACATCCCAAAAGGGATCACCTTAGACTTAGCCCCATTAATCAAGAGCCCCGATAATTCACTGAAAAGCTCCAGAGTAGTCGCCATACCGGAGACCTCAGAAGTACCACCCTTGATGAAGCAGATAGTGTCGTCCGCAAATTGAATTAAGGGCACGCGTAAGGTCCCCACTTTGAAGCCCTTGGTCAACCCCGCCTCGATCACGCAGTCCAGCATACGAGCCAACACGTCTGACGCCAGCACAAAGAGGAGGGGGGCGAGGGGACACCCCTACCGCACCCCCCTACGCGGTTGGAAGAAGCCCCCAACCGGGAGGCCATTAATCAAGACCGAGAGGGAGGCCGTGGTCACACAGCGACGCATCCATGAAATCCAAACCTCAGGGAATCCCCTCCTTCTCAAAACAGACCACAAGAACCGCCAATCAAGACAATCATAAGCCTTGGCGAAATCAATCTTCCAGAGAACCCCCATCTTGTTAGAGCTCTTCCAATCCGCAACCAACTCAGAAGCCACCGCGATGCAATCCGAGATCTGCCTTCCCCGAATGAAGGCGGCCTGGGCCGGCGAAACCAGCGTGTCAAGAACAGGAGCACGCCTCCTCGCTAAGACCTTAGCAATGATAAGATAGATCCCATTCGAGATAGAGATAGGCCGAAAGTCCTCGATGCGATTAGCCGCTGCAGACTTAGGGATCATAACAATGATGGCCCTATTAATTCTATCAAAACCATTGTTCCCATCACAAAATTTGCTAACAACCTCCATAACATCATTGGCCACTACATCCCAAAAATCACGGTAGAAAGCCACAGGGAACCTGTCAGGGCCCGGTGAACCATCAGTATTTAAGTCCCACACGACCTCCTTAATCTCAACCAGGGAGATCGGCCTAGTCAGGGCCACAGAATCCAAGGGCGCTAAAGAAGGGGCCCCACGGCCCAACCAATGCCACTTGCGCTGCGAGCGACTCCCATAGGCACGCTTGAAGTGATCCGCAATGGCAAGCCCCAACTCCTCGCCACTAACTAGGGCACCATTAACATAAAGAGAGCGAATTGAGTTGTAGCGCCTTCGATCGCTAGCAACGTGGTGAAAGAAAGCAATATTAGCATCGCCCTCCTTGAGCCACTTAAGACGCGAACGCTGACGCCACTCCAGGTTCTGTTTCTTGTCCTCCGCGGTGACGGTGTTTTGCGCAACAGTGCGCTCATGAAGCTCCTTCGACATCAAATCCCTATCATTCTCCGTCCGGTCAAGGCGTGCAATGACATCCTCCGCCGCCGCCCTAGCACCCACACGAGCCATCCGCGACTCCTTCTTAAACAATGCAAGAAGTTTCCGCAAAGAGGCGAGCTTCTGATCAAGTCTGTGAGCAGCTGACCCCACAAAAGAGGCCTGGTTCCAGTGATTTTTAACCATATCTTTGAAGTTAGGCTCCAAAAGCCAGCATTTCTCGTAGCGAAAAAGACCCCTCGGCCGAATGTCCTCTCCAGAGTCCCACATAATAGGATTGTGATCAGAGAAGGAGCGTGGACGAGAAGACACCGAACACAGAGGGAAAGCCTCCATAAGTTTGCCATTAGCCAAGAATCGATCAATCCTAGATCGAGACGCATTATTCCTCCAGGTGTAAGAAATATCATCGGGGGCCATCCCCTTCAGAGCTAACCCATCCAAAAGCTCAACAAATTCGCGCGAGCCAGGATCCTGGCCCCCCGGCCCCGAGGACGATCCGATGAGTGAGCAGTCACGTTGAAATCCCCCCCCCCTCAGAAGCCAAGGAAGGCCTTCAAAGGCGGAGGCCGCGTCTCGAAGATCTTCCCATAGCTCCCTCCTGAGGACGTGGCACGTTGGCGCATATATACATGAGAAAGCAATAGGACCAAGGGAATCAGCCCGATTCAACACCACCGACAGTACATGCCTTCCCACCCTCAATGAGGAGAAGGAGAAAGCCGCAGAGCGCCACGCCACCCGCCGCCCCAATCGCATCCACCGTCCTAAACTCATCCATAGCGCCCGCACCGAAAGACCGCCACAAAGTATCATCCACCCCTGTCAACTTCGTTTCTTGGATAAAAGCAATATCACAGCCCCATTCTGAGAACCGCAACCCCAAAGATCGCCGCCTATCAGGCTCCCCAAGTCCTCGAACGTTCCAAGAGAGAACTTTCATTAAGGACCAGCAAGGCTCCCCCCGACCACACTGAGGCTAGCCGCCTCCGCCACAGAATCCCGCAACGTCGGACAAGAATGCTGCACCGAAGAGCCAAGGCGAGAGCGGTTACGCCTCCGATAGCGCTTCCCTGAGCGCTTGTCTGAAAGGCTCCCCACCGCGGAAGGAGCATCCCCACCAGAAGAGAGCCTGATGGAGCCACCGGAAGGAGTCATCACCGAAGAAGCCTCCCGACCCAACGGAGAGGGAGGGGAGGGGGAGCGGAGCACAATCGGGGGAATAGCGGGCGAAGGAACCAATTCGACGTCCGAGGGCGCCCCAAGTTCCTCCAACTGGATCCGATGGGCCAAACCCGAAGAAGAGTCGGGCCTCGAAAGAGAAGAGTCGGGCAACAATAGAGAAGAGTCGGGCAACATAAACGGGTCACAGGGCTGCCACTTCGTTGCCCAAGACCCAAAGTTAAGGGATCCGTTAAAGCCCATCGCACCAGTAGCGGGCACATGCCCCGAGAAATTCAACTGCACGGCGTTAGTCGACAAAAAGGATGAGGATGAGAAGGCAAATCGTCCTCGACCGTGGCCAAATCCAAGAAACCGGCCCTTTCAGACGCCATACACAACACCCGAGGATGCAACTCGAAGGGACCAGAGAAGTTGAATCCAACAGGCGACGCTTCGGAATATCCCCCAACGCATGCCACCTGGCAACCGGAAGACGAGGCGACATCCCCAAGCCCCAAGCCATCAGAATAGGCGAAAGTAGCCGGACGCGAAGGGCAAGCCGCCGGCGCCGACGAAGGGGCGATGACGGAAAGCTCAACCTTGAATCGCCACCGGCCAATTTTCGAAGTTCCGAAGAAGACCTTACCATCCGCATCTCTAAGAAAACCTTTTGAACATTCCAGGAGAATCCGAGTGATCTTCCAATCCACCCCCGACAAAAGTCCATCATCCACGATTGCCAGAACTTCCCCCCATGGTCTAAGCACCTTGGACAAAGCGGGGACTGTTCGAGAGAGAAATGGCACACCACGCACCTCCGCCACACAGACCTCAGTATCTGAGGAGGCACCATCAGCCACCTGCAACATACTCCAAACAACATCTTCGGGGTCGCCATTACAAATAAGCCTTTCCCGTTGCTCCGGGGAAAGGCCACGAATGCAACAACGCGATGAATCAAGAACTTGGAACCCATGAATCGAGGGCCCAGAAAGCCAAGAAGGTGGGACCTTACATCATCCCAAACCACACCAGGCCGTCGTGCAAGCCCCACAGCCGCAACGAAGCCAGCATCATCGTGCACCCCCACCTCACGCACCGGCTTTCCATGCACCGCCTTCCCATGCACGGTCTCCCCAAACACCATCTTCCCATGCAAACCAAGAACCGAGGGTGACGTCTCCCCCGCAGCATTCACCACCGCCGTGGCACCGTCAACATCTACCCCGACTCCCTCATCACCCACCACCTGCGCATAAGAGCGAGCCCCCTATCACCAAGAGGGCCCCAGCGAACCTTCTCCGTCGTCAAGAAGCACCCATGCTCCCCCGACCCATGCTCCTCCGACCGAGCATGCAGTCCAGGCCGGGAAGAGCCACCAAGACCACCAAAGGACCAGCAGGACGATTTCCGATGACCCACCTTGCCACATGCATAGCACCGAGGCGGAAGCCGACAACCCGAGGCAAGTTGACCATGCATACCGCACCTAAAACACCTCTTACCCAACTTCCTGTGCGACACCTGCACCCACTCTTCCTCCCCCCTCACCCGTTCTCGCCACCCTCACCATGCAGTGGGGGCCCAACACCAAACCCTGGACGCTCCCACTTCCTCTCCGCAGCCTCCCCACAGGAAGTAGTCCCACCCTCCAACCTCGCCGATTTCACCCCTCCACTCGCCTTCACTCGCCACCAGCGCTCCATCCGAAAATAAAAAAAATAAAAATATCAAAAGTCAAACTCCAGTCAGCCTAAGTCGGGCCAGTCGGGCGACTATTCGGTTGGGCTGACTATTGACCGACTGGAGGTCTATTCAGTCGGGGACACCCCCCCCCCCCCCCCCCCCTGCACCGCATAGTCGGACCGACTATTCAGGATAGTCGACCGACTATTGCAACATTGATCTCTCTCCCATAGGAGCCTCAAAATAGGTCCCTCTATATGTGAACTTGAGAATGAGACCTTAAGAGCGAGATTTTTTCGAAGTTCCTACAGGAGAACCCATGTTTTGAGGTCCCTATATTGTAGTGACTCATTCTCGAGTTCACATATAGAGGGACCTATTTTGAGGCTCCTATGGGAGAGACATGTTGAGATCAATGTTGCAATAGTCGGCCGACTATCCTGAATAGTTGGTCCGACTATGCAGTGCAGGGGGGGGGGGGGTCCTCGACTTAATAGACCTCCATTCGGTCAATAGTCGGCCCAACCGAATAGTCGCCCGACTGGCCCGACATAGGCCGACTGGAGTTTGACTTTTGATATTTTTATTTTTTTTATTTTCAATTTTCAGTTTTTATGGGTTACATTTTACCACGGTATCACAACAAATGTCAAATTCTATATATCTATTATATTGATTGATACTTTTATCTTGGATTCATGTTTACTAATGACATATATGTATACAAATATAAGAAAATATGCATTATAAATAATTTTTATATTAAAAAATACAAAACCGAATAATTCCGAATAGTCGCCCGAATACCGATTATTCTCTATTCAGTGACCCCTCCGACTGGATACCGAATACCGTCTTCTGCAACACTGGTTGAGATTTATATATGTGCATGCCCACATTTGCCAACCTTGAGAGAACTGGAATCACAAAATAGCGGAGGAAAGACATGATCTTTAGACATATGATCATTTTAGTATCATTGACTTTGATCGATGTAGAGCATGGAAACCATATTCCCGCCAATTACTCAATGGATCATCATTCCAAATTCCAATCATCTAGTTCATCCTATTCTCCAATAGGACCCGAGGTGCATTGCCATTCAGGGTGAATGCTTTGAGTCGAGGCGGTCTATGTTGTCATGTATTCAGTTAGTGTTTATTCAAAAAAATGTATTCAGTTAGTGAGTACATATTTTTTTGTTTCTCTAAGCTGGGCATTCCATGCTCTAGCTTAAGAAGGAATTTTAGAATAGTAAATGGTTAAGTGGCTAATTATATCTTGTGGAAAGATCCACCTCTAGAATGAGGTCATATGTTTAGTCTTACATCATATATTGTGAAAGAGTTAGATAATCGTGAGGCATATACATGGCATTATACTATAGGTTTCCATAAGAATCAACATACAAACACACGAATAAATATACCAACATGGCTGTGGGCTTCTTCTCACATGAAGTAGGGGCAGTTATTCTAACTGTATCTCTAACTATGTAAATAATATGTTGATGCTTTCCGGTGATTGTTTTCTACATAAGGAACACTGATTCTTAGATGAAAAACTACAAATACAAGGAACTTTCTGCGGGTTTACTAAAGCACAGATATCTTCCAACAAAGGGTTGGGCCATGGGATCTTCATGAGAAAGGTAATTTTTTTGACCTGAGATTCTTCTCGAAGCTTTGAGATCGTCATGGTCAGAAATCTCTGCAATTCCCTTCATTCAGGCCTGAGAAATATGCATGGATCATGTTTTTTATTGACTTTGATTGTATTGAGATGTGATTAATGCAGTAGCTCAGGAAATGAGGGTTTCTTCCTTCATATTCTAGATGTGACGATTCTTTATAAACATTGTTGTTATCCTAAGGATATCCTAGATGGGATCTTACCTTGTCCTAACCTATTCACATGGTTTTATGCTTGTCTGGTCTGTAATGCTTGCTATGTGTTGGTGATGGGGAAGCAGTGTCCTTGTGAGACAAGCCGACATGCTCCAGCTTGATGGGAGGGGTTGAGAGTAATCTATTCGGCGTTATTGGTAATTGTATCCCATCGTTTTTTCATTGAGTGTTCCTGTAAATTTTGTCATGCGCTACTCTGTGTAAAGTGTGGATATACACAGAGACTTCATTGTAATGAGAAAAATAAATAGGAAATGATCTGTTTTTTTTACATATTTTCATATCGAGGAAGGTGCTCTCTGCCTCACAGAGCTTGTTAGTCATGGCTAGATTTTATAGATAATATTGTCTTTAATCATATTACAACATTCAGTATATGTTTTTGATTACTTTATTATTATTTTTTTAATTTTAAATTAAAATTTCAGTGTAACCTTGAAACCTGAGGATCTTGCTGGTCTACCAAACTCCTCGGAACCTCCATTGCAGATGCCTGATTCTGGTTCGACTCCAACCACCAATGATGTGCATGGAATCAGAGATCTTGAGAAATTAATTTGTATTCCCCCAAAAGATGTTCTGTTACTACGTGATTTGGTCCAGCAATTGATTCAAGCCAAACACCAGATGCAATGTTTAAAGATCTACAGGTGAGATGCATCTCTCTCGTTTTATACTTGTGATAATTTTTCTTTTTCATTGATTTACACTACACCACTATACAAACAGTTGGCGATCAAAATAACCAATTTTCTTACATGACATAAATATGATAATTAAATAGAGAGACAACTTCTCTTATATCCGAAAGCAGTAGAGACCTAAGAACAACTGAAGTTCGACAAACTAACTTGGTAAACATCGGGATAAAGGCATAACATACGGATTTTAAAACAACTATGATTTAGCTTTTAACCTGTTATTCTTCAAATGAAAGTTTCTTTTCGGATCGCACGTTTAATTCCCGACATCTTAAGACTGTAAGCTTAATCAGACAATTCTAGGACACTATCTACAATCATTTTACCGTTAGATCTCTGCATCTTGTATATGCATTAGAAAAAAAAAACTCAGGTTCTAATTATAACAAGTTAACAGCCATTTCCTCCCTACGTCTCATTCTAGAAAGTATGCATGCTTATAAACATTTGTCCTCTTGCTTTTCCCTCCTCTTGTTGCATTATGTAAAAAGTGCGTTATTCATGCTTTAGCAAATATGAGTATAATATTGTTCATCCGAGCTGGTTCCATGTGACGATGGACCATCCATTGTGGAGGGGAATGAGTTGGAGGAGACGAAGATTGGCAATCGTTTGGAGTCAGGTTCACCAATTTTTGTTGCTGTGAAGACATCATATTGATGGTTGAGATATACAATGCGACTCGATGAATGCTGACATACTATCTATTATAAAATATATTATGAAATCTAGCCTAAAATATATATTTTAAGATCTACTTACGTGTTATAATTCCTATATCTATTTTAAAATCTAGATATTAGTTATTTTTGAAAAAACTCTTAAAAACAGATTTTAGCTGAGATAGCTTATAAATAATCGTGATACACACATGCAAAAGCATGTGTGTGTGTGTATATAGACATACACATACATACACAGAAAATGGCAAAGCCTTCTCCCACTGTAAGTAGGGTTGGCTACATGGATTCTTATGAAATCCATGTTGAAATATCCGGCTGTTTTTTTATGCTGGCTGTTGGTTACCTAATGCAACCCTCCTCAAGGGGGATTTAAACCCTGGTCTTGGTCTTTTGGGTAGTAGGCACATTGCTCTACCACCAGAGCAGTAAAGTGGGCACACACACACGCCCATGCCTACGCTCATGCCCACACCCACATGTGCGCACGGGTGCGCAAATACCCTTGATAGCACACACCCGCACACATTCAGTCGCACACAAGCACCCACGCACGCTTGCACACACACATACGCATAGGAAAAATGGAGTATGTTGTTGAATTGCAGAAAACTTGTTTGTTCATTACCTCCATTAGCCATTGATCTGCCTCGGGATGAGCAAATGCAAGCAGTTATGCTTCTGAATCTTGCACAATTTCAAACTTTGAGATGAATGAGTGACTGAGATGTGATAAACATGAAAGTTATATGTAGCTGAGCTGCATACTCGCTGTCCTCATATATATGTACGCGCGCACACACACATACACAGAAAAATGGGGTATGTCGTTGAGATGCATGTATGTGTTCATCACCTTGACAACCATTGATCTATTTCGAAATGAGTGAATGTAAATGGCTCTGCTTTTGAAACTTGTACAGTTTCAAATTTCGAGACAAATGAGTGATTAGGAGGCAATTAACATGTAAGTTATATGCAGATAAGCTGCATACTCCCCCTCTATATGTATATATATGTATGCATACACATGTATGTATACATTATATTTTTTATTTATATGGAAGTGATATGATGTCTTATATGAAATAATAGATATACTTATTTTTTTTGAAGTCAAAAAAGGGGAGACACTCTTAGGTGTTCACCCCAAAATTATATTGATAAAAAAGTAAAAAAAGAGTACAAAAAGAAGAGCAAGAAGGGGTGCCTTAGACAAGCCAGGAATAAATATACTTATTTTATAATAAGGATATTTACAACCATAAACCTGAGTAATTACATTCATAACCCTGTGTAATCGCCAATTTTGTCCAGGACCCTGAATAATACTTAACTCTTACACCCATAACCCCGTGTTAACTTCCATCCAATTTTTCGTTAAATATGATAATATCCGTCAAATATTTTACATTTTATACCCTTTAAATTCTTATTATTTATGAATGGTCACTTCCTTTTTTCCTCCAGCCATGCAGCCCCGACTCCTCCCCCGCCGACCTCCTCTCCTTCCTCCTCCGGCCCAGGAAAACCTCCCCAACCACCGCTGACCTCTTCCTCCCCCATCGACCACCTCCTCCTCCCGTTCATCTTCTGGCACCCAAATCCTCTTCCCCTCGCTAACCACCTCGTCCTCCCCTTCCTCCACCAGAACAAAGCCAAAGCCCCCCCACCGTCCGCCCCTTCTCGTAAGCGCCTTCCACCCCCCGTGGAAGCCCTACCCCCGACCTCGACTACCAGCAAGAACCCTCCAGCCCCACATGTCAAGCTCGGACCCCGAAGAATGGAGTTGTCGGAGATCGGAGAGAGGGTGGCGGCGGAAGGATGAACGACGGGAGGAGGAGCAGAGGGAGGAGATATGGAGGAGGGGCATTATTGGAGGGAGGCTGCCGGAGGAGGAAGGGGAGGGGGTTTTCTTTTTTTTACTTCTAGTTAATCCCAGCTGTCAGATCGCGAAATGGTTAGATTAACTCATTCATCTGGTTGAGTTAATGGACGAAACTAACAGAAGGTTATGGGTGTAAAGCGGTGTACTTATTCTAAGGTCCTGGGCATAATTCACGATTACGAAGGGTTATGAATGTAATTACGGAATTACTCAGGGTTATGGGTGTAAATACCCCTTCATAATATTCATATCAGGCATGATTAAAGAAGACATAAGATGTTGTTATATTTAAATTGTATATTGTTAGAAAATAGAAATGCGGAAGCGTATCGGAGAGACAAAGGATAAAAAATTTAGTAACACATGGATTTTAACGTGGAACCCTACTCCCTGAAGAGCGGGATGAAACCACAGGAGAACGCCTCAAAGGACTGGTTTGTTCATTGAACTTTCTCACTGAATACAAGGGGTGAGGGGCTTCTTATATAGCCCTCACTGAGTCTCCACATCTCACAACTGGTTGATGTGGGACTAAACATCTATAAATAGATCCTAGAGGTATCCATTTACCCATCTACTACAAGAGTGACACGTACCAACATACTCCAACACTCCTCTCAAGCTGGAGCATGCAATGCTTAGCTTGGACAAACAGAAAGAAATCTCAAAGTCACGCTACAAGACACTACAGACAATATCAACTCAACATGCACAATTGTCGGCTGCTGTCGAGGACGTTGCTTCTCATGCCGTGCAGGTGAGGAGGATGAACAAGCTAGAGTGTGAGGCAAACTGAGTCTCCTCGTGGGAGAGAATGTGCTCTGTACTGCACCTGTCAGAGTCATTGCAATTGAAAATAAGTCTTTACACGGAGACCTCTGGCCCGTCACAACATGTGGACAACTGCTCCATCTCTGAAAAGGGTCGAATAAAGAACGCCGCCAATTATCCATACATAGATCTATGAAGATGTGTCTCTCTCATAGGGATCTCAAAGTGGGTTTTCTCTCATAGGAACCTCGGAAGGATCTTGTACTGGAGTTCACAAACATTGGAGAATGGAGTCTGAAAGTCTCCTCGTCGGAGAACCGAGTCTCTCTTCAGAGAATGGGATCTCTACTCTGGAGTCCCTATGAAATCACATGAAAACCCTTATCTACATGGCATAGGGAATGAGATCTCTACTCTGGAATACCTATGGATCAAATGAAAACCTTGGCCGAAACACAAAAGATGGGGACCACAAACAATGATGGCATAAATGTGCACATCTGAAAAGGTCACATACATGTGCGTGTGTGAACTGAAGACTCGGAACCATCTGAACGTCGAGTTTGAAACTGCGTATCCCACTGTTGGCTCGGAATCTGAACATTGAGACTGAAACTGCGCATGGAAAATCTTTATCTGAAAAACTGTAGAGTCTGAAATCTAGTTGGCCATGCTTATGGACTGTAGAATCTGAGTATGGTATGGAATCTGGAATCTGGCAATCTAGCCTGTTGTAGAACTCTATAAATACTCCCCCTTTCTCCCATACTTATCGGAAAATAATGACATCAACAAAGTCGGGAGAAGACAAATGAAGACGGGGAGAAAAAAACATCGCATAAGTTCATTTTTTACAGCTTTTCTTCTCAATCATTTTTGGAACATTTTTAAAGCCGTTTCCCTTTTTTTACGGCTTTTCTTTCCCTTTTTTTCTCGCGTACGATTTTTTACGCACCTCCTTTTCATTTTCTCTTTTTTTTTGAACAAATATCTCGACCCAAAAAGGGGTCCAACCAAAAGCAGCATCTCCCCTCCTTTTTTTGGTAAATGACGACCTACTTGGGCTAAACTGTTCCACGCAACCCTATTTAGGGTTCCCCCTTGGGAACCCCTGTATTCGAAGGAACGCCACCCGCCGCCCTTGCTATTTGGAGCATCGAGCTTCGTCGAGAAGGAACCTCCGCTTGCGGCCGGAGGGAGGAGCTGGAATATGGAGAAGTGTGACCCCTCGAGGTTGGAGTGTTCATCGCCTATAAGGAGGGTAGCTGGAGATCGCCGCATGGAGATGCGATAGAGGAGTGAGGGCACTGCCTCTGCCCTTGAGGAATGTTTGGAATATCGCGCGGCCTCCGCCTGGAGCTTCTTGTGCCGCCACCTGTTGGTCTTTGCCTGAAGAAGGGCGAGCGAGGTGCCTCACCTGCGAGCTTGGAGAGGAGGAGCACTTACGTTGGATCGCTGGAGAGGAGGCGGTTCCTGGGACAATCGCCTTCGCTGGGAGGGGTGGTGAGGAAGATGCGACGGTGCCGCTAGAGGCTGAGCACGCACGTGGAGGAGAGTGCCTCCGCCTGGAGGCTATCGGATCTGCTTGGAGTGGTGGGGCTCTCGGTGATCGGGAGAGGAGGTCGAGGGCGCTGCCAGGAGTCTGGAGGTTCGTGCAGAAAGTGCGCAAGGGCTTCATCGTCGACAGGAGGAGGCGTAAGACCGCCTTCGGCCTTATCCCTGGATGCGATCCTGGGGATGGGGCGCGAGCTCTGCGCTGCCTTCTGGATCTCACGCAAGCACCTAGGATGCACTGGAAGGAGATTGGCGCGAGGCCTGCACTAACTAGGGTTTCCATGATGGGAACCCTTCCGCCTGGAGGAGCTTCCTTCTCTGGAATCGAGCATGAGAGCATGCTCTGGAATTGATCATCATGTTGAAGTATTTGGACCTGCGGCTTGAGGCGTGGATCTTAAACATCACGAACCTGGACTGCACAGATTTAGGGTTTCAGGAAAGAAACCCTAGATTTTTCAAACATGTTGATTGATCTCTAGAACTAGAATCGATTTGATCACGAACGACTAACATGTTTAGGGTTTTGAAAAACCCTAGATCTTGAACATGAATCATAAAACTTCAGAGTCAACTCCAACAAGAATCGAATCTCGAATAACAAATGAACATAAAACCTCGAGAATCGAACCCGCTCTGATACCATGTTAGAAAATAAAAATGCGAAAGTGAATCAGATAAATAAAGATAAACATTTAGGGACACATGGATTTTAACGTGAAACCCTACTCCTTAAGGAGCGGGATGAAACCACAGGAGAACGCCTCAAATGACTTGTTTGTTCATTGAACTTTTTCACTGAATACAGGGGGTGAGGGGCTTCTTATATAGCCCTCTCCGAGTCTCCGCATCTCACAACTGGTAGATGTGGAACTAACCATCTGGATGTGGTAAATGGATCCTAGAGGTATCCATTTACCCATTTACTACAAGAGTGACACACACCAACATACTCTAGCATATATAAATCCATAGTTATATTTATATGCTAAAATAAGTATATATGTCATGTCCTTGTTTTAACTCGAGCGAGGAAAAATGACATTAACAACTTGTTAAATTTTAATCCAATTGCAACTACCCAAAAATCTTAATGCTCAAGACCAAATTCTCAACTAATAAACCTCCACGTTTATAGCTACACTTAATATTTTTTTTTTAGAATCCGTTGTAATACTGGTATTGGAGTGTTACAACTTCTCTCACTTATATTCGTAATGTCCTCATTGTGACATGATTACCCATTTTCCATTAATAGAGGCGGCTGCATACTATGGGTTACCTTTCCTCAACTCTTTATAGAGGTGGCTTTATGTGACACCCACACTAACGGATCAGAGATACATGTTTACACATCACTCGTAGTATCATGTTCGCTAGAGATTGCATTGGGTATCGAAAAATGAGTGAAAATTTTTCGCGTTTTTGAATGACGTTCACATTTAACTAACAAGCCATAGAAGAGAATAACAACGTGTCACCAATTTATTTTGTATTAATTTTCATATAAATTTACATGTAACAAAAGAAACTGCATTATGTACATGTATACCAAATTGTAGCCGAAGAGAAAGAAAAGCGTTAATATTATCCTAACATAAACTATAATATGTGTACCTGTCGAGAGTAACTGCGGAAGCTCATGTTCACTATCAGACTACTGCGATGCAGATACTTATTCTGCAATACATGCATTAGGGAGAAAAGAACATCAACAAAAGTTGAGCATGGTCTAATCAATTAAAAATAACAAGTAATTCAATGGCTCCAAAAAAAAGCAAGTGGATGGGGTTTAACAATTAACTTTTAACGAGCTACTTGCATGGAAATTGATTTCAAATTGTTCTGTTTGTGAATTCCCTGACTTATTTCATCCTACCTCAATTATCCATACTTATCATATATATATATATTATATGATCCATATTTAAGCTACCACCTTTTAAATAATTAGAATATATGTTGGATGGATCTTGGTAATGTGGATGATGAGTCGCTGATCTGATCTTTGTCTTTATCTAATCTCTCATGCTTAGTGGATAGTATGTGTTCTATGTCTGAGTATGACCTCACACTATGACTCTAACGCATGAAGAATGCCTTAGGGTTGAGGGACCTCCGTAGGCATGCAGTGGAGTGTAAGTGCATCCTAACGTAAGCTTAACACGTCCACTAGCTCCATCTTACAACCGTAGTTTTCAGTATATATATAACTGTATAAGATTTCCATTCTTTCCCATCCCATTTCAAATTCTATAATTTATAACAAGCTTATTATGATTGAGGTGATCTAGATTTCTTTCCGATATTTATGAGTCATGTGGATGGATCTTAGTAAGTGTAGATGATGTATCTTGTTTTCCGATTCTTTTCTTGTTAAATTTCTCAAGCTCAGTGGATAGTCTGTGGTCTTGGTATGGGTTAGACCTCACACTATGATTCTAAGGCTATAAGGAAGCCTTAGGGTTGGGGTGCCTCCGTAGGCATGCAATGGGGAAAAATGCACATCCTAACTAAGTTCCCAACTCGTCCACTAGCTTCTCTGACAACCGTGGTAGTATCTCTTAGTCGGATAAGGATGATTTTCTTAATATGATCTTTTCTCTTCGCTAGGACCTAATGGCGAAATAGTAACTAGTTCAAATGAAACTAAGCTCAACTGTAACCAAGTTCAACTGTAACCAACTACACTGTAATCAAGCTCAACTGTAACCAACTCAACTGTAACCATCTCTCAAGAACAATAACCAAAACTCAAGCGATGAGGAAGCCTCCGAAGAGATCTTTTCGTCTCGCCCACCCAGTAGAAGTGCAATCTATGGGAGGGCTAGGCCTACTCCAGCCTACTCCAAAGCTCCGATATAACAGGACTACTTGATCTTCTAACCTCTGCCCCTAGGACGGGGGAGAAACTTTCCTGAACAAATCACTCTAGAAAAACCGGCCCAACCGCTACATGCAAATGAGCTCGAAAAATCAAAACCAAAGGCCCTCCAGCCTAGGTACCCTAAAGAACACAGGGCCAGTGGAACTGGTCAGAAAGAAAACCTGTGGATCTCAATGAGACGTAAAACTGCGAGCGCTCGCAAAAAATCGAGAAAAGACTAGGATCCTAGACCCGTGCAGCAAGCGGCCGCTGCCCTACTGTGCTTCATATCTCCCCGCCCAGTTGAGGGTCACCGCACCCTCGCACAGTCAGGTATAAGGGTCACCATGACTGGCACTTATAATTTTTAGTCATTACTGAATCACCAATGCTGACTTAGTTTTTCATCCTTTCAATTCTTCCTGTGGTTAACTGTACAGATCTAGGTCTATTGTCAATGGTGATATAAATTAGTAGTGTATACTTAATTGATTAATTCATGAAGATGATCGGTCCTAGTCACATGATTGTTAAAAAATAGAGAATGCAGAAGCGGAATGATAACCAGAGCATAGAAACTAGAAAGAATAAACTTGGAACACAAGATTTTATGTGGAACCCTACTCCCTAAGGAGCGGGATGAAACCACAGGAGAAGCCCTCAAAGAAACGGATATTGCATTCCTTTTTCTCAATGGATACAGGAGGTCTGGGGCTCCTTATATAGCCTCCACAGAGCCTCCAAGTCCGACCACTAGTAGATGTGGGACTAAACTCAGTGACAGGGTAAATGGATCCTGGAGGTATCCATTTACCCATCTACAACTCAATAGGCGTACAATTAAATACTCCAACACTCCACCTTAAGCTGGAGCATGCAATGCTCAGCTTGGACAAACAAAAGAAACTAAACTCACGCTACGTGACACTACATACAATATCAACTCAACGCGCACAACTGTCGGCTGCTGTCGAGGATGTTGCTTCTCATGACGTGCATGTGAGGAGGATGAACGGGCTGGAGTGAGTCAAATTGAGGACTCGAAATCTGATCGTCGAGTCTGAAACTGCGCCTGGAGTCTCCTCTTCGGAGAACTAGGTCTCTCCCATTTGCTCAGAGAATGGTACTCTATTCTGAAGCCCCTATGATACCACATGGAAACTCTTGCCCACATGACATAGGGAATGGTTGTCTACTCTGGAGTCCCTATGGATCACATGAAAACTCTGGCCTGACAACAACAAGAATGACATGGTCCATGAAGCTGAAGATCGCACACTCGTGCGTCTTGAAATGCAGACTCGGAAACTGACGTCGAGTCTGAACATTTGACAACTCTAGAGTCTGTACAAACTGGCTGGTCTAAAATCTGATGTCTGAATCTCCAACAAGACCTGTGACTATACACAATACTCCCCCTTTCTCCCATACCAGTCGGAATATATGTCATCGACTATGTTGGGAGAAGACAAGACAAATGGGGACATAACATCACTAAGCCGATCACAATTTTCTTCAGCTTTTCAAACATTCATTTCATCATTTTTCTTTCTCGGTTATTTGATTTCGGCAATTTTTTTAATAGTCGTTCATGATTTTTTAATGGCTTCCCCCTTTTTTTAATTTGCGTACAGTTTTTTATTTGTACGCGCCTTTTTTTTCAGATTTTTTTAAACACGCCCCAGATTGGGTCGAAAGACACATCCCCCCTCTCTTTTTTTGAAAACTGCAACTCTTTTTTTCGTCTGACCTCATCATTCATTTTTTTAACCACCCCCTTGGGCTTTCTCTCTTCTGTCATCTCTTTTTTTAAAGAAATAAATGAACGGCCTCCTTTTTTTTATTTAATACTGGGGCCCGTTTCTTAGGGTTCCCATGGGACCCTCAACCACGCACGATGCCCTCCCCCCTTTCTTGCGCCGCCAAGGGGCACGGGAGCCGCCTGGAGACAGGAAGGCTCAAGGAGATTGCTTGTCGCCTGGGGACCACGCAGTGCTTCGGGACGAAGGAGGACGCGAGAGGACGCTCACCGCAGCCACCAGCAATACGGGGGGGGGGGGGGGAGGGCCATCACGTGCGTCGCCTGCAGTCATGAGGGAAGAGAGGGCGCCGCTTGCGTCTGAAGTCTCTGCTGGTTCTTGAGCCTGGAGCCCTGGGGTTGTCGCCTGCGATTTGCCTCGCGCCTAGGGCTCTAGGACAGGTGTCTCGGGGAGGTGCTGCTGCTCGGTTGTGCTGGAGGAGGCGGTGTCGCTCGGGGAGGCGTGGAATGCACGCACTGGAGATGTGCGGATGGCGTGTGTGGTGCGGCTAGGGCTCTCCGCACCTGGAGGAAATGGTGTCCCTCTTGCAAGAGGAGGCGATGCTGACATCGCTTGTTGCGGCTAACTGCGAGGAGCAGAGAAGGCCGGTCTGGAGCAAAGAGGGTGGATCGCTACCGCCTGAAGCCTCGAGAAAGGTGGCTCCGCCTGGAGCATGGAGGGGCGACTCCTGATGTGAACAGAGATTGAGGTGGAGCCCTGGATTAGGGCTCGCTGCTAAAGATCATGAGCATAATAATAACCGAACTTTAACAAATAATCTCCCAAAAAAATGTCAAATTGCCTCATGTTCATCGAACTCTAAACAAACTGTGAATTAGGGTTTTAATCAAAATCCTAAAATCGAATCTGGAATAAAACAAAGAACTTCATCTCCTCGAGAGTCGACCCACCTTGATACCATGTTAGAAAATAGAGAATGCGGAAGCGGGATGATAAACAGAGCATAGAAACTAGAAAGAATAAACTTGGAACACAAGATTTTACGTAGAATCCTACTCCCTAAAGAGCGAGATGAAACCACGGGAGAAGCTCTCAAAGGGGCGGATATTGCATTCTTTTTCTCAATGGATACAGGAGGTCTGGGGCTCCTTATATAGCTTCCACAGAGCCTCCAAGTCCCACCACTGATAGATGTGGGATTAAACTCAGTGATGGGTAAATGGATCCTGGAGGTATCCATTTACCCATCTACAACTCAATAGGCGCACAACCAAATACTCCAACAGTTATCATTTATAAATCATGAGATTAACAACTATTCATTGGATCTGGATCTAAGCTTAATTCAATGTAGAAATTTCGAACTCTCCTCATTTAACTCTTAGTTTAGTGGCATGATTATTGATCGAAATTGATAGTCCCTTTTAAAAAATGGATTCCAAATCACCTGATTACTCTCATCCTAATAAGAATCTTGATTGGAAGATGAGGATATTAGGATACTTAGAGACTTATTTTAAACAACATTGATATTGCATATAAGTTTTCAAATTAGACACTTAACTTTATCGTAAAGTTGCATCAGATGACAAGGATTTCTTAAGCTATCCATTTGGTAAATCCCTTTTTTTGTGGCAAGACTATCAAAAGATTAATAATGTGTAAGATACCAAAAGACTCATAAGCAGACATCGAGACGTCAAGTTAGCAATAATAATTATAAAATAGAGATGCTTTGCTCCAATTATTGATCCGAATGCCCCGCATCCAAGGTACACCCACCTTTTGTCATAAGTTAGGTGACAACTAGTACTGTACTGTATGTGCCCCTATTTTGCTTCCCAGTTATGTTCGACCATTTTTCCCATTTTTCTTATTTTTACACCAAAAGGCAAAGAGCAGAAACAATCATTCACCAATTAATATACAATTGAAGTTTGAGAGTTTACTATATGATCAAATTGAATTGAACAAAGCATGTCATTCTGGTCCCTAGCATTTTAATGATGGTTCCAGAATGCCACATATTCTGCATTTAGTCCTTGCTGCAGTAGGTACCTTGACTTCTTTTTTTTCAACCCTCTCTCTAGTTTACAAAGACGATATTCATAGTGATGTCTCCCTAAATGATCATTAGACTCATTATTACTCATTCAGGTGACAATTAGAAGCCTAAAAGTCACCTAATTTGGCTCCAATCAAAATTTTTTCCTTGTTTGGTTTTAATCCCAACTAGGGTCATTCTTCTTAGTCCACGTGCATAATTATCTCTGTTGTATTACACAGCCAACACCAACATGACATAAAAGATTCATTGTTATATTTCCAAGCCTAATTCATTCTTAATTAGCACTTCCTTATTCATGGCGCACCTATCATTTAGGTTTCTTTGTTCTACCCAATTAAACTCATCAGCCATATCCATTAACGGATTCTATTAGAAAAATAACATGGCTCTGATGCCATGTAAAAAAATATAAAATGCGAAAGCAGAGTGATAAATATAACATGAACTACATAAATATAATCTTGGAACACAAGCATTTTAACGTGGAACCCTTCCCGAAGGAGCGGGATGAAACTACAGGAGAACGTCTTAAAGGGTTGATGTATGCATTGCACTTTCTCACTGGATACGGAGGGTGAGGTGCTTCTTATATAACCCTCACTGAGTCTCCACATCTCACAGATGGTAGATGTGGGACTAAACCACATGATGCGCATATAATAAATACTCCAACACTCCCCCTCAAGTTGGAGCATGCAATGCTCAGCTTGGACAAACAAAAAGAAATCGCAACTCACGCTACATGCCACTACAAACAATATCAACTCAACGCGCACAATTGTCGATTGCTGTCGAGGGCATTACTTCTCATGGTATGCATGTGAGGAGGAACATACGAGGAGTCAAACTAAATCTCCTCGTCGGAGAGCATGTGCTCTGTACTGCACCTGTCAGAATCACTACAACTGAAAATGAGTCTCTACACGAAGAACTCTGGCCCGTCACAACATATGGACAACAACTCTATCTATGAAAGGGCCGAATAAAGAACGTCGCTAATTATCCATACATAGATATCTAAAGATGGGTCTCTGTCATAGGGACCTCTGGGTTCCCTCTCATAGGAACCTCGAAATGATCTCGTATTGGAGGTCACAAACATTGGAGAATGGAGTCTGAAAGTCTCCTCATCGGAGAACTGGGTCTCTCCCATACTGGCCTAGAGAATGGGATCTCTAGAGTCCCTATGATACCGCATGAAAACCTTAGCCCACATGGCATAGGAAATGTGATCTCTACTCTGGAGTCCCTATGGATCACATGAAAACTCTGGCCGATAAAATAAGAATGATAGGGACCACAAAAACATGATCGCAGACATGTGCGACTGAAACTGAAGACTCGGAATCTGATCATCGAGTCTGAACAACTGTAGAGTCTGAAATCTGAATGGTCTGGAGGAGTTCAGAGAATCTGGATTTGACTCAGAATCTGAATCATGGCCGAATAACTCTACACAACTACTCCCCCTTTCTCCCGTACTTTTTGGAAAGAAGACATCGATCAAGTTGGGAGAAGACAAGAAGATATGGGGAGAACAAAACTAAATAAACCGTCACATTTTTTTCGACTTTTCTCAATCAATTTTTCGTTTTTTTTAAAATCATTTTTTGCTATTTCATACCCTCTTTTTTTCCACGTACGTTTTTTCCAAAACAAATTCCTCCCCCTTTTTTTTTGAACATTGGCTATTCATTTGGGATCAAAACTCTAGCTTCCCCCCTTTTTTTCTTACACGTAGAGCATCCAATTCTTTTAAATGTAACGGCACAACTGGACCCACCATTATTTAGGACTTTGAATCGCAACCCCCCCTGATGGGGTTCCACATTCCGCCGCCGCCTGGAGCAACCAGAGATGTGGGGGAGCTCTCCGCGCATAGAGGAGTCAGAGAAGCTGCTAGGCGATGAAGGCGACGCCTGCGCGATGAGAAGGGAGGAGTTCCGCCTAGAAGATGTTGGGGTTTCGAGGGGTCGGGAGGAGGAGCGAGCGAGAGCCTTGCGAAAGGAGGGCTGCTCCTGGAAGATGCCTGGGTACCATCACCTGCGAGATGGAGGATACCCGAACTTGGAGCATCGAAACATGGAGCATGGAGGCGGGCGGCCTAGAGGGAAACCAGATCTAGGGTTCCTGACTGGAACCGTAAAATCTCTTGGTCTTCAGGAAGGAATCTTCATACACGCAGAAATTAGGATTTCTGAAGATATCCCAAAATTTCTCAAAACTTGGACAGAACATATCTTCATAAAAAAGATCTTCAACATTGAATAATAATTGAATCTCAAGCAAAAATAAAGAACATAAAATCCTCGAGAATCGACCCGCTCTGATATCATGTTAGAAAAATAACATGGCTATGATATTATATTAGAAAATATGAATTGCAGAAGCAGAATGATAAACAGAGCATGAACTACAGAAATATAAATCTTGGAACACATAGACTTAACGTGGAACCCTACTCCCGAAGGAGAGGGATGAAACCACGGGAGAATGCCTCAAAGGGCTGATTAATGCATTGCACTTTCTCACTGGATACAGAGGGTGAGGGGCTTCGTATATAGCCCTCACCGAGTCTCCACATCTCACATACGTTAATTGTGGGACTAAACCACATGATGTGGTAATGGATCCTGGAGGGATCCATTTACCCATCTACTCAAGTGACGCATATAACAAATACTCCAACAGATTTTAATGCATACATCTAGGAATTTAAGTTCATAGTTCACTTTGGTTAAAATTTCAGTATGGGTTTCTTATAGTATATTATAAGCATAGACTTATTTATTCATCAAATTTACACATTCATGTGTAATTCATCTTCAAATACTCCTTATTCAAGTATGCAAATTCTGAAGCAATTCTAAGTCTGAAATTTGGTCTTACTCTATACAAAAATACCCCTACTTTCTCACATTTTATGTATAAAATCCATATCTATTCATGGTCTGCAATTCGACTTAATTTCAAACTATTCATCCTCAATTTTTTAAAATTTTAAGCATGAAACAATAGCTAATAAGTGATCTGAATTGTATTCTAAATTGCATTCAATTTTACCGTCAAACTCTTATATTTCATAAACCTATGATCAGAGCTAGTTAGTTGATCTTAAAGTCTTGCTCAATTCCTTACAGTACCCTACTTCTTATCTAATTTCACAAGGCATTTCATAGGTTTTGAATCATGCATGGAATGCAAGAGAAGTTGAAATATTGTATCTTTAGATCTTAAGTTTTGGGCTTCAATTTGTAGCATTTACAGGGCTTCCAACTGTTGGAGGTAGCAGTAGCTGCTGCAGTTGAATGAGAAGCTCCGGCAGGAGAATTCCAACAGGAGGAAGGGGCTCCAGTAGCAGCAACTGGCTGTCCAGCTGTTTGGACAACAACTAAGGCTGCAACAGGGCTTTGCTTTGGAGAAACTCCAAGAGAAGCAACAACTTTGAGTTGCTGTGCAGCTCTAGCTGCAGTAGTAAGGCTCCAAATCTCCAGTTGCTGTGAGAAGCTTCTTGCTTCAACCATGGAGAGCTGCTCCATCCGAGATTTAGAGGAAGGGGCTGAAGAGGGATCTTTCGATTGGAGATGGGAGAGAAACAGAGAGAACAATGGAAAGAGGGGTTGGTGTTTATATAACCAAGGAAGTAGGTCCTTGTTTTGACAAGTGGATAAAAAATAATCCAAGTGGAAGGGGCTGGTGGGCTGCTGTACTGTGCAATAGGAAATTTAAAAAATATTATTTATTTTTTTAAAATCATTCTTTCTCACTTATTTGAGACACCAAAGTCTTCCATATTCGTATCTCGAATCTTGGATTTTGATGTACAATAGCTCGTTTTGACCGTCTCTGAATGACGATCAAAATGAATATAATATTCATATACTTCGGATCGAAGATGAATTCTTGAATTTTTGAGATATGGTCTTGGTTTGTGACTAAAATTTGTGTTTTTAAATTATTAAACGACCTTCGATTGATATACGATATATTTTGTTAGTCTTATTTTGTCGAATAAGATTTTTTAGTGGTCTTGATTTGTTTTTTGCGGTTCGGATTTTGCATCGTGACTCTTTTTGATGGCACACATTACGATGCAATCGATTTTTGGTCGATAGCATTCGAACGAGATTTGATATGCAATCTATAGATTGATATGAGTTTATTCAATATTAATTGAATATTATTTGATCATACATATCCTTAATCTGGTTGGATTCAGGTCATTCGAATCCGGATGTCACACTTTACCTCTTGTATAATACTTTTTTATTACTAGAGAGAAATTAGTTTTGATATGATTTATAATGTTCTGGGTTTAGGTTTAAGCCATTATGAAGGAAAATTGGTCAAAAAAACATATTAGATTGGGATTTTTACCTGGCATACCCTATAATCTTTTCAAATTACCGCTACGACCTTCAAAACATTCTAATTCCTCCCCCGACCCCGTAAACTTGCTAACCCTTACCCTACAGACCCTGTGGTTAACCCCCGTTCATTTACCCGTTAAAATTAACCCGATTCCGTTATGTTCATTTAGTGAGCTGCCCGTATCTGCATATGCGGCCGCATAGGCCGACTTTGTGAACCTTGCCTATAGACAAAGAAGATATATATTTCGCATATGGAAAGACGGATACAATCTGGTAGGACTTGGAGATTGATTGGGTAGATTACGATGCTCTTGTAAACTTTTGGAACTCTGTCTGCTATACTAGATCTCAGGTTGACATAGATATGATTCTGTCGATTACTACCATTTGGGCGTTGTGGCTCTCTCATAATGGAGTTATTTTTTCATCTGATCGATTGTAATATTCCATGCCAAGACTCTCCTTGATTCTCGGCTCTTGTGAGGTAACATTTGTATTTTCCCAATAAATTAATATACATGGGCGGAAACCTTCACGTGTATTCCCCTCTTTTGAATTAAAAAAAAACTTGTTACTTATAAGCATGCTAATCGACCAAACTATATTGAGCAAACCTATTTTTGAGTTCAAGTTCGGTTTGGATGGCATTTATTTGAGTCTGTTTGTAAGGTAAAAGTTGCATACTATGTAGGGTAAATTACAAAAATGGCCCAAACCATGTCTCGATTCCTAACCAAGGGTCTCATTTTTCGATTGTAACAAATAGGGGTTATGTTTTTGTCTCAAATACATGCCTCCATAAGCTTCAACGATCCCTATATGTCGACAATAAACCATTAAGTTGAAAGCTCATGCCCTTATTTGTCGCCTCATAGAACCCAGTTGAGGCGGCCGTTTTGGGGCGGTTTGGGCTGCCTCGCTTAAACCATGACTATGTGAGGACAATGTGGAGGTTGATTGTTACAACACTCAAGATTTGGTTTAGAAAGTGTTCCTCCATACTATTGGGAAAAACAAGCAATCTATTATTCAAGGGAACCCTAGGCTCTCTTATATAGGGAGAGACCTCACGGGTAAAATACATAGTAGTCCAGAGAACAATAAGAAATTACGAAAAGGTACATAACATATAATAATATCGGTCTCTACACTCCCCCTCAAGGTGGAGCATAGATGTCTATCATGCTCAGCTTGGAAGAACATCTCTGGAAGGGTCCTCTGAGCAATGGCTTGGTGAGTACGTCAACAGTCTGATCCCTTGAGCTCACGTGAGATGTAGATATCAAGCCTCTATGGATCAAGTCTCTAGTGTAGTGGCAGTCAACTTCAATATGCTTTGTTCTTTCATGGATTGCTGGATTGTTGGCAATAAACAATGCTGCCTGATTGTCACACTGAAGCTGCATAGGTAAAGGTACGGCTACGTGTAAATCCTCTAGCACAGATCGAACCCACATCATCTCCGTACTTGCTTGCGCCATGACCCTATATTCAGATTCAGCACTGGACCTTGCCACTACAGTTTGTTTCTTGCTTTTCTAAGAAACCAGAGAGCTCCCAACAAAAACGGCAAATCCTGAGGTCGACTTTCGATCCTTAGGGCATCCTGCATAATCGGCATCTGCACATGCTGAAATAGATAAATCTGTGCCCTTTCGAAATAGCAACCCTGAACTTGGAGACGACTTTAGATACCATAGTATCATGTATATGGCATCCATATGAACTTGTCTTGGCTGCTCCATAAATTGACTCACCCGGTTTACTGCAAAGGCAATATCGGGTCGAGTTATGGTAATATAAAGAAGCTTACCCACCATTTCTCTATATCTCCTCTTGTCTACTTCAGCAGTGTCATCATTATACAGCTTCATGCTTGGATCCATGGGAATACTAGATGGTCTGCATCCAATCTTGCCTGTTTCAGTCAAAAACTCTGTAATGTACTTCCTTTGGGTCATCACCAGACCCTTTGCATTCCTGGCAAATTCCAACCCCAGAAAGTATCTTAGGGTTCCAAGATCCTTCGTGACGAACTGACGGCCTAGAAATGCTTTTGCCCTTTATGTTCCCTGAACATCATCTCCTGTAACCAGAATATCATCAACATAGACCATGATGACAATCGTACCTACAGAAGACTTCTGAATAAACAACGAGTGGTCTGCATTCGATCTTTTGAACCCCCGTCGTTCAATCAGATGGGAAAGCTTCTGGAACCACGCCCTTGGGCTCTGTTTGAGGCCATAAATTGCCTTGTAAAGTCTACATACCATATGCTTCTCCCCCTCAGCAGTGAACCCTGGTGGCTGCTGCATGTAGACTTCCTCCTGCAGATCTCCATATAAGAAGGCATTCTTGACATCAAGTTGAGATATAGTCCAGTCACGTACCACGGCAACTGATAAGAGAATGTGAAGAGTAGAGTGACGAGCCACCGTAGAAAATGTATCCATATAGTCCACGCCATGGGTTTGTGTGAAACCTCGCGCGACCAGCCGTGCCTTGTATCGATCTAGACTGCCATTAGCGTGGTATTTAACTGTGAATACCCATTTACAGCTAACAATGGATGCATCAGGAGGAGCATTAACCAAGCTCCATGTGCCACGAGACTGTAAGGCACACATCTCGTCTTCCATAGCCATTCGCCAGCAATCAATCTTCATAGCTTCCTGATAGGTCCGTAGTATATCCACGTAAGACAAAGCTGCAGCAAATCTCTGAAAGTCGCCTGTGAGGCGATGAAAAGACTCATGGGAAGCAAAGGGATAAGATGCACACGTCCGCTTTTGCTTCCCGATAGCAATAGGAATATCAAGGTCATCATCCACTGTATTGGATGGTATAGTCTCCTCCTGCAATGAAGAATCCTGCACATGTACCATATCTGACCCGTCAGTAGTAATGCCATCTGAACATACCTGAGGCGTGATGGATGTCTGACGTGTAGCCTGAGCAGGACCTGACCGACACATATAGAATTTTGGTAAAGGTGGAATAGGAGGTTATGGAGGTGGTGGTGGTGGAGGTGGTGGTGGTGAAGATGACGTAGTAGCTGGAGCAGGAGTGGACTCAGCTGAATTCCAACTAGGAGGCGGAGGGACATAGACATCATCGTTGGTAGTGGATTGTACCGGCCTGTCACCTGCAGGGGAAAAATACATAACAAACTCAAAGAACGTGACATCAGCACTGACAAAGTATTTCTTATTGACGGGGTCATAACATCGATAGTCCTTCTGAGTCCGAGAGTAACCGATAAAGACACACTTGACAACTCTAGAAGAGAGTTTGTCAAGTCCAGGAGTCAGAAGATGAACAAATGCAACAGTACCAAAGACACGAGGAGTAAGTGAGAATAATTCCTTATCAGGAAAAATGATAGAAAGAGGAATTTTCTCACCAAGGACAGATGACACCATACGATTGACCAGGTAGCAAGCTGTAAGAACAACATCCCCCCAGAAAGAGATATGAGCACAACTCTGAATAAGGAGAGTTCGAGTAATGTCAAGAAGGTGACAATGCTTTCTTTCTGCCACGCCATTCTGCTAAGATGTGTAAGCACAAGTATTTTGGTGAATAATGCCCTTCGACGAGAGAAACTGAGAGAGAGACTGTGTGCAAAATTCTAGAGCATTATCTGTACGAACATATTTGACAGTAGAAAAAATATTCTGCACTTCATTAATCAAATTTTTAATCACATCTCCTGCTTCATATTTATTCTTTAAAAGAAAGACCCAAGATACACGAGAGAAATCATCCACTACAACTAGATAGAACCTGTGTCCCTAATGATCGGGCAATGTTGTAGAAAGCGGTAGTCGGTACTCGGTCGGTGGGGTCACTGACTAAGGATTAATCAGCAGTCGAACGACTAATCAGATTTAGTCGGCCATTAGTCGGTTTTGAATTTTTTAATTATTTTAAATATATAAATCATTGTTTATACATATATTCTTATATATTTGCATTGATTTATACATTTTGTATACTATCACAATGTAATAAAAGAAGTAATTGACTAATTTGACTTTAGATATAACATTAAGCATATTAGAATAAGTTTACTTTTAAAAAAATCAAAATAACTAAAAAATAAAAAAATCTCTATGTAAAAGTCAGCCTTGTAGTCGGACGACTAGGCCGACTAGTCGGCCCGATTAGTCGGGTTGACCGATTAATGGCCGACTGGGCCTAGTCGAGTCGGCTACCCCCCTACTTGACTAGTCGGGCCGACTAATCGGCCTAGTCGGCCGACTTTTACAACAGTGTGATCGGGTACACGACTCGGACCCCAAATATCAATGTGAAACAACTCGAAGGGGGAGCTACTGCTCCGACTCTTACGACTAGGAAAGCTAGATTGATGATGCTTTCCCAACTGATACGCTTCACAACAAAAGGAAGAACTGGGAGAGATCTGAGGCAGAATATGTCGTATTTTCTGGAGCGGGAGATGACCAAAGCGAAGATGCCAGATGTACGGAGATATTGGTCCAGCAGAATGAGAAGAGACGCCAGCATAGGAATTCCAGACCGGCCGATACAGACCATTCTGCTCAGAGCCACAACCAATCACCCTGCCCGTTAGTATGTCCTGAAAAATAAGAGAAGAGGGGTTAAATATAGCACGACAATGCAAATCCTTCGTAATCTGACTAATAGACAACAGATTCATGGAGAACTGAGGAGCATGTAGAACATTCTGTAGACGCATGGAAGGAGATAGGAAGACCTCCCCCTGTCCAACAAGGGGGAATGAGTACCATCTGCGATCTGTACTGAACGGCCATGGGGAATGTCCCTGTAGGACTCAAGTCTCTCTCGATCTCGGCAGAGGTGATGTGTGGCACCAGAATCTATAATCCAATCAGGTATATCATGACAAGACGTAAATGCAGTAGCACTACCTGAGGTACTAGCAGCAGCAGAGGAACTGGCAGAAGCTGTAGCAGCAACATCTGAAGGTCCACCAGAAGAATCAGTAGATGATTGTGGCATAATATCACGTAGACGTACCACAAGCTCCAAGAAACGGTTGTCTGCATTGGATGCTGACTGGGACAGAGCATGCTCGGCTACACGCGCCGATGCTGGGAACCCATGCTTAGAGTAGCATGTATCCTCCGAGTGGCCTGCGCAGTGACAGTACGAACATGGCTGACGAAAGCGACCACCCCTACCACGGGGTCCACATCCACGACCAGAAAACTGACCACCACTCCCACGCGATACTGTCATCGCCGATGGGGGTGGAGTAGATGAGCTGGAAGAAACTGATATGCGACCGAGCCTCCGGTAAACATCCTCCATTGGAGGAATAACTGCATCGGCCAAAATCTGAGAGCGGGCGGCCTCTTACTCAGGATCTAGGGCTGCAAGTAGAACGCCCACCATGGTGGCATTCCGAAATGTCTTCTGCTTCTCAGGAGTCGCTGTAAGTGGAATGGTACTGTATAACTTTTCAAACATCCCTCTCAGGGACGTGTACAAGGAGTGAAGTGATCTGCCATTCTGCTTCATCGTGAATATATCATGCTGAAGCTGTAACATCTTGGTATCATTCCGCACTTGGGAATACGTTGCAGCCAGAATATCCCACATTGCCTTGGCAGTGGGCTGATGGAGGACATCATTGGCAATCTCTGTGCCTGACAACCAAACCTTGGCATACGAATCATCAGCCTCCCACGAGGCATATATCCCTGTTTTCTTTGCCGGCTCTTCCTCGGTAATAATATGCTTCTTACCGTTTGACTTCATGAGACTCATGAACTGCATCGCCCAGAGCTCATAATTCGTCCCATCCATCTTCACTATCGGCGCGGGACCTTTGAACACGCCTATGGATGGCATATCAACCTTGGAGTCTGACATAACGCCAGAGATGAAGTACTAGGGTTTGTAAACAAAGAGATAGGTGTCTACACGAACTGCATAGGATTTGAGTGTGTATGTAGACGTTACACACCCAAATCCGTGGATACGGCGAACGAGGCGGCTACGGCTGAAGCGACAGGAGGGGGCTGATGCCAGCTAGGGCTAAGTCGGCGAGATGGCGGCGCTTGGAGCAAGGGCTGGGACCGGTCCTGACAGGCGGTGGCCGGGAGATGGGGCCGGACCCGGAAGACCTGGACCGGAGGCGGGGGCCTGGACCAGAAGCGGAGGCGGGGGCCTGGACCGGAACCGGTCGGCGGCGGCGAGAGAGAAGGGGGGGGGCAGGTGGAAGAGCCTAGGGTTTTGGCTTTGAATCGTAATTTTGCTATTGCTTTAAGCAGTTGATTATGGTCTTCCCTACCTTTTCTGTATATCGTAGTGCTACTTTCGGCATATTTGGTCAATGTGCTGACTCTAAATTGGCAAACATGTTAGAGATATTCGAGCCTCAACTCTGGAGCAGAGTCTACGGAAGCTTGGACTTGAGAGACTTCACAAAGACGATGTGCAGACTCTTCCATGGGAGGTTTTGGAAACCGAAATTAGAAATTGGATACACATCTTTCAAGTTACGGTAAGAAATCGTGCTGTGATATTTTATTAACCTTCTTATGTAATTCTGATTCTCCAAATTATACTTGGCACAGGTGAAATATCTCTTTTTTGTGGAGAGAAAAGTTAGTGCTGAGGTCTTCAAAGACTTTGAGTCTCTGAGAGAGCAATCTTTTGCTGAGGTGACATCGAACAGTGTGCAGATTCTAATTGGTTTTGCGGAGGCAGTTACAGAAAGTAAAGTCTTACCTGAAAAGATATTTGCACTTTTAGATATGTATAAATCTATGCAAGATCTTCAGAAAGACGTAAGTTTTTTTAGTTTCTACGTATAACTCGAAACATACGTCCTTTTCATTAACTTGTCTTCCAACGTTCTTTAGTGTTAATCACATCTATGATCATGTATGTCCTTTTTTTTAAATGAAAATATGACCATGTATGTCTTGTCCTCGATCCACATATTTTTTTAATCAACATCAAATATAAAATTATTTTTTCCATTTATGACATTTTTTAATTTTATTGGCATTTATGACTTATTTCAACTATGAAACCTCTCAACTCTCTTCTTCTCCCTGTTAGCATGACTGACGGTAGTCATTAAATGCCTATCTTATCTCATTTCCCATGCTATTCTCTGTAGGTACGATCTAATCAAATGTCAGAACATGATAATGATTCCAAGCATTTTTTGTTGATACATACTGCTAGAACTAAAATGTTTACTGGCCATGATTTCAAGCATTTTTCTATCAAACTGTTGTTCCGAAACACACTACGTTTTAAATAATGAGATCATTACCTTCAGTTTAATGCAACCATTAAAGTAAGCAAGAGGAAATTAAATTAGAACTTCTCTCGAAACCTCGATACCCATGTTTGGGTTCCATGCGTTCAATTGTTTTTCACGAGATTGTCCAACTCTAAATTATATATGTGCAAGTCCATTAGTATTAGTTGAATGGCTATGCATCTAAATGGGGCAAACACCTTTTGTGATGGAACATGACTTTAAATAGTATATACACCTCATACTCTTACAATTAGTATGGGTTGGAATCCAACATTTATGATTAAATAATCTTGAACTATTTTAATGCTTTCTTGAGGTTTATTCGGCATGCTTCTGCCTGGTAACTTTCCAAACTCTTCGAATAGCATTGGAACTAGCAACCAGGAAAAAAAATATAATAAAGAGTATACTTAGACGTATGATGCCAACTACTTCGACAATCCCATTCTGCTCATCTGGAGACTATGCGGATTTTACTATTTGTTGTAATACTGATGCAGATAAAAATTTGCAGCCGTAGAAAAATAATTTTTGGTGGAAGAAATTTAGAGAAGAGAGGGAGAAAAAGAATAGCGCGCCGGCTGCGCGGGATATTGGAGATGAATCGTGAAGACCCGTTGAAAGAAAGAGAGAGAATTAGAGAGAAACACAGAGAGAAAGAGATAAAGAGATATAAACTCAAATTTTCATATCAACTGAACTGTTTTTTTACAATAGACTACCAACCTCTTTATATAGTAGAGGTGGAATTACAAAAAAAGAAAGTGAATCAAAAATAAAATCCGACTCGATCTTAATTGACTTCTGATTTGAATTAAAATTCAAATCTACCTTATCCTAATTTGACACTAATTCAAAATTTGGAATTCAATTTAAATATGACTAACTAATTTCGAGATCACATTCGATCTCTTTATTTAAATAAACAATGTATCGACTCGAATAAACGTAAATAAAATTAACGGATAGAAATCAGCCATATTTATTAATTTTGTGCTGCATAAATTCTCCTCCGCTTGAAAAATTCGTCTCCTGACGAATTGCTCGATCTTCGTTGCATCAGTGGAGAATTCGATGTTGAAATTGTAGCTTCAAATCCCCCAATCATGTCCTTTTCAACATTATGTTTGTAATTTTTTTCAATTGAATGGCGTCTCTGCAATTTTCGTACTCCTTCACTCAAGTTATCTCCTCTTAAATTCCCCTCATTTTTAACCTTCATATAAAAAATCTTATGGGGCTTGATATCTACGCAGCTTTTCCAAATTTGTTTCCAATCCCTACGTGGATTGATCTTTTACCATCGAGAGGAGATCTCTACCCTCACTAGGGTTTCATCTTCTCCAGGACATCGACGGCGCCATGTTTGGTGTTGAAGGCGGCGGTCGCGCCAAGAGCGCGCGTGGCGTCGTCAATGCCTCGAGCTCGAGCGTAGGCAGTAGCGACGGTTGCTCCACCGAAGGCAGAAGCTGGTGGCGATGTGTAGGCGGCATCGAATCGGTGGCGTTGGTGTGACATCGAGGGTGGGGCAAGTGGGAATCGCCACGGTGGTGGGGCCGCGATGGCGGCACGGGAGTGCCGTGCTGGTGGGTAGCGGTGGTGGTGTCGGCGCGGGTGGGGCGACGTTGATGGGCACAGGGGGTGCGAGGAAGGCGGGGCAAGGCTGTAGCAGGGCATACCTGATTGTCGGAGGTGTAAAGGTGGCAGAGGGAGAGAGCGAGAGGGTTGTTAGCGACGCCGGAGTCGATTTATTTGGTGGTTGAAAGCCTGAATTTGTATGGACAGCAAGCAGATTTTTGTCTTCAAGAATAGTAACGTCGTTAACGAAGAGATCTAGGGTTTTATAACCTTCTTTTACTGGTTCTTCGTCAAATATGGGCCCAAAATCTTCATTTTTTTCATTTTTTGATTTCTGGACAACAACTTCAACCTCTAAACTCTCGACGATTTCATATTCTTCTTCCATAGGATCTTCGTCGTAGATGGGTTCTTTGTCCTCGTTATCTTCTTGCATCGAAGATGTATCAAGTAAATCTTTATATTGTATGAAAATACCTTCGTTTTCTTGATCAAAAGTAGGTTGTACATCAATTTCCATGCTCTGAATTTCGTCGTTGTCGAGCGAATCTTCTTCGATTTGCGTGCCCAACCATTCTTGGACTTTGATGCTGGATACAAGGCGTTGCTTGAACTTCCTTGAATGCGAGCGAGAATGCGAGTCGTGAGTGAGACGACTCAGATCGAATTGCATCCTCCAATATGCGATCGGATTGTTAAATCGTAAGAACGATTCGGTTGCCATGCTCTGATACCAAATGATGCAGATAAAAATTTGCAGCCGTAGAAAAATAATTTTTGGTGGAAGAAATTTAGAGAAGAGAGGGAGAAAAAGAATAGCGCGCCGGCTGCGCGGGATACTGGAGATGAACCGTGAAAACCCGTTCAAAGAAAGAGAGAATTAGAGAGAAACACAGAGAGAAAGAGATAAAGAGAGATAAAGTCAAATTTTCATATCAACTGAACTGTTTTTTTATAATAGACTACCAACCTCTTTATATAGTAGAGGTGGAATTACAAAAATATAAAGTGAATCAAAAATAAAATCTGACTCGATCTTAATTGACTTCAATTGATTTGAATCAAAATTCAAATCTACCTTATCCTAATTTGACTCTAATTCAAAATTCGAAATTCAAATTTAAAACTGACTAACTAATTTCAAGATCACATGCGATCTCTTTATTTAAATAAACATTGCGACGACTCGAATAAACGTAAATAAAATTAACTGATAGAAATCGGCCCTATTTATTAATTTTGTGCTGCATCAAGTAGTGAAAAATTGGCCTTATCATTAACTTGATACACAATGCTTTTTACATGGAGTTCTTCACAATGAGCTATACATGGAGCAACCACATAGTGAATAAACACATGATGAAATTATTTGGTGATGAAGGTGGTGGAGATGATATGTGATGATATGATGGTGATATCAAAATGTTGGTGTGGTCAAATAAGTAAACAAAATGTGAGATAAAATAAATAACAAGGAAAAGTAGAGAGACAACTTACTTGATGAATCGCCGGATTTGCGGAGTAGCTACGCTGGACTCCTGTCGTCGCTTCGATTTGATTGGCGAAATAAAAATCGGAGAAGATACGCGAGCTCGATGAGGAACTCGTGACGCAGAGCGGAGCTCTGCGGATCTCGCCTGAAGGAGGTCGTCGCTTGAGGAAGACGCTTCACCGCTGTCACCAACAAACCACTCCAGGCTCTCTCCTTTTTCTATTAGAATGGTGGATCGACAAAAAATGAGGATGGAGAGGTGTATAAAAAGAGAAGAGAAATGGAGGTTAGATAGGAGGAGTTGAATGGGAGGTTATATTATTGGTGGAGTTGAATGGAGACTAGATGAAGTATGTGGGGTAGAATGGGAGTTGGTGATAGAATAGAAGTTATTGTAGAGAACGGGAAAAAATAAAAGGAAAATAAAATAAAGCAGGCTACTTTAAATATAATAAAATAAAAGAGAAGAAAAAAAGTGGGGAATTTACAAAATAAGACAAACACTATGTACATTTTTTTTGCTTTTCTAATTTTAATTAATTTTTTTTATATTTTTAATAAAAGATATTTACAACAGAAAAATACAATAAAATACTAGAAATAAAATACAACACAAAATTGATTTTTTTGGATTTTTAGTGATTAAGAATAAATAAATAAATAATGGAAAAAAATATGTACAATATATACAATGTACACCGAGGTCCCAGAACCCAAATTTTGCAAACGAGCTCCGATTTAAATGAAACCACTTCCTTTGGATAGATAATTTTCTAACTTGAACTTTAAAAGTGAGTTTGGTGAATTTGGAGTTCATACGGAGCGGGAATTTGGCTGGGAAGTTGGACTTTATGGCTTTTTGTCTTTGGGATCTAGAAGCATTTATTTGAGGTAAAATTTATTTTATATTTTTGTATTTTTATATATATTTTTATGAACAGGATAGAGAAAGAATTAGCAAAAAAGGAATTGAAATAAAATTATTAAAAATACATGAAGTTTTGGACTATTTACAAGTGAAAAACTCCTTTAATTTTGCTGCTTTTTATTTTTAATTCATTTTGTACAATCTAATATACATTAATTAATGTGTTTTATTTACAAGAGTCATTTTATTAATTTATTGATTTTATGGACATTTATTTTGGATTTTACTCGGGGATTTTGCTAAGATCAAGATATTGAGATGATGAATCGCGGATTCATCCCTCTCCTATACTTAAACTTTGCTAGTCCTCGAGCAAATAAAGAATGAATAAGTTGGAATAACCCCTGACTATGCATGTGAATACAAGACTTGATCCGTTCAAGAACTCTTGGTTTAAGAGATCCTAAAATTCTAAGCTGAACCAAGGTCTAGTCAAATGGTATCCAGTTTCCCTAATCATCAGACTCTCTCTGTATACTTATATAGTAGGGATATGACTTAAGTATGGACTGCAGTTACAAGAGTAGAGTTGCAACGTTACCCAAGGTTCCGGTCCAAGAGACTCTCCTAAGACCCCAATCCTCAACACTAGGGAATAAACCATTTCTTGCATCCAATCCACCATCTCTTTAGTTGTCAGACTTGAAAGTGTAGATGGAAGGCCAGTTGATGGAGGGCATATGATTGTATCATTTCTTCTCTCCCTCTCATTGGAATAAGGATTCTCTCAAGTGCCTTATTACTCAACGCATATTTTTGGTGTTGATCAGTGCGTCTGTCAAGAGAAGTTGGAGTCGTCTGCACTTGTTTTCCTGGGAGTACACCGGGGTGTGCCTTTTTTGAGTACCTATCGTACCTTCTACACCCAGACTTGTAGCATTTACGATGCAGAGCCCTTTTTGGTGCAAGCCCGACTCCTGGTCCTAATAGCGGTGGTCCAAGTGGACACTTTGAAATGGTTGGGAGCGCTCGCCTTTGGTGGATGCTCTTTGATATTTGTCTTTGTGGAATGAGAGCTTTTCTTTAACATTTCATTGCTTTGTAATATTTTTGGCTAGCTCCACTGCTTTTACGAAGAGTTGGTGCACACTGATCAACATTTTTTATTTTATCACACCCTGGCACTTAGGTAAATGTAAAGAGATAGAACAAGAACCATGTTCTTATACTGGCTAAAGGTGCTGACACTCAGGTTTCATGAAGCCTTCATTTTTTTATCCCATCCTCGAGTATCATCAAATCAAGTCCAAACTCAAATTCCTCATCCCAGTTCCTCAAGTGAAATTTCAACTCATCTCATCATAACTGCAGTCGTGTATGTGAGGTGCTGATCATTTTCTTAAGGTAGAGACTAAGTATGAAATATATCACACAAATCTTTCAAACTAGGGAAATGTGAATAATTAAGTCAAAGACCCTAATGACTAAGGCTGGTTAACTCAAAATCTCAAGAGCTCAAAAAACAAATGTTCTTGAACATCACGAGTCTTGTGTGAATGTGAAAGTGTCAAGGACTAAACCAACTTATTAGTTAGCTTTTTTTTAATTTAAGAAAAGGAAAGGAAGAAAGAAAGATTTTTTTCTTTTGAAAAAGGGTTTGTTTTATTTTTTTTCTTTTTAAAGAAAGGTAAATGATAAAGGACACACACAATTTTTTTGAAAAGAAAAAGAAAAGAAAGAAAATTTTGAAAGTTTTTTTTTGAGAAAAAAGATTTTTTTTTGAAATTTTTTTTATAAGAATTTTTTTTGAATTTTTTTGTTATACCTCTTATTTACAAAACTTTACCCATAACCCCTTATTTTAGTTACAAATAAGTCAAAGTACGAGCTATAGGTAAAGTATATATGTAATATATACAAACCCCCTATACTTAACATGTGCTATGTCCTCATGGCACTAGGTGACGAAAAGCCATAGCTCGTACTAAGTAGAAGTGAGTGAAAAGAATAGAAGTGAAAAAGAAAATAAGAGTGTGGATAATACACAACGGGCATCGCCCCCCTATACTTAGGCTCTGGTCAACCTAAGTATTGGAATGAACACAAGAATGAGGGACCGATGAGAATGGGAAAGAATATACAAAAAGAAAATAAAAAGAAGAGATGAAGCAAATTGGGTCACTCACCCCCTATACTTAGGATCTAGTCATCCTAAATACAACTACAAAATGAAAATGATACGGAACTGGGGCGAGTGATGTGAATCACGGGGGAGGGAGGGAAATAAAGGAAGTAACATCTGTACAAGGAGGGGTGAGGATGTACAAGGATCAAGAAAGTTTGTGACGGACCTTCTTACTAGAGCGAGCGGGTGGGTAGTATACACATGTGTCGCTGTCAGAGTCGTCCACAGAGGAATAATAGTGAGGTGTGGGGAACGTCCAACGAGGGTCGACACCCGGTTGCTTGCTCAAATATGGTTTCAGAACAACCGAACTGAGCTCACTCATATAGATCACCTCATTCGGACCTGATGAGTACTCCTCAGAAAGTTCCTTCTCTGGTACGTCGAAGGAAACTTTCTTAGCCAGTTTTCCAGAACCTGAAGCAACAAAAGGAAGAAGAGAGTGATACGTCTTGAGGAGTTCAGGGGAACACCTCGAGGAATCATTACTCTTCTTTTTACCAGATGACCGACTAAAGGATGAAGCAACCGATTTATCAAGATTGGTCAATTTGGTCCCAGTTGTCTCTTTTGGTGTATGTCCTGGATGTGGTGTATGTGAGGTACTGACCAGAGGTTCATCATCAGATGAGTCATCATATGCATTGTAGTACTCCTACAGGGTCAGCACACGTCTCTGGTATGGTATAATGTTCTCAGTTGGCTTGGCATTTATCTGCTCATGCGTCAGATCATCTAAAAAATCAAGGAAATCAGAAATGATCGTGTCCGAATCAGGAGCAGCTTCTGGTTGTAAGTCCTCTCTATAAGCTGTCATGGTGGTGGTGATGCAAGCAATAGGCGGTGTGGAGATGTAGGGAGTTTCTGAACCAATGATCGTCTGGACAATCGGTATCTCAGGTGTAGTAGAGAGATGGGACTAAACTGTCTCTCGAAGGTCACGACTGTCTGTGACTTTACGGGCTACCTTAGAATATCGTGTCTCCTCAAAGATCGGGTAAGGACGGAGTGTTTCCAATGCAGTGAAATCGATCTCCCGAGTCTCACAATCTATAGTTGTCTTAGCCAAGGCTAAGAACAGCTTCCCAAGAATGATCGGAGACTGGGTGAACTCTCCTCGGTGCTCAATGTCAATGATCGTGAAGTCCACCTGGAGTAGAGCACCTTGGAAAGTTATGATGACTAAAATAGTTCCTCTCAACCGTTTAATGGACCGATCAACCAACTGAACGATCTCTCTTGACTTCTTGGCAGATCCGAGTTTGAGCTTGGCAAACACGGAGGTCGGGAGAATATTAATCGATGAGTCATCATCGATTCTTGCATGGGTGAAGGTGGTATCTTTGATTTCACAATCAAACCTAGGCAACCGCTTCACTCTGCGGCTCTTGATTTTTCTCCCTATCATCAAAGATGTGGCCATAGACACTATATGTCTCTCAGTCCTTGTTCTCTTATTACCCGACCTTTTAGGCATCAATTTACTTCTCACAAATCTTTTAAGATCGGGAAAGTGTTCAATGACCATTATTAAGGGAAGCTCAAAAATCAACTTTCTATCCAATGCTTCCCTAAGTGCAGGATCCAATTTTTGTAGATCTTTTCTATTTTCAATTTTTATGTTGTTTTCTGAGTTTTCATTTTTTTGGTCTTTTTGATAGGTGAAGGAGGACTAGGAGAATGTACAGACTCTGGTTTGGAGGGAAAGTGGTTAGTAGAAGAGGGAGGTAGAAGGGACTCCAGCCGTACATGACGTGTGGTCAATCCGGTGTCTTACATGTTTTCAAAATTCAATCCGCAAAAATGATAATCCACATTCCTACCCGGACTCTTTATCGATCTAGAGATGTCATCTTCTAATAAATTCTCATGACACATCATGAGAGAAGTCTGCTCAGTTGGAGGATACTGTTGACAACTCGGGCTCTTATACTCAACATACCTTGACTTAGGCGTGTAATACTGGGTTGAATATGGCACATCTGTATGGCAGATGTTGGTCGGAGCCTCATCAAGTGGAGTTAGTAGACAGGTGGTTTGTAAATCAATCGCATGAATCCAATCCCCTGTATATGTCGGCTCTCCGAATGGGTGATATGAAGGTTGGTCCATGTGGGCTCTATCACTCAGGTCAATCAAGTCAGGAAGATCGTACGGTGCATGCCTCTCCATTCGATTTGTCTGGTTGATCATGTTGTACCCTAAGGTTAAGTCGGGATATGTATAGGTCAATTGTTGTTCAGTCCCAACTCGAGGTGAGAATAATATTCGTAGGGGCAACTGATTCTGCCAGTCATTCATCTCAGCAATCGCTTGCTCTTTGATTTGTTCCTTGATTCCAACAAGCGGACGAGAATATGGTGAGTTAATGCAGGGTGGATGTGGGTCAGGGGTGTAAGAATGTGGAGTAGGTGAGAAGGACGAAAAAGTGGAGAAGTCAGTCGGAGTTCTGACTTCGCGGTCGGGGCGTGGGTATGAGGAGGAATAAGAGGGTGGAGATGATCAGAATAAGGTCGAGGAAGAGTGACATGGATATGGTGACCAATATTCTGACATCTTGGAAGGGAGATGGGAAAATGAAGCGGATCGAGGGGGAAAGCGTGCATTTGCACCGAATAATACACAAAACAAACAAAAACAAGAGCAAACCCTGAGTTCACCTACTCAACACAATGATGGTCGTAAGAGTCGGACCGACCGTTTATCTTTTCAATTTTAATTAGGTGATAAATCAAGATATAAGTCCAATTACGTAAGGCTTAAAACTAGGTTTTGGGCACTATCCTAGATATGCGTCCTCACCTCTCAACAATCACAATAGCGAAGCATACAATGAGGGTTTTGCTCTCCCAAAACAAGTGTCAGTTTTAGTCAGTTTTTTTTCAACTCTGATTAGCAGTCCTGATTTTAAGTTCGGTTATCACTTGATTAGTCCACCAAACAAAGCATGCCTAACGATGAGTCCCGATTTCCTTTTAACCTAAGTTTCAAAAATCAAAGGGGAGGGAGTCGAGAAAAACTGATGCAAATAGTGAAATCAATGATGCATGCCCAGTTCAGAAGACTTATAGTGATCCTCGCGCTCTACATGCGGGATGCAAGGCAGAATTGAAATTTTATATTATATGATGCAAACGAGAAAACCGTTCCTATACAGGCAATCCTATTAGCGAGTGATGAACAAATTAGTTTGGACTAATAGCTTTGCCGTCTAAGTGCGTCTCGATAAAAGTGATGTGTGGTCCTAAATATTACGAGCACAAGCAATAAAGATATTTTAATAAAAATGCTCTAAGAGCCACAAGTGCAAGTCCTATTCTACGTCAATCAACCACAGAACCACGAGCGGGTTCAACGTCCAGTTCGGATACAAGCGCGAGCTATCAAACAAGAGCTGCTGTAAAGAGAGAATCACCTAAATTATGACAATAATTACAAAAAAATCTCTCAAAATAAATAAGATTTTCTTGCTCTTCAGCAGTCGACGCGTGTCACGTCCGTCAACCTCCGATGCACTCCAAGTTCATCGGACCCTCGCAAGGAAAAAGAAAATTATATTAGAGAGGTCAACAACAAAATTTATACAAGAATGAGCAGAAAAAAATAATTGAGAAAAAATAGATTAATTACAAGTGGGGTTGGGGGTCAGACTACCCGAGTGAGAGAAAATCTAAATCTAATTTTTCGAATTAATCCCTAAGCCATTTGTCTCCCCGGCAACGGCGCCATCTGACGAATCGCTTAATACATGATGTAATTTGGGCTCGTTGTAGTACATGTACTTAACGAATCAATCAGAACCGAGAGAAGATCTCCGTGAAGAGCGTCTCGACTTAATTTATATCCCGGGCAAGTCCGGGGTCGAACACAGGGAGGCAAAGGAACAACGTCGGGTTAATTCAGAGAAATTATGTCTAGGTTTCCTAAGTGGATTTTTTTAGAATTTTTTAATGCAAAAATAAATGGAATGCAAAATGCGGTGAATTAAGTTAATAAGAAAACACACAACTTAGTCAAATTAATATTAATGCGAAATTAATCTAATTTAGCCAAATTATATTTTTCCTGTAAACTTAATCCAATGATGAATGCAACATATATTTTTTTGGAATTTTAAGAGTTAAAATGCAATAATGAAAAATGCACACTTTTTATGGGTTTTTATGCAATTTTTCACACATACAGAACGCAAAAATTATGAAAAATTCACTGGAAGTTAAACATGATGAAATGAGACGACACTAATTTTTTTGAATTTTTTTGACAATATATGGATTTTTTATGAATTTTTAGTAAAAACAGAGTGACTGTGAGTAATTAAATTCTAATAAATCTACAATTTTAAATTAGCCAGAGAGCGAATTATCCTATATAGATATTCTTATAAGCAATCCATGAGAGTTGAAATTTTGCAAAAATATGATGTGTGAATTTAATTAAAAATCAATTACTAAAATCACTCTAAAAATTATTTAAAGCATAGGACAACTCCAATTAAAAAGATATTTGGACATCTAATTAAAGCACAATTCAGGGCATCATTCATAATTTTTGTGAAATTTTTCGAGCAACTATGAGTGAGAGAGCCTAAAAAAAAAACTGAGTGAGATGAATTTATGGGTCCAGACTGGGTAAAATATGAAATATTTCAATAAACAATTTTAATTAATTACCCACAACTTACAAAAATACAAATAAATATTCAGATGGTAGACAATTTTTTTGCTCAATATCATGATATTTTTTCTTAAATAAAACGATGCCATACAGATGTCCAAATTTAGATGCAAACACAGTATTGTCTGTGCAAAATATAATTTCAAATTGATAATGGAAATTGTGCACAGGGGCTCTTTTGAAAATATAGAAACTTATAGGGACGAAACTGCAAATGTCACAATAAATTTTTTTAAACAAATTAACCTTCTTCTTCGCAGCCGGAGGGGTGACTTGAGGGGCGCTGCGACGGCGCGAGTCGGCCGTGCTGGGTGGAGCGCACGGCCGTGGAAGGGTGGAGCTCGGCGGCGCGGCGAAGGGCGGCCGCGATGAGCGGTGCATGCGCGCGTGGCTGGTGACCTGGTGGCTGGCGGCGGGGCCGCGTTGCGGCTGGAACGAAGGAGGAAGCAGCTGGAGGCTCTGGGCGGAGGCGCGCTGTCGCACTGGAGGTGCGGCCCGCTCGGGAGGAGACGCGGCGGCTGGTGGCTCGCGAAGAGCGTGGCTGAGCGGCGGTTTGGGGGGATTGAGCAGCGGTGGCCGGTGGCGGCTAAGGGGGCCGGCCACCTGCTGCGTACTGCACCTTTTTTATTTTTTTTGATTTTTTTGCTGTTTGTTGTGATTTTAATTATTTTTTTTATATTTTTTAATTTTCTTAAATAGTAAATAAACACAAGATGAAAATATTTGGTGGTGAAGGTGGTGGAGATGATAGGTGATGATATGATGGTGATATCAAAATGTTGGTGTGGTCAAATGAGTAAACAAAGTGTGAGATAAAGTAAATAACAAGGAAAAGTAGAGAGACAACTTACCTGATGTTCGCCGGATTTGCGGAGCAGCTACGCTGGACTCCTATCGTCGCTTCGATCTGATTGGCGAAATAAAAATCGGAGAAGCTACACGAGCTCGATGAGGAACTCGTGACGCGGAGCGGAGCTCCGCGGATCTCGCCTAAAGGAGGTCGTCGCTTGAGGAAGACGCTTCACCACTGTCACCAACAAAACATTCCAAGTTCTCTCCTTATTCTATTACAATGACGGATCGGTAAAAAATGAGGATAGAGAGGTATATAAAAAGCGAAGAGAAATGGAGGTTAGGTGGTGGAGTTGAATGAGAGGTTATATTATTGGTGGAGTTGAATGGATGTTAGATGAAGAATGTGGGGTGGAATGAAAGTTGGTGATAGAATAGAAGTTATTGTAGGGAATGGGGAAAAGTAAGAGGAAAATAAAATAACATAAGGTAGGCTACTTTAAATACAATAAAATAAAAGAGAAGAAAAAGAGTGGGGAATTTACAAAATAAGACAAACACTATGTACAATTTTTTTTGCTTTTCTAATTTTAATTAATTTTTTTATATTTTTAATAAAAGATATTTACAACAGAAAAATACAATAAAATACTAGAAATAAAATACAACACAAAATTGATTTTTTTGGATTTTTAGTGATTAAGAATAAATAAATAAATAAATGAGAAAAAAATATGTACAATATATACAATGTACACCGAGGTCCCAAAACCCAAATTTTGCAAACGAGCTCCGATTTAAATGAAACCACTTCCTTTGGATAGATAATTTTTTACTTGAACTTTAAAAGTGAGTTTGGTGAATTTGGAGTTCATACGGAGCATGAATTTGGCTCGGAAGTTGGACTTTACGGTTTTTTGTCTTTGGGATATAGGAGCATTTATTTGAGGTAAAATTTATTTTATATTTTTGTATTTTTATATACATTTTTATGAACAAGATAAAGAAAGAATTAACTAAAAAGGAATTGAAATAAAATCATTAAAAACACATGAAGTTTTGGACTATTTACAAGTGAAAAACTCCTTTAATTTTGCGGCTTTTTATTTTTAATTCCTTTTGTATAATCTAATATAAAATAATTAATGTGTTTTATTTACAAGAGTCATTTGGTTAATTTATTGATTTTATGGACATTTATTTGGGATTTTACTCGGGGATTTTGCTAAGATCAAAATATTGAGATGATGAATCGCGGATTCATCATAGACGCAGGTCGCATCCAAGCAAATGTGTATCACTTAGCAAGTCAGTGACATATTTTTTCTGAGTCATCACAAGTCCTTGTTCATTTCTAGCAAACTCAAATCCCAGGAAATATTTAAGTACTCCTAGATCCTTAGTAATAAATTCTTGGCCCAAGAATTCTTTTGCTCTTTTTATTCCCTGCATATGATCTACTGTAATAAGTATGTCGTCAACGTACACCATAATGACAGTCGTACCTCTGGATGTCCTCTGTACAAAGAGAGAATGATCTGCATTCGACCATTTGAACCCTTGCTTCTCAAACACATCTGAGAGCTTATGGAACCAAGCTCTCAGGCTCTGCTTCAGGTCATAGATTGCCTTATGAAGTCTGCATACCTGTACACACTTCCCCTCAGCAGTAAACCCAGGTGGCTGCTGTATGTAAACTTCCTCCTGAAGATCACCATATAAAAAGCATTTTTGACATCCAATTGAAACAAGGGCCAATCTCGAATCACGACAACAGAAAAAAGAATTCGTAAGGTGGAATGACAAGCAACAGGGGAAAACGTGTCAAGATAATCTACCCCATACGTTTGAGTAAAACCACGAGCAACCATTCGAGCCTTGTACCTATCAATACTGCCATCTGCATTTTGCTTCACCGTAAAAACCCACTTGCAACTCACAATAGATGCCCCAGTAGGAGCTGGAACAAGGCTCCAAGTACCTCTCGACTGAAGAGCAACCATCTCTACCTCCATAGTCAGATGCCATCGACTATCAGCTAATGCCTCATGATGAGTCCGTGGAATGGTAGCAATGGATAGAGCAACTACAAACCTATTGAAGTCTCCTGTCAGACACTCAAAGGTAACATGAGTGGCAATCGGATATGAAGCACATGACCTCTTCTGCTTTCGTAGCGCAATAGGCAAATCAAGTTCTGTACTAGCTGTACCTCCATCTGTATCATCCCCTACCCGCTCCTGCTGAGAAATACCATCAATCCCATCATTAGAGCTAATGCACCCAGGTGGCTGCTGTATGTAAACTTCCTCCTGAAGATCACCATATAAAAAAACATTTTTGACATCCAATTGAAACAAGGGCCAATCTCGAATCACGGCAACAGAAAAAAGAATTCGTAAGGTGGAATGACAAGCAACAGGGGAAAACGTGTCAAGATAATCTACCCCATACGTTTGAGTAAAACCACGAGCAACCATTCGAGCCTTGTACCTATCAATACTGCCATCTGCATTTTGCTTCACCGTAAAAACCCACTTGCAACTCACAATAGATGCCCCAGTAGGAGCTGGAACAAGGCTCCAAGTACCTCTCGACTGAAGAGCAACCATCTCTACCTCCATAGTCAGATGCCATCGACTATCAACTAATGCCTCATGATGAGTCCGTGGAATGGTAGCAATGGATAGAGCAACTACAAACCTATTGAAGTCTCCTGTCAGACACTCAAAGGTAACATGAGTGGCAATCGGATATGAAGGACATGACCTCTTCTGCTTTCGTAGCGCAATAGGCAAATCAAGTTCTGCACCAGCTGTACCTCCATCTGTATCATCCCCTACCCGCTCCTGCTGAGAAATACCATCAATCCCATCATTAGAGCTAATGTTATCAGAACAAACCTGGGGCATGCCTGATGATTGACCATAATCATGAGCAGGGGCTGGCCGTCGACTGCCGTGATATGGTAGAGGAGGAACCAAAGAAATGGAAGGTGGTGGAGGTGGAGAAGGTGGTGACGGTGGTGGTGGTAATGGTGGAGGAGGAATATAGATCTCATCAATTGTAGTTGATGGCACCAACTTATCACCTGTAGGAGAGAAAAACATGTCTGATTCAAAAAACGTGACATATGCATTGACATAATATCTTCGACGTAACGGATCATAGCAACGATACCCCTTTTGAGTCCTGGAATACCCGACAAAAACACATTTGACAACTCTAGGAGAGAGTTTGTCAATCCCTGGAGGCAATTGGTGAACGAATGCAACGGACCCAAAGACACGAGGAGTAAGGGAGAACAACTCCTTGTCAGGAAAGACAAGGGAGAAATGTATCTTCTCCCCCAACATAGACGAGGGCATGCAATTGATGAGGTAACATGCAGTGAGATCCGCATCGCCTCAGAACGAGTGCAGAGCACAACTCTGGATAAGAAGTGTATGAGTGACATCAAGAAGGTGGCGGTGTTTTCTCTCTGCGACGCCATTCTGTTGGGACTTGTAGGCACAAGACGTTTGATGAAGAATGCCATGAGACGCAAGAAATCGAGATAATGTATGAGTACAGAATCCAAGGTCATTATCAGTTCACACAATTTTGACAGACACCGAAAAAACAAGGCCTCAAATGTCGGTTTCGGTCACCATTTCGGTACCGACCAAAACAGAATTTCGATGGAATTTCGGTGGAATTTCGACCAAAATTTCGGTCATTTCGGTCATTTTTTGTACTAGGACCCCTATATTTCGGTCATTTCGGTCAAATTTCGATTTCCACTGGATATCGATATTCGACAGAAATTCGATCGATTTTCGTTGAAATTTGAGGCCATGCGAAAAAACATTATGCCCTTCTTTAATAAAATTCATAATAGTGTGCCTGCTTCAGATTTATTCTTTAACAAGAAGACCCAAGACAAACGTCTCAAATTATCCACAACAACTAAGTAGAACCTGTGTCCCTGATGATCGGGAACACGATTGGACCCCAAATATCAATATGAAAAAACACAAATGGAGAGCTACTGCTCCGACTCTGACGACTAGGGAAGACAGACCGATGATGCTTCCCTAACTGACAAGCTTCACAATTGAACGATGAGCGATGTGGAATTTGAGGAAGGACTTGACGCAGTTTTTGAACGGAAGATGACAGAAGCATAGATGTCATAGACAAGGTGAGACAAGTCCAGTGGAATGAGATGATGCTCCAACATAAGGTGTATTGACCAGTCGATATATCCTGCCTTGTTCATGGCTATGTCCAATCACGTTGCCCGTGAGAATGTCCTGAAATACAAGAGATGATGGGTCAAATATCGCTCGATAATGTAAATCCTTAGTAATATGACTAATTGACAGTAAATTCATTGAGAAATTAGGAGCATGAAGCACATTCTGCAACTGCATAGAAGGTGTTAAGGCAATCTGTCCTTGTCCTGTGATGGGAGAATGAGTCTCGTCTGCTATGACGACAATCCTTCCTGGGGAAACTTGCTTGCAGGATATGAGTTGGTATCTATCTCCACACAAATGATGTGCGACACCTGAATCCACAATCCATTCTGATGTACCCAAACCCTGGTAGAAAGTAGAAGTATGAGCGCTCCTGAGGTACTAGCTTCTGCAGTAGCAGCAACGCCCAAGCTGCTCTCTGAAACGGGTGGAGGAGTACTGGTTTGAGGCATAATATCTTGCAATCGAGACACAAGGTCATCATATCGTGGATCTACTACATGTGTAGTACCCTGATGCTGAATCTGTTCTGCTGCACGGGCAGATGCTGGGAAACCATGCTTGGAGTAGCATGTATCTTCTGTATAACCAGTCCGATGACAGTAAGTACACTGTGATCCACGACCACGGCCATTCCTACCATGTGGTCCTCGTCTACGAAACTGAGAAGGATTGCCTCTTCCGCGAGAGGCCGCCATAGCAGATGAGTTTGGCACACTAGCAGGGCTCGAGACATTGATTCGGCTCAATCTTCGAAAGGCCTCCTCCATGGGAGGAATGGTAGCATCCGCCCGAATCTGAGATGAAGCAGCCTCATACTGTGAATCAAGAGAGGCTAGAAAAACTCCTACCATCGTGGCATTCCGATATGTCTTCAACTGCTCTGGAGTAGCTGTGAGAGGCTTGAAGCTATGAAGCCTCTCAAACATTCCCCGCAATGCAGTGTAGTGAGCATGCAGGTGTCAGCCATTTGCTTTATCGTGAAGATGTCATGCTGGAGCTGTAGGATTTTTGTCTCATTATTGTCTTGAGAATACGTGGCAGCCAGGATATCCCACATGGCTTTGGCAGTGGGTTGGTGCAAGACATCGTTAGCAATGTCTGGAATCAGAGTACCAGACAACCAGACTTGAGCATAAGTGTCATCAACCTCCCATGAGGCATACAACCCTGTCTTCTCCGTTGGCTCGTCCTCGGTAAGAATATGTTTCTTACCCATCGACTTCATTAGGCTCATCTCATGAACTACATGGCCCATAACTCGTAGTTGGATCCATCCATCTACACAATAGGCACAGGACCTCTGAAGGTGCCTGTGGTGGGGATCTCTACCTTGCTTTCTTAAATTGTGACTGGAGACAACTAGGGTTGTAGATAAGATAAACCTTGGTCTACACTGACATGACGAGGTTTGGTTGCATGTGTAGACTTTACACAACCAAACCCATCAACCAGGAAGCGCGGGCGAGGGGCCCCTTAGGTAGACAACGATCGATCCCTAGGGGCGGTGCAACCCTAGGGACGGCGGCAGCAGTACGGAGACCTAGGGTGATGCGTGGGATGACCGAACCCTAGGGCCAAAGGGCGTAGCTGAGGGGCGGCGCATGCGCGGAGCTTGAAGGTGGAGGGCTAGGCTTAGGGTTCGGTACGAGAGCTCTGGTCTAGGACCGCCACTCTGATACCATGTTGGGAAAAATAAGAGTCATGTTTATTCCTTGAGCCCTAGACTCTCTTATATAGGGAGAGGCCTATGGGAAAATTACATATGGTAGACAAGCAAAAAAGAAATAGATAAAAGATACAAGAACCTAAAATAAACTTCTATATGGATCACATGGATGAAATGTTGTGTCACCATAGCATCCTTTTCAGTTTTGGTTAATGGAAGACCTAGGGTAGTTTTTTTCAGACACAAAGAAGAGTGACATAAGGGTGCCCTTCGCGCCTATATTTTCTGTGATTGTAGCTGCTGATGTCTTGGCATGCATGGTTGCTCATGTGTTACAAAACAACATTATTGTCGGTTAGACCATTGATGATATCTCTGTTTCCTTGTTGCATTATGAAGATGACACCATCTTTTTTATTGAAGGGGTATAGGTGAGGCAAAGGGCATGGCTATGACTTTGTAAATTTATGGGGGATTGTAGGGACTAGTTCTTAACCATGGCAAATCTATTGCTATCCCATTAGGTATGGTGAAGTTAGATGTACATGCTTATTGTGATGAGCTGCGTACTGAGCGTGTCTCTCTACCGATCCGCTACTTAGGTCTCCCTTGACAGCAAGTAGACTTAAGACTTCGGATTGGTTGCCTATCATTGAAAAAAATGATGAGAAAGCTCTCAGGTTGGAAGGTTGCAATTTTGACCCATGGAGGTCATTTGGTGCTTGTTAAGGCTTTTCTCTTGGCTATTCCAGTTTTTTTCATGTAATAACGTCTTCTACCCATTGCTGTTAGGTGGCGATTGAAGTTGATCATGCGAAGATGTCTTTGGGGAAAATCAAGCTAGGGTGGGTCTGGTATACACTTAGTAGATTGAGAGACTGTTACTTTGCCAAAGCATGATGGGGGCTTGGAATCACCCGTGTGGAGTCTATGAATGGATCTCTTCTTAAATGGTCAGTAGGATTTGGGGCATAAGTGAAGACTTGTGTTGCAGACTAATCTGCGGAATTTATATAATCAGATCCCAAGGCACCTTGACTCGTCAACCAAACTTCCGTCTCTCGGCATTCTGGAAAGGTATCAAGTCAGTGATGCCTTTATTCCAGGAACTTCTTCGTCCGATGCTTGGCGATGGCAAGTCTTTTGCTTTTCGGACAGATAAGTGGATGAACGAGGGCATCTTTTGCTTCAGATTCCCCCGCTTATTTGCTTTGGCAACTTACTATGAAACGAATGTTTGGGAGTGCTGGTCATATGGTAAGTGGATGCCCTCGTTCCTAACAGATTTTTCCGACCAACGCTTGAAGAGTTTCTTCTTCTTTTGGACTCTATTAGATAGGTTGACAGACCTACCCATGGTCGGGATCTCTGAGCCTGGAAGGATAACTCTTTCTCGGTGAAAAGGGCTTACAGAATTATTACCAAACCATCACCTCTGCGAACAGATGTTTTGGTGCGAGAATGCAACTTTATTTGGAAGCTACAACTATCAAGTAGATTTGGCTTTTTTATATGGCTGTTGCACAGAAAACACATTATGACGAGGGACCAATGTGTAAGACTCTTTCCAGATATCTCTAATAGATGTCCCATTTGTGATAGACAGATCGAGACGATGGATCATCTTTTCTTTCGTTGTATGAAGACATCCCATATCTGGACGGAGTTGGGCATTGACTGGCTGAATCTTTAGAGCCTGGACACTTTCGAGGTCTTGTTCATGACGAAGCATCAGCCAAGATAGCAACTCCTTTGGCCAATCGCAAGAGCAATTTGGTTAGCTAGAAATGACACTCGCCTTTTCTTTTCAGTGTTTTTATGGTGAGAATGTAACCTTAAATTTTAGGACTCTTCTTGAGTTTTGGCTATTATAAGTCTTCATGTTTCTCTTCTCTGTTTTTGTAATATATTTGGGATGGATATCATAGCATGTTTCTCCCCTTTTTTGGCTCAAAAAGAAGAAACCCAACCGTAGGCAATAAAATTGAACCATTGGATGCATAGAGACCTGGAGTAGCTGTGAATTAGGGTTCCAAAAATCCTAATTTCCTTTGAACTCGGTAGCAATAATCTTCATAACTTTGGACAATATGAATAATAATAGAACTTGGAATAAAAATCAAAATCGACTTCATTCTGAAATATAAAACGCGGAAGCAAAATCGAAAATCAAACATAAACATCTTGGATTTTATGTGGAATCGTACTCCCTAAGGAGCGAGATGAAACCACAAGAGAAGGCCTCAAAGTGCCGTATCTTCTATTAGAGTTTCTCAATGAGTACATGAGGTGTGGGGTTCCTTATATAGTCCCACAGACAGACCGAGTCCCACAAATAGTAGATTTGAGACTAAACATGAGTGTAAGGTTGCAAAAATCGATAGTCGGTATCCGGTCGACGTGGTCACTATCTAAGGATTAATCGACAGTCCGATGACTAATCAGATTTAGTCGGTCTTTAGTACGTTTAAATGTTTTTAATTATTTTAAATATATAAATCATTATATATATATTCTTATATATTTACTTAGATTTGTACATTTTCTATACTATCACAAGGAGTAAAAGAGTAATTGAATTTACATAAAACATTAAGTATATTAAAATAAGTTTACTTTAAAAAAGCAAAAAACTAAAAAAATAAAAAAAATCTTCATGTTAAAGTCGGTCGATTAGTCAACCCGATTAGTTGGGTTGACCGACTATTGGTCAACTAGGCCTAGTCGAGTTGGCTATCCCCCGAATCGACTAGTCAGGCTGACTAGTCGGCCTAGTTGGCAGACTTTTATATTAGTGCATGAGTGAGAGGTAATTGGATCTTGGAGAAATTAAATTACCCCGCTATTACATACACCAATTACAAAGCCAGGTCCACACAACAACCAGAATGTTACGGATTAGATCGGTAGTATAGGACTTGAGACCAATGGAAATGCATCAAGATAATTAGGTCGACATCTTCACTGAAAACAAATGTGTCTCGTGAGAGGACCAACTATGTGGAAATTGACTGTCACTATACTTGAGATCCGATCCAAAGAGGACTTCTTCAAACTCTATATGTCCCTTCTTGTGAGTAGCTTGCATACATTTTTACCAAGCCATTAATACATAATCTATCAGATCGATATACATCCAAGTTTTGAGCATGCATGATATTTATGCTCCCACAGTCCCACTTGAGGAGAAGTGTTGAAAGACTTATTTATTTTCTTTTATTTTCTTCCTTTTTTAGTCCGACACCGTTTATGTACTAGATTGTCCACCATCCCTCCTCTTATATAATGAGCGACGCATCCCTCATAATAAATCAAGTTCTATATTTTCCCTAACGAATGTGGTGTTTTGGTGTATGGTATTTAGGCATGAATTTGTAGACTTAGTTATCTTTGTTGTTTTAGATGTGATTACGTTAAGCATAGGTTCAAACTTGAAGGATGCCTTCACTTCTAGCCCCACCACTCTTTTTACGACATATTGTGTATTGTTATTGTTAGAAAAATCGGAAGCGGAAGCGGAATCGATAATCAGAGCATAGACAAGAAAGATAAACATCAAAGAACACAAAAGATTTTTACGTGGAACCCTACTCCGTGAGGAGCGGGATGAAACCACGGGAGAAGCCCTCAAAGGGGCGTGTTTCTCTATTGAGTTTCTCAATGGATACAGGAGGTCTGGGGCTCCTTATATAGCCTTTCCAGAGCCTCCAAGTCCCACCACTAGACGATGTGGGACTAAACAACTGGGTGGGGTAAATGGATCTCCTCCAGGATCCATTTACCCTGCTACAACACAATAGGCACATATACCTTATACTCCAACACTCCCCCTTAAGCTGGAGCATGCAATGCTCAGCTTGGACAAAAATAAAGAGACTCAACTCAACGCTACAAGACACTACGGACAATATCAACTCAACGCGCACATTGCTGCAGTCGAGGACGTTGCTTCTCATGCCGTGCAGGTGAGGAGGACGAACGGGCTGGAGTGAGTCAACTGAAGACTCGGAATCTGACCATCGAGTCTGAAACTGCGCCTGAAGTCTCCTCGTCGGAGAACTGCGTCTCTCCCATCTGGCTCAGAGAATGGTGCACTGCTCTGGTGTACCTATGATACCACATGAAAACCCTTGCCCTCAAGGGAATGGTCCTCTGCTCTGGAGTCCCTATGGCTCACATGAAAACTCTGGCCTGACAACTAGAAGAATGATGGGGACCGCGAAACAAATGATGGCAACTTATGCTCATCTGACAATGACCGCACACTCGTGCTTGTTTGAAACTGGACTCGAAATCAATCGTCGAGTCTGAACAACTGAACTGTAGAGTCTGATCATCTGACTTGGTCTGGATAATCTACATCTGGCATCTGAATATCTGATATCTGGAGAAGACCTGTGACTCTACACCATACTCCCCCTTTCTCCCGTACTTGTCGGAAAACAGACAAATCGACAAAGTTGGGAGAAGACAACATAATGGGGAAAAACAAACATCACTTGCAGCTTTTCATTCAATTTTTTTAATAAGCCGTTACTTTTTTTTTGTGTAAGCCATTCCCTTTTTTTTCCGGCTTTTGCATCACACATTTTTTTTGTTGAAATCATTTCATTTTAACATAAGCCGTTCAACCTTTTTTTTCATACGGCTTTTCAACTCTCTCTCTCTCTCTTTTTGATAAACTTTGCGTACGACTTTTTTTTTGTGTGTATACGCGCCTTTTTTTTTCTTTTCTTTTTTTTTTTAAAAACCTGACAGTGCCCTACCCTTTTTTTTGGGGGGGGCAACTCACGGCCTACTTGGGCCGTTACAAAGCATACATTTTTTTTAAACAACTCGGGCCCACTAGGGGCTTCCCCTTATTTAGGGTTCCCGTGAGAAAATCCTTTGTATGAAGTGCCGCCTCCCCGATGGGGGTTTTCTCGTTCAGCCGCCGCCAGGAGCTTGAAGCTCTGATGCTTGGAGGAGCGCCGCCGTGGAACAGGAGGGAGGCCTGGAGCTGTGGTGCGCCGCATGGAGGTCGCGCGGGCGCGGGGGTTGTCGACCTAGGGCTGGAGATAGCAGCGGCGTCATGCGAGGCGCTTGAGGACTTGGATCTGGAGGGGCCTGGATGCTCGCGCTGCCTGCGCGAGATGTGCGGCTCGTCGCCGCCTTCGATCTGGAGGGCGCCGCTGCTCGATGGTGGCGCCGCCTGTTGGACTGGAGTCACGCGCAGGAGGGGAGACTGCGAGATGGGAGTTGCCTGGACGGTCCACAGGTACTGGAGATAAGCAGCGCCACGCGCCTGTGCGAGGGCACGTGATGTTGCACCGCTGAGATACGGTGCCGAGATGCACCGCCTGCTGCTGCTGAGAGTCACGGGAAGCGCGAGAAGCGCCGCCAGAGAAGCGGCTAGGGCCGCAGGTGGGAAGATCCCCCCCATCGCCTGTGCAGCGGCCGCTGCCTGGTATACCAATGGGGATCGTTGCCTGTGCCTATTGGGATCCTCAGTGCTCCAAAAGAGGAATCACGCTGTGTTGAAGCCTGGAGCGGCACCGTGCTGCGTGGACTAGGGATGTGGGCCTGCGCTTAGGCGCCTGGAGATTAGAATCGCCTACGCCTGGGCGCTACAGTTCTAATATGTTTCCAGGAAATCATGAACTCATTGCTGGAAACCATGAACTCGTTGCAGGACAGGGGAACATACTACAGAAATTAGGGTTTTAAAGACCCAAAAAAAATAACTCCGAACAAATCTCAAATAAAAATAAAGAACCAAAACTCCTCGAGGATCGACCCGCTCTGATATCATGTTAGAAAAATCGGAAGCGGAATCGATAATCAGAGCATAGACAAGAAAGATAAACATCAAAGAACACAAAAGATTTTTACGTGGAACCCTACTCCGTGAGGAGCGGGATGAAACCACGGGAGAAGCCCTCAAAGGGGCGTGTTTCTCTATTGAGTTTCTCAATGGATACAGGAGGTCTGGAGCTCCTTATATAGCCTTTCCAGAGCCTCCAAGTCCCACCACTAGACGATGTGGGACTAAACAACTGGATGGGGTAAATGGATCTCCTCCAGGATCCATTTACCCTGCTACAACACAATAGGCGCATATACCTTATACTCCAACAATTATTATTGAGGAATAAACTAAATACACACAATCAACAAACAATCACACTAAGAAGACAATGATTTTAGGGATTTTATCACTTGTGCCCCTCCGAGATATCGCAATATCAGTTATGCCCCTATCTTTTTGGTATTATCAGTTGTGCCCCTCATTTTTTGTTATTTTTTCACTTGTGCCCCTCGGGTTAGTTACCGTCCATCCACAGTGCAAACGGACGTTAACTTTGAGGACATAAGCGGAATTAATTTTTTTAAAAGGTTATGTGGTCATTTTACACCCTCTTCCTCATCCTCTTCTTCTTCCTCCTCTTCCCCATCCTCTTCCTCCTCCTCCAACCTCCTCCTCCTCCCACTCTGCCCCCGCCCCTGCCCCGCGCCGCCCAGCTTCGCCCCGAGCTCCCCGCACCCCTCCCAGCCTGCAACCCCCGCCCCTGCCCCGCGCTGCCCAACCCCGCACCCCCCTCCCAGCCCGACCTCCCCCACCCCCTGCCGCCTCGACCTCCCCCACCCCTGCCGCCCCTCCGCCCCGACCTCCCCCACCCCCTATCGCCCCTCCGCCCGACCTCCCCCACCCCTGCCGCCCCTCCGCCTCGACCTCCCCCACTCCCTGTCGCCCCCTGTCGCCCCGACCTCCCCCACCCCCTGCCGCCCCGACCTCCCCCACCCTTGCCGCCCCTCAGCCTCGACCTCGCCCACCCCCTGTCGCCCCTCCGCCCGACCTCCCCCACCCCTTGCCGCCCCGACCTCCCCCACCCCTGCCGCCCCCTCCGCCCCGACCTCCCCCCGTCCCCTGCCCTCGCCTCCCCATCCCCCTGAACGCGCCGCCCCCTCGCCTACCCCTCCTCTGTCCCCCGCGCCTCCTCCGGCCCCTTCCACCCTCCTCCTCCTCCACCTGTGGCTGAAACTGGAGTTTGATTTTTTTTGTTAAATTTTGATAAATTTTTGACTGATTTATTCATAAATAGTCATCCAAAAATTCAATAAAATTCATCGTTTGATCCGTAACGAGTGATATGTCCGTGGAAATGTAAAAATTTTAGAGATTCGATGGATGCATGAAGGTGTTAGTAAGAGAGAGAAATTATGAAGAGAAGGAAGAAGAGCAAATGGAGGAGGAAGAAGATGTATGGACCATAATACCCTTCTTAACCACACCATGGTTTGAATAAACCATGGTTATTTTAATTTTTTGACAGTCAAGCTGACGGAAGTGTACAACTGATGACGGAGCAAGAAGTGAGGGGCACAACTGATATTACCAAAAAGATAGGGGCATAACTGATATTGCGATATCTCGGAGGGGCACAAGTGATAAAATCCCATGATTTTATGTGGAAAACTCCACCAGTGTATCCGGGAAGAGACCAGGGAAAAAATAGATCCCACTATCTAGAAAACCAGAGTAAAGGATATAGAAAACCCTAGAAGGTGCTGCCCTCTCGGAAATAGACTCTTAGATAACCTATGCCTTACCCTAACATATGTTTATAAAGGGTTCATAGTAAATGGATCCTAAAAACCCATTTAATCGGGGTCCGCCAAGATCCATTTACGAAAGTATCAAAGCATATACATGTGAGTGCTCAACAAACATTTATCTAATAGAGATCTCAGTGGGTGATTGTTGAAAGTAAACCTATCAAATTTAGATTAGTTTAAAGTTTAATGGCATAAACGAATGCTTCCCACAAGAATCCTATGCATCAATTGTGCCTTGTTTTTTAGGGGTTGTTCGCATGGGAAAAAATCTCACATTACAACTCCTCATACAAAAAGCATTCTTTGAGAATGGGGTGGAGTTTTCATCCTTCTTGAGCCTTCATTTTTTTTTCATTTATTTGGTTAGAGTGGCGGTTTTCGAGAGGTTATTACACACTGGCATTGTATTCTACAAAGATCATATAGAACTTTGTTAGGGAGCCTAGTAGTATATTCTCCTTCCATTTATGGAGACATCTCGTCTTTTTTAATTTGGTTTAGTTTTCTTAATCTTGATTTGCATATCTTAATTAACAACATTTATTATTGAGATGATCATGTGCAGTGTTCAGGAAAGTGGCCGAGTAAACTGCATACGCAGCTGCATACTCGTACTCGGTAGCCTTGCCGCTCCGAGTATAGTGAAACAACCATGTATGCGGGTTGACCCACATACTCGGCCGAGTATACCCCCTATGTGGCCGCCTACTCGGCCGCTTTTCTAATAAATAATTTTTTATTTTCTGCATAACAAACCGCATACTCCTCGCATATAAGCGCATACTTTCCCGCATAAAACCACATACTCTCCTGCATAAAACCGCATACTCCCGCATACTCTCTCGACTGACGATATTAACATAATATTAAATTTTTATTTATATTTTTAATAATAAAATTACCAAACCACATAAAACCGCATACTCCCTGCATACTCTCCTGCATACCGCATACTCTCTATGCAATGACCCTCCGACTGAATACCGCATAGTGCCTTCCTGAGTGCGATATCGGAAACAGGAGGGGCACTTTTGGCATTAACATGAATGTAGATAGAGTTATCTTTAAGGCAAAAACATGACTGAAATTTCAACGACTTTCAAAATAAAAACAATTATGAATTAGAAAAGAATATAAATCATTCTCCAAAAGATTTATTTATCTCACATTGGAATAACTTCTCATACAAAAGACATTCTTCGAGAATGGGCCGGACTCTTCATCCTTCCTGAGCCTTCATTTTTCTATTTTTTTAATTTTTGGCTGGAGTGCTTATTGCCGCTGTTTCTGAGAGGTTTTACATGCCCGTGCATTGTAACCTACAAAGATTATATAAACCCGTGTTGGGAAGCCTGACAGTATACACTCCTTCCAGAAATGGAGACATCTGGCCTTTTTTAATTTGGTTTAGTTTTCTTAATCTTGATTTGCATATTTTACTTGACACTATTTGTTATTGAGATGATGTTGTGCGACATTGGAAATGAGATGGGCACTTTTGGCATTAACATGTATGTATTGTAAATGGTCATATTTAAGCCAAAAACATGGACCAAAAACCGTGCGTAACAAGTGGTAGCAGAGTGGTGGGGAGTAACCTTTGTTGGAGGATCATGGCAAGCGCATATGAGGTGACTAATTCGGACCAGAGGCTTGACTGAAATTTCAGTGACTTTCGAAATGCAAACAATTATGAATTAGAAAAGATTATTTATCATTCTCCAAACGTTTTATTTATATAAAACATATATATTGTCTGATTACAGACGTTTCCATATGCTTGCATTGAATTCTTTGGGACTTTTAGGTTTTATATTCTTTGGAATTGATGAAACAGATGGAAACGTTATTTGAAGGCAAGGCTCACTCAGCATTGCGGAACTCTGTATTGCGTCTGATGAGAAGGCTATCACACAGAATCATTGAAACATTGACCTCTTTCGAAAAAATAATCCAGGAAGAGCGGACTAAAGCTCCTACAGATGGCAGAGTTCACCCGATGACGAGCTATGTAATCAATTATCTGAAGTATCTGCTTGAGTAAGCACTTATCCGTCCTATGCTTTACCATTTCAAGTAATCAACCTGACTGCTGCTAATTAGTTAACATGCACAGGAACTTTTATATCTATTCTCTAGTCACTTAGTGATGTTTCTTTTCTTATTCTGTAATCCGCTCTTGCTTATATCTGGATGACTTTAAGTTTTTTTACTTAGGAGGAAGTCATATATCTAATCTGTGCATCATTCTATTTGTCTTGGAAACTATAAACCATGCATTGATGGAATATTCTGTCTTCCGCAGCTTCTTAGGGTTTTCTGTTACCCTTTCTATTTTTCTTTTACATTGGTTTCATATATTTGTCACAAAAAGACAGCCGACTCAATCTTAATGTATTCAATAGCATGTGTTAAATGGCCTTATTCATCAAAAAACTATTAAAGGGGAAATGTAAAGAACCATTTATTATTTCTTACCTTCGAAATGTCTTAAAACCTCAGCGTTTTTTTGTTATTCTTTTTTCTGTGATACTCTCCATGTAACGATTCTTTAAACAAATTTGTGCAGTTATCTGCCTGCGCTTGAGCAGATTTTTCGGAACTCCAGTACTGGCAATGATTCAAATTCTCAACTGGAAAATATGGTCATGCGACTAACGCAAGCTCTGGAGATCAACTTGGAAGCAAAATCGAAGCAGTACAAGGATCCAGCTTTGGCTTGCCTATTTCTCATGAATAACATACACTATATGGTGTCATTTGTGCGGGGGTAGGTGTATTATGTTTCCTGAATAAGACCACATCTTAGATCATAGGTTTAGTCATCATCTCTTTTCTTTCCAGGTCAGAAGCCAAAACACTTTTAGGCAATGATTGGGTAGACAGACACAGAAGGATAGTGCAACAGAACGCAAATCAGTATCGACGAGTTGCTTGGGTTCAGGTACTACATTGGTAGTAATAATTCCTCTTTCATATGATTAAGGAGGGGACTCTTTCCAGTCCCCCTTTTAATTATTGCATTAACTTCTAATGATATTTAGGGCTGATTTCCGCTGGTTACTGGAAGTAGATGATGCACACGTGTCTTATTAATGTTTATTTCAACAAATGATATGTCTTCTATTCTACAACAATAAGTCTTGGCTACGTTTCAAACTTAGTTTCAAACTTAATTTGGATCGCTAATTAGATCTCAAATTTTGCTTTTGTTTCATCTCAAGTGTTGAGAGAAGTGAGATGTCGGGCCATATGATGGGTGAGACTTGGTTATGTTGGTGGAGCTATATAAAGAGTCTCACACACCTTCTATCCATTGAGAAACACAATGAAATGTTAGCCGTTTGTAACTTTTTTCCCATGGTTTCACATAAATCCATGTTTTGTTATGGTTACTTGATTCTACATATTATATATTATATTTCCACATGGTAATAGGAAGTTAAATTTGTGAGTTCATTGTAAGGTTCACTTTTGAGTTTTTAATTCTTTTTGAATTATTATTTTTTGTTATTCACGATTGCTCATGAAGTTTACAAAAGCATGTGGCCGAATACGATCACATCGGTGAGGCGACCATGAGCGGAGTTCTCAATAAGTTAATGATGCAACCATCGAGCTTATGTTCTTGCACAACCCTGAAAGGCATGCACGGAAATGAAATCCTTGCATAGCGAAACCCAAGGAGTTGTATGACAGTGGTAGTCCTTGCTTGGGAAGAGACTTGGCAACTCCTCTAGAGACCAATGGCAATTGCACATTAAGCAATGGAGCAAGCAGATGTGATGTTAATAGCGTTGCTTCTTGGATTGATGGGTTCCCTTGTGAGTTGTGGCAACCCTAAGCATCGAGTGATAAAAAGAAAGGAGAACATAGAGATGAAGAAGTGGGAGATGAGGGAGAAGGTGAAGGACATAGGCGAGGGATTGGTTGGTTGTCAAAAGGGAAAGAAGAGGTTTTCATGGTTTTTTGGGTTTTGAAGGAGAGGGTGAGGGTTATCGGAGTTGATAAGGGTCGCGAGTCGAGGGAGGAGAGAGGATGGGAGGTGGTTTCTCATCGAAAATTGGGACCCTGGTGTTTTCATTGCGACAAGCGTAACCACTGAGCTTCTGTCTGCTCCCTTCCACTGTGTTGCTTTGGTTGTGGAATAGAGGGCCACCAGATTGCTTCTTGTCCGTTCAAGCCGATGGATCACAATTCAGCTTTTGAAACCATGGCGACTGATTGGGTTGTAAAGGATATGCAACCGATGCCATCAACGGGGAAGAGACATTTGCTATAACGATGGCGAGGATTTTGTTAATGCGCCAATGTCGGAAATGCTTGTGGGGGTTAATCAAGGTGAGACATGTGATGTAACTTAGTTTGATAACAGTAGTAGGTGCCTTTCTTGGGTGATGTGGTACCGTTGGATGAGGGTTTACTATGTACGGGAGGGCTTGCAACTTTGGAGTCGAGGGCCCTCCTTTCCCTCACTAACCCGAAGGAGAAGATTCATTGGAGGCTTCCACAGTTCACTGATGACAAGCATAGGGACTATGTAAAGCTGGTATTACGTGTTACCGATTTTCCATTTCTTTCTAGAATGGTGGAAGGTCTTCAGTCGATGCTACGAGATTGGGGACAAGTGCTAGAGGTCTTGGTTGATGGTCGCCAAACAAGTTCCGGTCACACAGTAAACTTGATATCTTTCCATGGGACAAAGACGACGTTGTCAAAGTTCGTGTGCAATCTGAAGCTCGATACGGCGAGCTTCCAGTGCCTGGCAAGGATTATTTCCCCACCTCCACCGCCACTACAAGCTTAAAGCGGTGGTGAGAATCTCGATTTAGTTGGTGGCATTTGCCTCGTGTCTCCGACGAGCTCCTTGTCAGCGACCTCCGATAATCAGTTAACTTCATCCATTGGGGCGAATTCAAACGTTGAATTAAAGGGATTTGAAATTCAAACTTGGAGGCCTTCTATTTTTGATGAGGCATGGCTGTTTTGGGAGATGATGGCGATTCTTAGGGATTTCCTGAGATGGAGCTTTAGGTCTATCGTTTCACTCGTTGTTAATGTGATGATCGTCCCCCTAGGTTCCGGGTACTCGACAAACTGATTCCACGCACATACCATTTCACATTCAAAATACAAAATATAATATAAGGTAGGAGAAAATAGCACAAAAGACCGGAATTAAAAAAATTCCATCCATTCGTAACATGTCCATCATCCATTTCATTACAATCCATGTCCACAAAAATATATTACATATATGCATCAAAAAACTGTACCTACATATATGGTACATGACATGTCTCTCAAATACTACAAGTAAGGAATAGTAATAGCTACTCGTAACTGTACCACAAAAGACAACCATGTGGCTATGCAAAAAGAAATAGCTCCAAGCCAACAACGGTCGCTCACTGCTGCGGTTGCTCTTGAGAACCCACAGATCCAACACATAGGTACATTATGAGCAAAGTTGTTCAGTACGATATAAAATTTATAGCAAGAAAGGTATAATTAAAAAGTGTGGAAAAGAAACAACTGAGTAAACCGTTCTCATAAAGAAATAAATTCTAGTCATTATTATTTGATATGGATCACCCAAGCTTCGTGCATAGTCTTTGGTCTTGGTCCATATGAGACCTCACACTATGACTATAAGGTAAGAAGGCCTTAGGGTTGGGGTGTCTCCATAGGCATGCGGTGTACAATGCATCCTAACTAAGTTCCCAACATGTCTACTTAGCTCTACTTCACCATTGTAGTTCCTACTCACGATTTAGATTCCAACCTGTGAATCATCGCGAACCGCCCAAGTCCACTACTCACTTGTAAGAGTTTACGTGGCATTGGGCACAAGTCTGGGCGTTGATTACCAAGATCATTTGTACCATAGTCAAAATCACCACGCCCATCCCAATCCTCCTTATGCACATGGGACTTGCATCTCACTCCCAACTTCATATACCACATTTTTCCAGAACTCCCCTCTCAGTGCTCCCACTCAGAATACTAACCAACGTGGCCTACACTAGTCAATACACGAGTGTTAACTCTAAGTGAAAAAGCGAAACAATAGACCACCAACCATGACTACTCGACATGCTCTCGAAGCACTGGGCTAAAGGCACGCAAGTACTGAGGTCGAACACCGTCAGATTTGCACCTCGGTGTGCCAAGCAACATGTCCTCCAACCGTCGCAACTGCATAGTAATGGTTGGGATCTCGACCATCCAGACTTCTACCCGAGGGCCCAAGGGTGCATCCCCTCCATTGGCGGCTATGACTCCTCTACCCGATCACCATGATATCATATTTTCAATCTTCATATCCATAGATGAAGGTATCAAGTCTTGAATCAACTATTTGGTCCAATTCAAAGAGGCAAACTGAGTCATGATTGTGCTATATCGATATCCTATTCTGACAAAATCCTGGTTCTAGAGATAGCATTAGCGAATTAGGAATCATCACAATGGCAAATACTAGGCAAAATTTTGGTCAACCAATCACCTTTCTGAATTATTATCACTAGATTTATATATTTTCTCCTTCGGTGTCCTAAAGCAGTGAAATACTTATTTCGTAGACGTAGCCTTGCAATATCAATAATTTCCTAATTTTCAGCAAGGATTTATTTTTACCATATTCATCACAGGATCATGACTATTTGATGCATAATTTACCAAAGTCAACAAAAAAAAAGATCAGAAGTAGCATTTCATTCAAACCACATATATGCAACGACATAAATAAGCTTATCACGTGAAAACCATCACTACAAATACATTGACATTTTTGGCCTCGAAGCTAATGCCACCATTGTAAAATGGGAGGCAAGACTAAAGCAATTGTGTTCATGCTTGGGAAACCATTCAAACTTCAGATATTTCTGTACTCAGTATTTGGGTATGGTGGGTTAAATTCAAGCGTCGCCCGTTGTGTTATTTCCGGTTATTGGTAGGATCAGCTCAGCTGTTATCTATCCACCAATCAACCACATGATTTAGTTCATCCAACCTTCATTCCAAAGCAAACATTCACTTCATCTTTTTTTCAATTTTTAGATCTGTGAAAACCTAGTTCTCTGAAGAATGAAACTTTTAGAACCTACATCCTGGAGATAAATTATACTATCAAATTTGAAGACCAGGAAATATGATTTCTCACCTTACTTCAACTGAATTCCTCAGCCAAATTTATTCTCAAAACCCGATAACCTGGCCGAGTAAAACAAGACAATGTTGCCTTGGAAATTTTCTCATGCTCGTCTTGTTGAAGGTAATCAAAGGAGACATTTCTTATTCTTGTGAGGGAACACTCTGAATCGACAAAAACTCTTGCAAGTGCTATAGGAAAATCCCACAATTATGGTCTAAATGGTGATTATTTTTCTCACTAGTATTAGTATGAAAGGGTAGGACTGAGGAAGCCAACTGTGGAACGTATAAAACCACCTTTTTGGTTAATGCAGATTCTGGAATGAGTGAATGACAAGAGATTGTCAAGATAAATTGCATTGTGTGGTTGCAACAAGTAGACTTAAAGTTCAGAAAGTAAAAAAAACCACAGTAAGGAATAAATATTGAGCATGTTCATAAGAAATTCATGCATTCATGTTAAGAACTTAGATTAGTTTGGAATGGCAGTGCTGAAACTGGGAGCAGAATTGGTCTGACTTCATTTTCAAGGGCATCATTCTAACGACAATGACAATGGGTTACTGACATGCCCCAAAGGATGTTCAAAAAATGCGTGGAAATCACAGGAAGAGGGAAGGGGAGTATCGTTCCTCAAAAATCTTGCCACCTCGTTTTCTCTGCTCGTGGAGAAACGACATGTTCGACGCTCTGTTGGCGACGGGAACTCGCACAAGGATGACCTTGACCTTCTCTACGCGGTGGTGACTTTGGATCGTCGATCCGAAGTGCTCTGGCAGTGCTCCGACGACGGGAAGGGAGGAGGGATGGGGCTGATCTGTGATTTGGGTGTTTTGGGAAGAGGGGAGGTTGCTTTTATGGGGTCCAACCCGGATTCGGGTCTGGGTTCCGATCCGAATTTGACCTGGACCCGGTCTCGCTAAAATGACCGTAACTCGATCTTCCGAACTCGGATTCTTGCGTTCTTGGATTCGTTGGAAAGATCTCGAAGAGGATGAAGTGTCCATTTAAATTTTTTAGATACTGGATAAGAGCAGTTTTTAAGAAGTTTGGGTCCTAATACGAGGGGTCTGACTGTTAATATTTTAAGCGGCAACAACTGGATCTTGGAGGCTCCAGCCCGTGTGGGTATATTTGGGCAACCCATTCTAAACCCAAATGAGGAGCATTGTTCGGATCCAGAGATGCAAACAACAAATCTGGAATGCAAATAACAAATCGGAAGGGATGAGAAGAGAAATTAGTACCACGACATGTTTCGCGTGGTTGAGGGAGGAATGTGATGAGAAGGGGGAACCCTAGAATTTTGGGGGAAGGGGGATAATGGTGGAGGCTCTCTCCATACCAAAACTCATGATTTTTTATTCATAACATAATCTTCCCTACAATAGACTACCATCTCCTTTATGTATGAGAGGTGAGATTACAAAATTAGAAAGAGAATCAAATTCAAACTAAATAAAATCCTACTAACTCTTGGTTCTAATTTGACTTCAACTATCTTAATCTACTAAAAAGTCTCATATTGCAATAAATCTCAATAAAAAAAAAATCGACCAACTAATTCAATTAATCAAAGACTCAAAAATAAATAAAAGGACCAATTACACGAAGACCCGTGTGATTCTTCAAATTATAGCTCGACCCCTCAAATTGGATTTTATTGCATCAACAAATTCCTCCCTCCTATGCACATCCCCTTCAGTCGAAGATGGTGAACAAATCTTGAATAGAGGTGGATCTCGAAGATACTTGCTCCAGGTGATTCTCAGTGGTGTTTTGACTCAACCTCCTAGTTGATCCAGTGACTTCGTTGCGTCTCAACCTCCATATATCAATGGTATTACTTGTAAATGTGAAATTATGCTCAGAGTAGCGATTCTCCAGCCGATCGTTAAGCTCAAAACAGATTAGGAGAATGATCAGTGGAATTGTAGGTGGTTAGAGTGGAGGAGATGATCGGAAAGATGGAATGGATGACGATCCCTTTCGAAGTGGAGGAACAAGATTAGGTCTCAGATCCTAGTGGATTTGATAGGAACATGGGTTGAGGATATAGAGAAGCAAATTGGATCGAGGTGGGGTGTTCGACAAAGATATCGATATGGATCAGTTGAACATGTGATGGAGTTCAGAGGAGGAATACCGAACGAGAAGAAGAGAAAGAACATGGAGAGAGGTTACCTACAGTACACCATGAAGGAGTAAGATGTATTGCCAGAATTGGAAGGTGATGGCTTCGATCAGTTGGCGAAATTCGAGAGGCTGAACTGTATGAGATGGACCTCTGCAGCTGTGGATCATACTGGAGCTCTATCTATGCTCTATTGGGCATGCCTTCATCGACTGTCACTCGAAGAAGGAGATGCAGGAGCTCGAAGAGACATGAAAATGACGGATATACATAAGTTTAGCAGGGACAGAAGAGGGGATGGAGGGGGAGGGGGGAGAAGGGGATTGAGGGGGCGGGATGGAGGAGAAGTTGCTGGATGGGGAGGGGCGGAGGAGGGGATAAGAGGGGGATTGGGGAAGAGTGAAACGAAGAAGAAGACAAGGAGAAGAAAAAGACTAGTCTGCCCTCTTTTTTATCTAATTATCCTTATGTCCCCAAACATAACATCTGTTTGGGATGGGGATGGATGGTAACTAATTCAAGGGCACAATTGATCATTGTGGAAGAAGTAAGGCGTACAACTGTTATTCCAAAAAGGAAGGGGTATAATTGATATTGCAATATCTAAGGAGGGCACAACTGATAGAATCCCTTATTTATATTACTGATGTTTTTTCTATTCTTACTAATCATCATTTCGTATTAATTTAAGGTTTTTGTATGAAAATGATTACTAATAGTAAGAAAATGACACAACAATTGTAAACCAATAAGCATTATGCTCAATGTAATAGAAAATATTAGTAAAAATGAGCGTGCTACAATCCTAATGGGCTCAGAGCTCATTGAAAAAAGGGATATTTAGACCCATAACCCTGAGTAATTTTGTAGTTACCCCAGGAACCTTCGATAATCACAAATTACACCCAAGACCCTAAATAAACGCTCCATTTTACACCCATAACACTCCGTTAGTTTAGTTCATTAATTTAACCAGATGATTGTGTTAATCTAACCAATCTGTGATCTAACGGCTGAGATTAATCAAAAAAAGGAGAAAGGAAGGAGAGGAGGAGGTGGGTTCGATCCTGGAGGACCTGGGGGCTTCCAATTTGGGGCTTGGGTGTAGGTGCTCCGACCTGAAGCTTGTGAGCGGGAGCTCCGACCTAGGGCTTGTAGCCTCGTAAACCCTTTTCCCCCATCCCCCACCCACAAACTCTGCTGACCCACCAATCCAGATCGCCAATCCAACCAACTATTTTTGGAAAATGTCATCTTTTCATCTTTTCCCTGCATGGACAGCGCGCAGAGCAGCATGCCGCCGGAGAAGATGACCTAACCGGCCTCCAGCGACAGAAGATTCGCCGTCAGGAGGAGCTCCTCCAAGGACCGGCACACCAAGGTCAACGGCCGCGACCGGAGGATCCGCATGCCGACGCTCTGCACTGTGAGGATCTTTCAGCTCATGCACGAGCTCAACCACAAGTCTGACGACGAGACCGTCCAATGGCTCCTCCAACAGGCCGAGCCATCCATCATAGCTACCACAGGCTCCAGAACCGTGCCCGTCGTCGCTGCCATGGGCTCCGCAGCATCACGCTGGGGGGGGGGGGGGCTGTTGCTTTCGACGCTCACTGCAGCTCCGGAGCCGATGGGTTCGGCAATCCCATAATTGTCTTGGCGGCGAATTGGCCGATTTCGCATCTCGCAGTGGAGCTATGGCCGTGCGATGGCGGTGGGATGGGCTCGGTCTCCATACTGGGAGATCGCCACTTCAGCTCGGGACTGGATCTGGGATTGTCACATGATGGCATGTGGCTGTGCTCAATCTGCAGGCATTCGACTAATTCTACCAGTGTCATCAGATAGTGCAGAGCAGGTGTGGTGATGAACAACTACTTCAACAGCAGAAGCATGCTTCAAACGACGAGCCGTTGCTGGAGCAGTAGGTTCTGATGGATCTCCTCATGTTTGTGCTCTTGATCTTTCTCATGGTGAAAGATAGGGATTTAGTGTGGCTTAGAGATCCTTTGTATTTGATCTTGCATTTTTCAGCTATATATATTTTTTTCTGGATTTGCCGCGCATGTGAAGCTAATGGTTGGAGATCGATACTCTGCGCAGCTTTGTGTTCTTTTTTTTGGATTGTTGGAAAAAGTCTTGGATGATTATTCAGAAAACCCTAGGCTCTCTTATATAGGGAGAGACCTTAAGGGTAAATTACAAAGAGGTCTATCAAGGATAAAGAAAATAACAAAAAATACATAAAGAGATATTAATACTACGAACTATCTCTACACTCCCCTCAAGGTGGAGCATAGATGTCTATCATGCTCAGCTTGGATGAACATCTCTGAAAAGGTCCTCTGAGCAGTGGCTTGGTAAACACATCTGCAGTCTGATCTCCTGAGCTCACATGAGCAGTAGATATCAATCCTCTCTGGATCAAGTCCCTAGTATAATGGCAGTCAACTTCAATATGCTTGGTCCTTTCATGGAAAGCTGGATTATTGGCAATGAACAATGCTGCCTGATTGTCACACTGAAGCTTCATAGGTAGGGGCACCGCTACATGCAGATCTTCAAGTACTGAACGAACCCACATCATTTCCGTGCTAGCTTGAGCCATGGCCCTATATTCGGATTCGGCACTGGACCTTGCCACAACAGTTTGTTTCTTGCTTTTTCAAGAAACCAAAGAGCCTCCCACAAAGACTGCAAACCCTGAGGTTGATTTTCGATCCTTAGGACATCCTGCATAATCTGCATCTGCACACGCTGAGATGGATAAGTCTGTGCTCTTTCTGAATAGCAGCCCTGACCCTGGAGAAGACTTCAGATACCTCAGTATCATGTGTATAGCATCCATGTGAACCTGTCTTGGCTGCTCCATAAATTGACTCACCCTGCTAACTGCAAATGCAATGTCTGGACGAGTAATGGTAATGTAGAGGAGCTTTCCCACCATTTCTCTATATCTCCTCTTATCTACTTCATCCGTATCATCATCATACAACTTCATGCTAGGGTCCATGGGAATACTTGATGGTTTGCACCCATCCATGCCAGTCTCAATCAGGAAGTCTGTAATATACTTCCGTTATGTCATCACCAAGCCTTGTGCATTCCTTGCAAATTCCAACCCCAGAAAATATCTTAGGGTTCCAAGATCTTTTGTGACGAACTGACATCCTAGGAATGCCTTGGCCCTCTCTATGCCCTGAACATCATCTACTGTAACAAGAATATCATCCACATAGACCATAATGACAACCGTACCTGCCGATGTCTTCTGCACAAACAATGAGTGATCAGCATTTGACCTCTTGAATCCTTGTTGCTCAATCAAGTTGGACAGCTTCTGGAACCATGCTCTCGGACTCTGTTTGAGTCCATATATCGCCTTGTGAAGTCTACAAACCATCTGCTTCTCCCCCTCAGCAGTAAACCCAGGTGGCTGCTGCATGTAGACTTCCTCCTGTAAGTCCCCGTACAAAAAGGCATTCTTGACATCTAGTTGAGATATACTCCAATCTCGGACCACAGCAACTGATAAAAGAATATGAAGAGTAGAGTGTCTCGCTACTGGAGAGAATGTATCCATGTAATCCACACCATAGGTTTGTGTAAACCCACGGGCGATCAAGCGTGCTTTGTACCTATCCAACGTGCAATCTGCATGATATTTTACTGTGAAGACCCATTTGCAGCTCACAATTGATGCATCAGAAGGTGCAGGGACCAAAGACCATGTGCCACGAGACTGTAAGGCCCTCATCTCCTCTTCCATTGCTAATCGCCAGCACTCATTCTTCAAAGCTTCCTGGTATGTCCGTGGTATATCCATGGAAGACAAGGCTGTGGCAAACCTCTGAAAGTCACCAGTGAGACGGTGAAAAGACACCTGTGAAGCAAAGGGAAAAGAGGCACATTGCCTCTTCTGCTTCCGAATGTCAATCAGAACATCAAGATCATCATCATCTGCTGTACTGGATGGGCTAGTGTCTGCATGTACTGAAGGATGCACATGTACCAAACCTGGCCCGTCAGTAGTAATATCTGAACATACCTGAGGCGTGATGATTGGCTGCTGTGTAGTCTGAGCAGGACTTGTCCGGCGTGTATAGAATTTAGGTAATGGTGATACGAGAGGCCGTTGAATGGGTGGAGGTGGAGGTGGTGGCGGTGGTGCTGACGTGGAGACGGGCACAGAAGACAACTCAGTTGTACTCAATGTAGGTGGTGGAGGAACAAAGACATCATCAGTAGTAGTGGATGGAACCATTCTGTCACCTGCAGGAGAGAAATACATGACAGACTCAAAGAAAGTAACATCAGCACTCACGAAATACCTATTAGTCACAGGATCATAACACCGATATCCCTTCTGAGTTCTGGAATAACCAACAAAGACGCACTTGACTGCTCTAGGAGAGAGTTTATCAAGTCCAGGAGATAGACGATGAACGAAAGCCACAGTACCAAAAACACGTGGAGTCAGTGATAATAACTCCTTGTCCGGGAAAATAAGAGAGATAGGTATCTTATCACCAAGAACTGAGGATGGCATTCGGTTAACCAAATAACATGCAGTAAGAACAACATCGCCCCAGAATGAAATAGGAGCACAACTCTGAATCAACAGCGTTCGAGTAATATCCAAGAGATGGCGATGCTTTCTTTCTGCCACACCATTTTGTTGTGAGGTATACGCACAAATGGTTTGGTGAATAATACCCTTTGATGAAAGGAATAGAGAAAGTGAGCGTGTACAAAATTCAAGGGCATTATCCGTCCGAACATATTTGACAGAAGAAGAAAAGACATTGTGCACTTCATTGAGCAAATTCTTGATCACATCTCCTGCTTCAGATTTATTTTTCAAAAGAAAGACCCATGACACACGCGAGAAATCATCCACTACTACAAGATAAAACCTGTACCCCTGATGATCGGGAACACGACTCGGACCCCATATATCTATATGTAACAACTCAAAAGGGGAGCTACTGCTCCGACTCTGACGACTTGGAAAGCTCGACCTGTGATGCTTTCCCAACTGACACGCTTCGCAACGGAAGGTCGAACTAGGAGAGATCTGTGGCTGAAGATGGCACATTTTCTGTAGCGGAAGGTGACCAAACCGGAGATGCCAAATGTACGGAGAGACTGGTCCAGCTGAAAGAGAGGAGACGCCAGCATAGGAATCCCGAACCAGTCGATATAAACCATTCTGCTCAGAGCCACAACCAATCACTTTGCCCGTGAGTATGTCCTGAAAAATGAGAGAAGACGGGTCAAATATAGCACGGCAATTCAAATCCTTCATAATCTGGCTAATAGATAACAAATTCATTGAGAACTCGGGAGCATGTAGGACATTCGGTAGCTGCATAGTGGAGGATATAAAAACCTCCCCCTGTCCAACCAGGGGCGAATGAGTGCCATCTGCTATCTGCACTGAACGTTCGGGAGGAATATCCCTGTAGGCCTGTAATCTACCTCTATCTCGGCAGAGATGATGTGTGGCTCCGGAATCTATAACCCAGTCAGATATATCATGAGGTGTTGTGCATGCAGTAGATCTACCTGAGGTGCTCGCAGCAGCGGATGAACTGGCAGAGGCAGTGGCAGCCATATCTGAAGAGCTACCAGACGAATCAGCAGATGACTGTGGCATAATATCTCGGAGACGGGCCACAAGTTCGTCGAATCTACTATCTGCAGTAGAGGATAATGGAGACTGAGAGTGTTCTGCAATACGTGCCGATGCCGGGAATTCATGCTTAGAATATCATGTCTCCTCTGAGTGTCCAGTGCGGTGACAATAGGAGCACATCTGACTGAATCGACTACCTTTTCCTTGGGGTCCACGGCCACGTCCACGACCACGGCCAGAATGTGGTCTACCCCTCCCACGTGAGACGGCCATCGCCGATGGGGGTGGAGTAGAAGAGCTGGAAGAGACTGGAATGCGACTGAGCCTTCTATAAACATCCTCCACTGGAGGAATAACTGCATCAGCTAGAATCTGGGACCGGGCGGCATCATACTCAGGATCAAGAGCCGCTAGTAGAACACCCACCATGGTGGCGTTCCGAAACGTCTTCTGCTGTTCAGGAGTAGCATTGAGAGGAATGATACTGTATAGCTTCTCAAACATCCCTCTTAGGGACGTGTATAGGGAATGGAGAGGTCTGCCGCTTTGCTTCATTGTGAAAATGTCATGCTGAAGCTGCAACATCTTTGTCTCATTTCGCACCTGCGAATAAGTAGCGGCAAGGATGTCCCACATTGCCTTGGCAGTGGGCTGATGAAGGACATCGTTGGCAATCTCCATTGTCAATGTACCAGATAACCAGACTTTTGCGTAGGCATCGTCAGCCTCCCATGAGACATAGATCCCTGTCTTCTCTGCAGGCTTATCCTCGGTAAGAATGTATTTCTTACCATTAGACTTCATGAGGCTCATGAACTGCATCGCCCAGAGCTCATAGTTAGACCCGTCCATCTTCACTATTGGCGCAAGACCTTTGAATGCGCCGGTGGAGGGCAAATCGACTTTCGATTCTGACATACTGCTGCTTGGAGAAGAACAAGGGTATATAGACACGTTGATAAATGTCTACACAAACTGCATCGGATTTGAGTGCGTATGTAGACGTTTACGCACTCAAACCCACATATCGGATGAAGAGAGGGCTAGGGCACGCCTCAAAGTAGGCTTACAACCCTTCTAATCGGCTAACAGGTGCCGACTGGTGAGACCTCCGGGACTGGGAGCCGCTGATCTGAGTCGCGGCTGGGCTGGGGGCGTAAGGCGGCCGGGCTGGAGGCCTAAAGCGACAGCTGGGACCTCCGGGGCTGGGCAGGGGGCCGCCTTGTGGCCTAAGGCGGCAGTCGGGGATGTACTGGGGGCCGCCTGGAGACGAAAGGCGGCTCGAGGCTGGTGCTGGGTCCTTCGGCGGTGGTCTAGGACCGCAGGCTGGGAGCTGGTACCGTCGGTGATGGGCTAGGAACAAGTCCTAGGGCGGCGCGGGAGCCTCGATCGGAGCCAGAGAGAGAAGCGGCGGCGCCGAGGAGGGGAGAGGGCGGCGGGTGGGGAAGGGGACGGCGCGGGAGCCCTAGGACGGCTCTGATACCATGCTGGATAAAGTCTTGGATGATTATTCAGAAAACCCTAGGCTCTCTTATATAGGGAGAGACCTTAAGGGTAAATTACAAAGAGGTCTATCAAGGATAAAGAAAATAACAAAAAATACATAAAGAGATATTAATACTACGGACTATCTCTACATGGATGATTAAAGTAATTTGGTTATGATTTTCGTTCGATGGAGATGGAGAGGCTTCGATGGAGGGGCATCGATGGGCTTTGATGGCTTGGTTTTAGAGGAGGAGGTGGTCGGCGGGGGGAGAAAGGGGAGGAGGAGTTGGTCGGAGGAGGTGGGTGTTAGAGGAAGAAGGGGAGGAGGAAGAAGGGGATATTTCTCATTTGTAAATAATTGGAAATTAAAGGGTACAAAATATAAAATACTTGATGGATGCCGTCATAGTTAACGAAAAGTTGGATGGAAGTTAACACAAGGTTATGGGTGTAAGAGTCAAGCACTACTCAAGGTTTTGGATGTAAATCGTGGTTATCGAGAGTTCCTGGGGTAATTATGAAATTACCCAGGGTTATGGGTGTAATATCCCTTGAAAACTTTCCCTATATATCCATGTTTACATGTCTAATTTCAAACTTAGAGATATGATTTACTAATTGGAATATGGATTGAATTATTATGGAAATATTAAATTGTTATATGGATTGTTGACTCCTAATCACATGGAATTATATTGTCATATTTGTATGCAAGGTTCAAGAAAGTAGTATGCGTATCCGTTCGAATTGGTCACTGAATAACGATTACGCGGTATGCGGGAGCATATGCAGGGTATATGCGGTTTTACGCAGTTTCCTAATTTTTTATTTATAAATAAATAAATATATACAAAATTGACTACAATTGAACTGAATTTATGTCTAATTGTGATCCAACAGAAGATCTAAGAAAAACGACTTTCATATAGAACTCAAAACAATCTTTATCAATCAAATGTCAATACTTCAATAGAAAAGTTAGCACACATAATAATTGACGACAATCACCAAAATATGCAAATATCCGAAAGAAAATCGAAATTTAAAACTAATAACATTAGTAGTGTACTAACTAAAATAGTATAAGAAAACATAAATGTTTAAGCGACAATATTTTAACTGACATGCTCCAATATGTGGAGGTGATACTTGTAACTATGTATTTCTACTAAAATTCATGATACGATGATATTATGTCCGTAATAATAAATTAAGTGGACTGACTTTAATTGCAACTTGTATACCAATATATGTGAATATATATATATATATATATATATGTATAACTACTTCTATTGTTGAATTATAATGTCATCTATCTCTGTCATTATGTTTATTACTCATTCTCCATCAAAAGTACCAAACTCTATATATACCAATATATCGCATTCAAAACAACTATTAGTTGACTAAATTAGTTTGCTAAATTATTGGTACATTATTCTTTTTCTTCCTCCCGTATTTCCTCATACAATAAAAAACGTGGTGCAAATAAAAAAAACGTGGTATAAACCGTACTATAACACACATTTCATTCACATATTTGACACATTTCAGAACAATAACATGAACTAGGTGGTTTAAAAAACACATGTAAAAACTTACATATAAAAAATCACAATAAAAAATTTACATATAAAAAAAATCACATTTAACCCAAAACAGGCCCACAGAGGGTATATGCGGTCGCACAACCCACATATGCGACCGGCATAAGCGCCATGGCCGCATAATGGAGGGCTTCATGAAATTGGTGTGTTGAAGGTACCACACATGCATATGCGGCCAAATAGACCGATTTCATGAATACTGTTTATGTGCATGTGATCATTGTGATATAGTTATTAAGCATGTATCCTAAATTATCTTTTATGATCATTATTTTATCTTGTCTTATATTAACACTAAGTTTAGCATTGGTAGTAATGTTTGCTCCTCTTTAATTTTGATGAATTACACTAAAAATTCTTCAATTAGTTAGAATGTATGGAGATTTATGTTTTACAATAGTCTTACGAAATTATATTACTTTTTGTATGGAGGAGGAAATTGGTGATGGGGAATGAGGATTATGCCTCGAGCCTATGCTTTAGCTTGATTTTAGGGGAACATTCTCAATCTACTTTTTCTTTTTAAAAACATGCTTTAAAGATCATCCTTTCATATCTATAGAAAACAACAATGCGGAAGTGTAATAATCAAAGATAATGAATAAATACCATGAAAAACACCTGGATTTTACGTAGAATCATACTCCATTAGGAGCGGGATGAACCATGGGAGAACCGCCTTGAAGGGATGATTTGTATATTAAACTCTCTCAATGAATATAGGTGGTGTGTGGCTTTTTATATATAGTCTCAACAATAATACCAAGTCCCAGTCGCAGACAATATAGGACTAAATTTTGGATGTGGTAATTGGACCCTGGAGGGATCCAATTTCCCATATATATACACATACTCTAACACTCCCCCTCAAGTTGGAGTATGCAATGCTCAGCTTGGACAAATAGAATTGCTCACTCACACGATATAAGACATTACGTACAATATCAACTCAACGTATTGATGAATCTGTGATTCATCACATCAAAAGTCAAAAATAGAGCCTTGTTCCCGAGAAAATAGAGGCATATTTCCTTTTATCTTGCATAAATAACACTCATGCATGCATCCATAATTCATGCATTATAGCAGCTCATCTGCATTTAAATAAGTAGCCACAAATCCCCTGTAAAATACCTCTTCATCAAAATAACTCCTTCTCTATAATATAGGTATATATTCCTTAATAATAGAGGGAAGAATGCCAAAAAGCCACCCTTGTAAAATAGCCCAAACATCCTGGGAACCCTTGTACATTAAAACACACATAAAGCCCTCATACAAACCCCTAATTAGGTCTACTCACTCTTAGAATACTACATATTAAAAGACCTTTAAAATGAGACTAATTTCATTGCAATTGGAGCTTGTATGAGAAACTTGGGTTTTTGGGTCATTTTGTATACTACATATGTACATTTATGTATCCTTGTATTTATGTACCATATTTGACCTTATCTCCGTCTTTGGTCAACATGAAACTTGTAGATCTCATCAAGATCTACAACTTTCATGTTTTGAGTTTTTCCAAATTCGGCTTCCTCTTCGATCTACACGCATTTTCCCCTCCAGCCATTCACAGCAGGCCACGTGGCGCCCTCTGATTGCGCCACGCGGCCCGCTGCCCTTCGCCTCGTCCGCCCGCGCCCTCCACCGTTGGATCGCGCTTCAGATCCAACGGTCCAGGCCCTTCCACGCTCTTAACCACCTCCCAGCCACCCGATCCGCTCCACACTTCATCTCCACCGTCCCTTAGCGCCGCGCTCTCAGCCTTCCACGTGGCGGCATCTACGCCGCTCGATCGCGCCCCCGATCCTCTCATCACAGCCGCCCATCTTCCAGCGAGTCTCGACCCTCAGATCAACTCCACCCTTTCATCTGAACCATCCGCTCGCGCCTCGCCACAACGCGCCACGTGGCGCTCTCATAACCCCTCATCTGGGCATCCCAGATCTAATCATAACCGCTCGCTACGCGCTGATCTCCACCGTTGGATCACAAGATCCAACGGTGGAGACTTCGTCTCCTACCTCGGGTGCCCCCTCTCTCCCACGATCTCTGCCTTGCGGGAGGGGCACCCCCTTCCTATTCTTGGAAGCGCTCCCTCCACCCTCGCCGGCCGCTGACCTCCCCACGACACACCCCACTCATCCCTCTCCCTCGCCAGCTCCCTCAAACACCACCATCTCCGCCACACTCGCCCCACGACAGCCACCAACTTCGCCACTCACCCAGCCAGACCACCTCCTTCTCCCTATAAATACCCAGCCACCGGCACCGTTCACCCGCATCCGCCACTCCAGGGAGGTCCCTCGAGCTCCAAGCTTCCTATTGGTGACAGCAATTGGCTGAGTTGTCGAGCGACGACAGAGATCCACTCCGGCGAGATCCACGGCTACCTCCGCCGTGCCGCAGCCTCCTTCGAGCAGCTGCTAGAGCTCGGGACCTTACCTACCCCTTGAGCGACGACCTGGAGCTCAAAGCTGAGCCCCAATCCCCAGGTAATTCCCTCCATCATCCTCCAATCTTCTTCTTCTTTTTCTTGGATTTTCGCCGCTTTTATTCGCCGTCATCAACCATCTTCGCGCCTCCTCAACACTCCGACGAGCTGCGCGACGAAGCTCTGATCCTCGCTGACCTCTTTACACCTTCAGACCCTCTACTTCACCAGCCATCGACCTTCAGCTCCGCCACCTGGCCGGAGCTCCGCCATCCGACCACCTCCCCTCGCTTCAGGCCTCGCCGATCACTTCACATTCCACCACGAACACCTGCACGCTTCGGCTACCTCATCTAACCCTGCAGGCTCTCGTTCCTTCATTGGCCGGACCTTCACCGGAGACAACTTCGAGCTTCGTCGTCATCCATCTCCAGGCACCCTCCGTTGCTCCTGAGACCATCAGCGCCTCCGCCGCGTCATCACGCTCCTGCTGGGATATCTCCGACACCTCGGAGAGCTTCATCGGCACCTGGAGGAACGGGCGGAGCTACCGCCCCTTCGTCGGAGCACAGCCATCTCCTCCGCTGAGGGCGGAGGCCCGTTGAAGGAGAAGCTCCAGCTGCCGTTCGATTAGTTTGATCGAACGGTTGACTTCGCCCCACGACAGCCACCAACTTCGCCACTCACCCAGCCAGACCACCTCCTTCTCCCTATAAATACCCAGCCACCGGCACCGTTCACCCCCATCCGCCACTCCAGGGAGGTCCCTCGAGCTCCAAGCTTCCTATTGGTGACAGCAATTGGCTGAGTTGTCGAGCGACGACAGAGATCCACTCCGGCGAGATCCACGGCTACCTCCGCCGTGCCGCAGCCTCCTTCGAGCAGCTGCTAGAGCTCGGGACCTTACCGACCCCTTGAGCGACGACCTGGAGCTCAAAGCTGAGCCCCAATCCCCAGGTAATTCCCTCCATCATCCTCCAATCTTCTTCTTCTTTTTCTTGGATTTTCGCCGCTTTTATTCGCCGTCATCAGCCATCTTCGCGCCTCCTCAACACTCCGACGAGCTGCGCGACGAAGCTCTGATCCTCGCTGACCTCTTTACACCTTCAGACCCTCTACTTCACCAGCCATCGACCTTCAGCTCCGCCACCTGGCCGGAGCTCCGCCATCCGACCACCTCCCCTCGCTTCAGGCCTCGCCGATCACTTCACATTCCACCACGAACACCTGCACGCTTCGGCTACCTCATCTAACCCCTGCAGGCTCTCGTTCCTTCATTGGCCGGACCTTCACCGGAGACAACTTCGAGCTTCGTCGTCATCCATCTCCAGGCACCCTCCGTTGCTCCTGAGACCATCAGCGCCTCCGCCGCGTCATCACGCTCCTGCTGGGATATCTCCGACACCTCGGAGAGCTTCATCGACACCTGGAGGAACGGGCGGAGCTACCGCCCCTTCGTCGGAGCACAGCCATCTCCTCCGCTGAGGGCGGAGGCCCGTTGAAGGAGAAGCTCCAGCTGCCGTTCGATTAGTTTGATCGAACGGTTGACTTCGTGCCACGTCGCCACTCAGCCGCGCCTCGCCAGCACCGTTGGATCGTCCAGGATCTAACGGCGATCAGCCCTCCGCGTCATCAACATTGGGAGAAGACAGGAGCCGTCAGATCAACGCAGATCTGACGTATCTTGATCGAGCCACGCGTCTTCATCGACATCCCTTGGATCCATCTTGATCCAAGGGCCTTCAGGCCGCCACGTCCCCTTATCCGAGCCTTGGCCCCCAAGCCTAGGCTCGGGTGACCCGAAGCTGCCCCGAGGCTAGTCCGAACCTCCAGAAGGACCCGAGCCTTACTCCGAGCCTCCGACGCCTTCCGAACCTAGGTCGCCCCACGTGAAGAGCACGTGCGACCTGGGTTATTTGCACAGATACCCCTGGAGCTTTCAAAAATTGCGAAGAGGTCCCTGTGAAGCAGACATCACGTGAGGAGCACGTGTCTCGTGGAAAAATTGCATAGAAGTCCTGCATATTATCGGTAATTGCATTTTAGTCCCTGTCAGCATATTTAATTGTTGAAATTTTAATTTCCAGTATTGCATTTACACCCTTGTGTTTGCACGTGTCCCTAGAGTGCATTTTTCATCATTTTGAGATTCTAGAAATTGCATGTTGGAAATTTTGTCCTCTATCTGTTTGTACACGTGTCTGATTTTTGTTGGCTTAATTGAATTATCAATGAATTAATTGGTTCATTTGAGACATATTTTGCCCCGTGATGCCTTTTGATTTTTAATTAATTATCAGTGCCTTCAAAATCACCAAAAATTCACAGTAGCTTAAGGACATCATTTTTAACACTCCATAAAAATTTCATATCATTTGCACGCATATCGAGGCCTAAATAAATAGTTTAGTGATTTTCTTAAATTAATTTTAATTAATTTATTTCACAGTGAATTTTAGATCTGTTAATTTTCCTAGGTCCCTGATCATTAGACCTTCCTAGGATAATTTTAGTTCTTGGAAAAATTGTGATTTGATATTTATTAAAAAATTAAACACTGAAAATCACTCTGTCTGTTTATTTAATTCACAGAAAAATTATTTTGAGTCGAAAAATTCCAAAAAAATTAGTGTAGGTCATTTTCATCATACATAATCGTCTGACCAAGTTTCATAATTTTTGGACTTAATTTGATATCTCAAATTGATTTAACCTCAACTTGGCTGGATTTTCGCATGTGTCTGCATAAGAAATAAAAAGACCAAAAAAATTGACCCTCGAACATCAACACTTGAAAATTGCTGTAATCCACCTAAGGAGACAGTTGCCTCCCTGAGATCGACCTTGGACTCCACCAAGTAAAAAAATATCACCGCTTAAAATTGACCAAAATCTGACTTAAGTGGTTTTTGATCAACCTCTCGTATCCGACTGCAACGAACACTTAAAATTAATTTGGACCATTAATTTGCCCGAATTAACTAAGGGTGCGGGGAGCGTTTATCACGTATACTTTATTGCCTACCTATTGAGGACGCTACTTCTCATGCCATGTTGGTGAGGAGAAACTGAAGGGCTGAAGTGTTAACCAAGTCTCCTTGTAGGTGAACGTGTACTATGTACTACACAGTCACCTGAACCGGAAAGAGTTTCCGCATCCGAGAATTTGTGCTCTATACTGCATAAAGTCATTGAAACTGGAATGAGTCTCCTTGTCGGAGAGCTCTGCAACGCAACTGCTTCATCTCTCTAAAGGATCAACGTGTAGAAAGTCGTGGAAGTATCCTCGTCAGAGCCCACGATCGTTGGAGGAGGAGGAATGGTCTTTTCCACATTGGCTCAGAGAATGGGATCTCTACCATGGATTTCCTATGTATTCTTCTACATCGAGCCTCTAACATGGGTCTCTGTCATACATGGTTCACATGAAAACCCTAAGCCCCACTCAAGAGTATGGGGATCTCTCTATAATATTCCCCCTTTCTCGCATACTTGTTGGAAAAAGATAATATCAACTAAGTTGGAAGAAGAACCGAAGCAGGGAAAATAGAATCACTTCCTTTTTTATCAATAAGTCATTCTTTTTTAATAAATTTCCTCTCCTTTTATGCACGACTCATTTTTCTTATACGATAGCCTTTTTTCTAAAAAAAATCCTCTTTTTTTCAGGGATTTTTACTCGGCAGACGCTATAATCTTTTCCAATTACCTCTACGACCTTTGAAACATCGTAATTCCTCCCCCGCCCCCATAAACTTGCTAACCCTTACCCTACAGACCCTGTGGTTAACCCCCGTTCATTTAACCGTTTAAATTAACCGAAATCCGTTATGTTCTTTTGTATTATACCCATTTTGTTTATCCAATTTACATTGAGTGCCACTCCATCATCCCGTAGGACCCCAAGCTCCCCCCCGTCCAGGTCACCTGTTCAAGCCCTCCCCGTCCCCCCGCCCCCCCGCCGATGGATCCCCCCTGCCGCCGCTGCTGCCACCCCTCCCGCCGCCGCTGCTCCCTGCTCCCCCCTTAGCCGATGGAGCCTCCCTCCTGCCTGTGCTGCTCCCTGCTCTCCCCCCCTGCCTGTGCTGCCATCCCTGCGCAGGAGCACTCCTCCCGCCCGTACGCCTTCTTCCTGACTGCCGCTCCTCGAACGTCAGATCCTACTTTGCAGGAGCCCACCATCTCCATCGCCATCTCGCTCCGCTGGAGCAGTGCCCGCATGCGACCTCGACAGCTGCACACCCCCGCGTGAAGAATACACCGCGGAGCCCCTTGTTCACCGCCCGCGCGAGGCGGCACCGCCATTGCCATCATTCACCACCTCGCGAACTCAAGACCACCACAGTCTTCAACCCACTGGTGCCTGGTCCGTTGCAGCACCCAGCCGCTGCGACACTTTGGCTTGGAGAAGAAGGCACAGAGGGCCCCCGCCGATGGAGTCCCCCCTCGCCGCCGTCGCTCCCTGCTCCCCCCTCAGCCGAGCCCCCCTCCCCCCCGTTGGTAAATTGGTTAGGTTAACTCAAGACTAACCCAAGTAATTGACTCAAATATAGTTAAAATTGACGACATGGTTTGTTGGGTAAGACGGGGCAAGTTTACGAGGTCGGGGGAGGAATTAGGATGTTTCAAAGGTCGTAGAGGTAATTGGAAAAGATTATAGGGTCTGTCGGGTAACAATCCCTTTTTTTAAACATGTCCTTATGGGCCAAGTAATTATAGTAATTGCATTCCCTTTTTTCCGTTTCGAACTGTAGCAGCAGTGGGCCTTTAAAGCCCTTTTGAGGGCCTAATGATCCAACAACATGCCAGATAGCCCCCATCATTTTTTGTAAACAACAGTGACCAACTTCGGCCCAATTGATTTGCAACCACCCTTCCTTAAAAAAAACATCAGCCCACATGGCTTTAGAATATCGGGCTACCCCCCAATTCTTCATGTTCGACAGGTTCCTCGTTGGAAAGAACCCATGCCTGGATGCTTCTAGAAGGCATTGATCTGGCGGCACCTCTTCTTCTCCTTCTCACGAGGGAGAATGGAGGACGAGGGCTGGAGATGGGAACCTCACGCTGACCCGACTTGGTAGTGAGCATGAAGGAGGTGCGCCACCACCTCGGAGGTGCCTTGGAGAAGGAGGTCTTGCATTACGAACTTGAACAAAGAAGCCAGAGAGGAGCCTGGAGCGGTATGGTTGGTGCCTCAACGTGGAGAACCTTCTTCTTGCCTTCTCATGCATGCTTCCATAGTTAGGGTTTCTGCGGGGAACTTATTGGACCTTTATCAGTTGCCCCCTCAGTTGCAGCCATTGTATTATGGATCGTATAATCACTGTAGTTATTGACGCATTGAGCCTCGAGATCTCCTTACATGTTCATCTTTACATAAAGTTAGGATTTTGAAGAACCCTCAATCTCTTCATGTTGGGGATGCACAGTGGCGTGCACTCTGTTGCAGGGTTGCATGCTTTCGGGGATGATGTTCCACGCGGTGAGACAATTGTGAAGATCACTGACGAGATGCTCTGGAGATGATCGCTGCTTGGCAAAATTAGAGTTCCATCATCATGAACTCTAGTTGCTCTGGAACTCAGATGATTTTTAGAACTCGGAAATTATGGCATTGACGATGGCACCATCTTCAGATCTTTGGTTATGGAACCAATAGAACTGCAAGCGCCTAGGATGGCTGTTGCAGTGTAGACCATATTCAACCAACTTTAGGGTTTCATGATCAAGCTCAACAACATGCACAATTGAACTGTCGTCCATAATTAGTGTTCTAGGAACCCTAGAACTTTGAACAAGAATCTTAATGCCGTTGAAATATCAGAAATTCTGAAAAACAAAATAAAAAATAAATCTTCAATAATAAACCACAAAATTGGACCCGCTCTGATACCATGTAGAAACGACAATAAGAAAGCATAATAATCAGAGACAAAAATAAAGAACATGAAGAACACCTGGATTTTATGTGTAACCGTACTTCATAAGGAGTTGGTGAAAACCATGGAAGAACCACCGCAAAGGGCTTATTTGTATATTAAACTCAATGAATATATGTGGTGTGTGGCTTCTTATATAGCCTCATTAGTAAGACCAATTCCCACTCAAATGATGTGGGACTAACCATGTGAATGTGATAATTGATCCTTGGAGGGATCCAATTACCCATCTATAGATGCATACACTAACAACACCAAAAGAAATTATAACTAGTTCCGTTGGGTTTTTATCAAATAATGTTGCATCATACCTTTGAGCGCGCGATAGGTTAATTCCCACACACTGTCGAAATATGAAGCCACTACATGGGAGGCAACATAAAAACAACAACAAAGCCTTTTTCCACATTAAGAACACCATGGGGTGCACTTCGAAAAAAATGACAAGACCTTCCAAGATGACACAACTAGGGTGGAGCATTGGTTTCAACCCGGCCCAACCCGAGAAAGCATGGTCCGGGCCCGCCAAATTTCGTCTGGCCTTGGGCCAGGTCGGAGCCCATGTTTTTGGTGAAACCGGTGACCCGGGCCCGACCCAAGGCCCGTTGGATCAGGCCCGTGTTCGGGACTAGCTCGGCCTATCCCCAATTTGGTTCAGCCCATTATGTTGCAACCCACAAGTTTGCATCCTAGTTCGGATATAATATATGGTTATGAAAAAATGGTAAAGCCTTTTCCCACTATACGTGGGGTCGGCTACATGGATTCTTGTGCAAATCCATGTTGAAAAATTCAACTATTTTTTATGCTGGTTGTCGACTACCTAACGCAACCCCCACAAGGAGGGATTTGAACCCTAGTCTTTTGGGTGGCAGGCACACTGCACTACCACCATACCATATTATAATATATGATTATGTTGGGAAAAGAGAATGAGTTGTACTATTCCATAAGCCCTAGGCTCTCTTATATAGGAGAGTAGCCTATGGGTAAATTACATAAAGAGAATAACAAGAAAAATAAAATAACAAAGAGGTACAGTTATTCTATATGCGTCAACACTCCCCCTCAAGATGGAGCATAGATATCAATCATGCTCAGCTTGGACGCACACTTCTGGAATGAGCCTCGAAGTAATGCCTTGGTGAAAATATCAGCAGTCTGATTCTCTGATGTGACGTGAGATGTAGCAATGAACCCCTTCTGAATCATGTCACGTATGTAGTGACAGTCGACCTCAATGTGCTTGGTCCTCTCATGAAAGGCTGGGTTATTTGCAATGAACAAGGCGGCCTGATTGTCACATTCCAACATCATAGGAAGAGGTATATCAAGACATAGATCTGCAAGTAAGGATTTCACCCACATCATTTCTGTGCTAGCCTGGGCCACAGCCCTCTATTCGGATTCAGCACTGGATCTAGCTACCACTGTCTGTTTCTTGCTCTTCCACGAAACTAGAGCATCTCCAACATAGACTGCAAATCCTGATGTGGACTTCCTGTCCTTGGGGCATCCTGCATAGTCTGCATCCGCACATGCCGTGATAGAGATCTCCTTTCCTTTCTTAAATAGCAAGCCTGCACCTGGAGATGATTTTAAATATCTCAGAATCATGTGTATTGCATCCATATGGGCCTGACGTGGTTTCTCCATGAACTGGCTCACACGACTCACTGCAAATGATATATCAGGTCTAGTGATCGTGACATACAGTAGTTTGCCTACCAGTTCTCTGTACCTTCTCTTATCCACCTCTTCTGTGTCATCATCATACAGCTTCATGCTAGGATCCATTGGTGTTGTAGCAGGTCGACACCCTAGCATACCTGTCTCACTCAGTAGATCTGTAACATACTTCCTCTGTGACATGACTAATCCATATGGATTTCTAGCAAACTCCAGCCCCAGAAAATATCTAAGGACTCCCAAGTCCTTGGTGACAAACTCGGTCCCCAGCCTTTCCTTTGCCTGCTTAATGCCCTGATCATCATCACCTGTAATCAAGATATCATCAACATAAACCATGATTACAATGATACCTCTAGCCGTCTTCTGTACAAACAAGGAATGATTAGCATTGGAGCGTTTATATCCTTGTTTCTCAAAGAGATCTGATAGCTTCTGAAACCATGCTCTGGGGCTCTGCTTAAGGCCATAGATGGTCTTATGTAATCTGCAAACCTTGGAACACTCCCCCTCAACAGCAAAACCAGGTGACTGTTGCATATAGACTTCCTCCTGCAAGTCGCCATACAGAAATGCATTCTTCACGTCCAGTTGATAAAGTGGCCAGTCTCTAGCAACAGCAACTGATAACAGGATCCGTAGAGTGGAATGACGCGCCACAGGGGAGAATGTGTCAAGGTAGTCTACCCCATATGTCTGTGTGAAGCCCCGTGCAACCAGGCGTGCCTTGTACCTGTCAGTGGAACCATCTGCATTGTGCTTCACTGTAAACACTCATTTGCAACTCACCGGGCTGACATCTGGAGGTGTAGGAACCAAACTCCAGGTTCCTCTGGACTGAAGTGCCGCCATTTCTTCTTCCATTGCTAGCCGCCATCTAGCATCCTGCAAAGCATCATGATGATTCCGTGGAATGTCTGTAGCTGAAAGTGCCAATGCAAACGTCCTGAAGTCTCCAGATAGCCTCTCAAAAGACACAACTGCTGATAATGGATATTTGGCACAGCTTCTCTTCGGCTTGCGTAGAGCAATTGGAACATCCAGATCATCTGTGTTCTCATCATGCTCCTGTAATACATCCTGCTGAGAAATGTCGTCAGATCCATCAACATTAATATTTTCATTACATACCATAGGCGAGCTAGTTGACGGGTCAGGACCATGAGCTGGAGGAGGCCTGCGGGTGTAATGGAATGGTAGCGGGGATACTAGCGGTGGCGGTGGTGGTGGCGGTGGTGGTGGCAGTGGCGGTGGTGGTGACGGTGTTGTTGTTTGTGGCAATGGTGGTGGTGGTACCATGAATACGACATCAGGAGATATAGGTGGTAGCTGCATGTTTCCAGATTCTGAAAAGTACATAACAGATTCAAAAAATGTAACATCTGCACTGATCATATACCGCCGACGCACAGGATCAAAACACTTGTACCCCTTTTGAGTTCTGGAGTACCCCACAAAGACGTACTTGACAGCCCTAGGAGAGAGCTTGTCAGTACCAGGCGACAACTGATGGACAAATGCGACTGACCCAAACACACGAGGGGTAAGAATGAACAAATCCTTGTCAGGGTAAATGAGTGAAAAAGGAATCTGTTCATTCAAGACAGACGAAGGCATACGGTTGATTAGGTAACATGCAGTAAGGACTGCATCACCCCAGTAGGAGTACGGAACATGACTCTGAATAAGAAGTGACCTTGTGACATCAAGAAGATGACGGTGTTTTCTTTCAGCAACCCCATTCTGTTGAGACGTATGAGCACAAGATGTTTGGTGAATAATTCCTTTTGAGGAGTAGTAATTGGCTAGAATGTTGGTGCACCACTCTAAGGCATTATCACTTCTCACAATCTTGACAGATGTGGAAAAAGCAGTTTGAATTTCATTAAGAAAGTGGATAATAATATTTCCTGCTTCAGATTTATTTTTCATCAGAAAGACCCATGACGCTCTAGAGAAATCATCCACAAATACAATATAGAACCTGTGTCCCTGATGATCGGGAACACGACTCGGACCCCAGACATCGACATGAAACAACTCAAACTTGGAGTTACTACTCCGACCTTGACTACTGGGAAAAGACGACCTGTGATGCTTTCCCAACTGACATGCCTCACACTGGATAGGTGTGTGAGAGAGACCATAGGGTAGAACTAGACGCAACTTCTGAAGCGGTAAATGACCAAAACGCAGATGCCACAGGAGAGGAGATACTTGTCCAGCAGGAGAAGATGTGGTTCCGGCAAATGGGGTCTGGTTCAGACGGTAAAGGCCTCCTTGCTCATAGCCATGACCAATCACGTTGCCCGTACGGATGTCCTGAAAAATCAAAGAAGATGAATCAAAAATAGCTCGACAATGGAGATCCTTCGTAATCTGACTAATCGACAACAGATTCATAGAAAAATGCGGTGCATGTAGGACATTCTTAAGCTGCATAGAAGGTGTCAATCTAATCTCCCCCTGACCAGTGATAGGGGAATGCGTGCCATTAGCAATCACTACTGTCCATCCTGGAGGGATCTGAGTGTATCCTGTAAGTAGACTCTGGTCGCCACATAAATGATGTGTAGCACCCGAGTCCATGATCCATGGCAGTATATCAGATCTACTACTGTGGAGTGCAAGTGTACTACCTGAAGTACTAGTAGATGCAGAGGCAGAGGCAGAGGCAGCAGCATCAGTATGACTCTCTGTAGTCGGTGCTGGACCAGATGGTGGTATGATGCCCCTGAGGCGAGCAACTAGATCATCAAATCGTTGATCCAGGGTAGCAGCAGATGGGGGCTCTATCTGCTCAGCGGCTCGTTCAGATGCAGGGAATCCATGCTTCGAATAGCATGTGTCTTCATTGTGCCCGACTCGGTGACAATATGTGCATGTTGGCCTGATGCGGCCACCCCTTCCACGAGGAGTACGTCCACGGCCCTGGTGATGAAAACCGCGGCCTCTGTTGGCCGCCATAGCTGAGGAATTCTGACTCGCAGCTGCTGAAGGCACTGTGATCCTACTCAATCTGTGAAAAGCTTCCTCCATGGGAGGAATAGTCGAGTCCGCCAAAATCTGAGAACGTGCTGCCTCATACTCTGGATCAAGTGCAACGAGAAACACACCCACCATAGTAGCATTCCTGTATGTCTTCTGCTGCTCTGGCGTAGCTGTCAAGGGCATGAAGCTATATAGCTTCTCAAACATCCCTCTCAGTGATGTATAGAGAGAATGTAGAGGGCGACCATTCTGCTTGATGGTGAAGATATCATGCTGGAGTTGCAGAATCTTTGTCTCGTTCTTTGCCTGGGAATATGTGGCCGCCAGAATGTCCCACATATCCTTCGCTGTGGGTTGATGGAGGATATCATTGGCAATCTCAATTGCCAACGTGCCAGATAGCCAGACCTTGGCGTATGCGTCATCAGCCTCCCAGGAGGCATAGGTTCCAGTCTTCTCAGCAGGCTCTGATTCGGTAAGAATATGCTTCTTACCTGTAGACTTCATCATGCTCATGAACTGCATTGCCCACAGTTCATAGTTTGTACCGTCCATCTTGACAATAGGCGCTGGACCACGGAATGCGCCAATAGATGGGATATCTGCCTTGCTCTCTGACATATTGAAAAATAAAGACTGGAACGATTGACAAACGATATGTTTTGTCTACAATACCATAGATGGGGGTAGTTGCATGTGTAGACTTCAAGCAACTATCCCCATGAAGGTGTTTGTGCTAAGACCTACACGCACACAGGAGTTGCGCACAGGCCGCACAGGAGATGCGCTGGGAGGCAAAGGTGACGCACTGGAGCGCACGGCTGAGGCGCGCAGGGGCTGCGCACAGCGCACAGCGCACGGCTGATGCGCGCAGGGGCTGCGCACAGCGCGCAAGTGCTGCACAGGGGATGCGCACGGCGCGCTAGGGCTGCGCAAGGGATGCGCAAGGGGCTGCGCACAACGTGCAAGTGCTGCGCAGGGGTTGCGCGCGGCACGCTAGGGCTGCGCAGGGGATGGGCAGTTGATGCACAATGGCGGCGTTGGAGGCGCGCACGGCAGGGGCGGCGGCGTTGGAGGTGCGCCGATCGAGAGAGAGAGAGAAGAAGAGGGCCGGCGGGTGGGGTGTTAGGGTTAGGGTTTCGAGAACTCCGGTCTAGGACCGTCGCTCTGATACCATGTTGGGAAAAGAGAATGAGTTGTACTATTCCATAAGCCCTAGGCTCTCTTATATAGGAGAGTAGCCTATGGGTAAATTACATAAAGAAAATAACAGGAAAAATAAAATAACAAAGAGGTACAATTATTCTATATGCGTCAACAGATTATAATATGGAATAATTTCATGGATGTAATTGTATGCGCCCAATTCAAAATCATGTACAACAGTTGAAAATCGTGTGCAACACAATTGTGTGCATCTGTAACACATATCTCTCTGTATGATTAAAGAAGTTTTAGTTTCCGAACCACATATTTGATGCAAAAATAATATTACTTACGCCAAACCAAAATAGGAGAATGAACTATTTTCACAAAAAAAACATTACACACGGTTTCATTTATCAAATCTTCACTGCATGTATATGTAATTGAAATCTCAGATAGGTGGGCACTGATTACACGTGGAATCCCAAGTCGAACTGCAATATGGGTCGGGTCGGGTCAATTCGGGTTTCCATGGGTTCGGGCTGGGTCCAGCTCGATTGATATTTGGAAAATATGGGAGCCTGGGCCCGGCCCATATGTATATCGGGTGCGGGCCGGGCTCGGGCTTTTGTGGGATGGGTCAAGGCCGTGTCTGGGCCAGCCTGGCCCAATGCTCCACCCTAGACACAACCTGCCATCTTTTAAGAGAACAGGCCTGTTTTCTCCATCCCTTTCCTAGCATACTCTTCCCTCATGCCCTGCATATACCATCGCACTAAATTCTCCATGAAGTAAAAGGTGTTGGAAGGAAACTGGCAGGTATTACATTTTATGTAAGATTGAAGTATGGAAGTTCCTGAAAAACATGAGAAAGGAAACAATGGATTGAATAGGATTTGCAAATGCATCTTGTTTGTGTCAATGCCAAACGGCTTGATTCTCTTTTGTTTCTGTTACATAGGATTTGCAAATGTTATAGAAACATCATGGATTGAATAGGAATTGTCGCAGGAGAGGTTATGCATGATCGAAAAGAAACTGTTATGTAATTTTTTTAACCGCAACATCAACAGTAATAGATAATAGATCTAAATGACAGTAAAAAAACACATCTAGCCCCGCTTAGAGTGGGAAAAAAACTTACTTTTTCTTTTTGTCTTGTAGACAGAATAGATAGAGATGTTATGGGAAATGCTATAACTTCAGTAATCCATAAAATTGCAATCTTGACTTCTTTCATCTTATTGTCACTGCCTCTCATGCAGGTAATTGGTAGTCTGTCCACCCAAGGCTTGGGATCATCAGGCAGTGATGGAGGAAACAGCAGTAACACTTTGAGGGAATTAGTGAGGGAGAGGTTGAACATCATACTCTTTATTTCCTTGTAGATTCCAGGCTGCCATGCTTACTTATTCTTTTCACATATCAGGTTCAGGTCATTCAATACACAATTTGAAGAAATTCAGCAACGACAATCTCAATGGGCAGTACGTGATCCTGAATTGGCCGACAATTTGAGGCTTTCAGTTTCAGAAATTCTTTTACCAGCATATCGTGCTTTTATGAAGCGATCTGGGTATGTTGTTTACAACTTACAAGTCTCTGCTGATAAGGCTCGGTTGCGCTTGGTGAAATACTGCTGTTTCTTATAGCCACATTTTACATTGCAGGCCTCTTATTGAGAATACCAGGAACTATGAAAAGTTTGTTAGATATACGCCAGACGCCATTGAACGAATGGTCGGGGAGCTCTTCCGAGGAGGAGATAGGTAAAAGAAGCTTTATACTGGTGTGCCCCAAGAAACGTTGTGTATATATACCCAATATGTGCAGTGTATCATTCCTTGCTTGATGCCTGATTGTTGATATCCCTAAACATTTTGGCAAAATGAATGAATGCATCCTGTCAGTTTTCTATCACCTTGCTTGCAATGATTAGGAGATGCTCATCTTGATTTTGGAACTTCAACCACACAAAATTAGCTCTTTCCATAGGGATGAAAGTTGCAGGATATGCGCATGTCGACAAACTTGGGTGGTAATTGGATAAATGATCAGCTGAAAACTACCATAATTTTTCACTCTCAAGTGCAAAATATATAATTGTGAATGGTTAGCTGATGACCTCCAGGGACTGGCCGACTTTCTTTCTCGTTTTTTGGATCTATTTTACCATTTGAGAAAGTAATTTATCGGAACCACTATAAACATTTGTAACGGTGTGCACGAAGGATGGTTGTGAAGAAACAGTCTACCAAAAAGAATGAAAAATAATCCACATCTTTAAACACCCTTAAACTATGGCGTTTTATTACCTACCTGGAAGTAATTTACCAAAACGATTCATTTTTGACTTTTTTTTTCTAAAAATGTGATTTTAGTTTTGTGCCCTTCTGAGTTTTTTCAATAATACTTACACTTTTAACTTTTTGCAATTACACTTGTGCTGCTATATTTTAGGGATTTTTACCCAGCAGACCCTAGAATCTTTTTAAATTACCTCTACGACCTTTGAAACATCGATATTCCTCCCTCGACCTCATAAAGTTGCTCCGTCTTACCCTATATACCTTGCTGTTAATTTGAGACTTTTTGAGTTAACTAGCTTGAGTTTAAGTTGAGTTAATCTAACCCTAGCAAATCCAATGGTAGATTTTCTTCTTCTCTTCCCCTCCTTCCTCTTCCACTCTATCTCCTTCCTTCTTCATTGTTGTTAGATGAAGCCCTACTCTCTCCTTCCTTCTTCACTCCTGCGCGTACAGAGGGGAGGTCATCGTCAGGGACCCACGGTGGCCCTCTATCTTCAATACGTTGGGTACGAAAGTGCGTGAACAATGCTGGAACGAAAAGATAGCAGAGGCTTCTTTTCCTTGCCACATGACGAGGCAATTTCTTCCTTTTAAAAAAGACATGTAGTAAAGTGGTCATATTCATATCGAATACGCATACCAACCCTATTCGTTCCATCGTTAATCCGAGATGGACTACGATTGCTGCAGCATGCACGCGTTCCCAGACCACGTATTCATCCTCTTTATGAAACTCACACTAGTACGCTTCCATTGTCATAATTATGCTCCTATATTATATTAAGGGTAAATTACAAAAAAAATCTCAACTATGCCTCAATTCTCAATTAAGGGACTCATTTTTCGTTTGTAACAAAGAGGGGCCTGAACCGTCAAGTTAAGGGTTTAACGTCGACATATAAGGGTCGCTGAAGCTTATAGAGGCCTCTATTTGAGACAAAAACATAAGATCATGCCCCTCTTTATTACAATTGAAAAATGAGTCCCTTAATTGGGAGTTGAGGCATAGTTGAATCCCTTTTTTGTAATTTATCCTTACATTAATGAATGGGGTTGTGAATTTAGTAAGAATATAAAAGCACAAGTGTAATCACAGAAAAAGTAGGGTGTTATTGGAAGAACTCGGGAAAACGTGTAAAATTCCCTGTTTATGCATATATGTAAATTGTTGCTGGAGTGAATTTATTTTTACACTCTCCTATCAAGTATTGCAATTATATTTGCATCGTGATCCCTATTAAACTTCAAAATTTACACCAGTCCTTTTGGGATCGGGACTTAATGGATTCGATAAATGTATAAATTTAAAAGGGGTTTTAACACTTGTGTCGTTCTTAACTTCTGCAATATTAGGTATAACATTCCTTTTTTTTAATATCAGTTGTGCTCCTTACTTCTTATACAATTCTACCTTTGTGTTAAGGTAAAGTAGGGGTATAACTAATATTACAAATGGGTAGAACTGTTAATTTTGTAAGACGTAAGGGGTACAATTGATATTGCAAAAAAAAGGAGAGACATAACTGATATTGCGGAAGTTAAGAAGGGCTCAAGTGATAAAAACTTAATTAAAAAGGCTCACAGTTGTTATAATGTAATGATAATAAGGAAGGATTACAGGCGTGATATTCTTAGAACAAATGATGCCGAAATGTCCAGATGTATTAATATGATGTACGGAACAGATGATTAGGTCAAGGATTACAATTATAATGATTAGGTTAACCACCCATTTTCTAATGCACCGTTTGTCAATCCCGATTTTATTGACATAACTTAAAATTAATTAGTCCTTTGGATTTTGTAGGATGCCCTAACAATATAGGTTGTGCTCATTTTAGGTTTGGCATTCTTCTAATTTACAAATTTGTCAAACATGGAATAATAACACTAGGGGCCGCTTTTAAGAAATTTATGATGGACAATATGCGTTTAAGATAAAATATTAGATATTGAATAAAGATCGACCTCCTGCGTAATGTATATTTCTTTCTTAGGAAAAGAAAACTTTTCATATTTCATAAATCTTGTTTAATTAACCTACAATATCTGTCTAGCATCATGAGCTTTGATCTTCGGACCGTTATCGAGGAAATCTAACCTTGATGATTTGTTGGGATCGGGTTTAATAGGACTTGTTGACAAGCATCCAAAATATTTAAGTCCAAATTATCAAGTAGCATCTTCTCACTCTTGTAAACTAATCTCGCACTTATATTCGCAACATCCTCGTTGCCATATGACCCTGCATTTATTCCTCAGTAACAGTGGCCGATGATCGTTCTCGATAGTCTTTTCCTCATATTTCTTTGCAGGGGTGACTAGACCTCTTGAGTAGTCATTTTCACTATTAGAGGGAACTGCTCGGATACCATTTTTAATGTCTAATGCGTAGGTTCCCATACTGTTATTGAGAAAGCTGGTTCTAACAACTTGTTAGAATTAGGCGTGAATGGACCCATTGACAAACACCTAAAACATTTGAAACCAAGTTATCCTCATGCTTATAAACTCCTATATTCCTTGTAATTGTACCACGATCCTTACAATTTACTCTATTCAACACATATGCCTCCATCCAATGGTTGTGGTACACGAGTTAGTAAAATTACAAGGGTCATGGTGTAACTACAAAGTTTATCGGACACTGTAATTGGACAAGATTTAAGGGGTTACTGCATAAAAATCTCATTAATTTATGCGAAGCTGTATTTGCTATAGTCATTTAATTTTCTTACCATACATTTTAACCATTCCAATCAACTAAGAGTTTCACAAACGGAATCTTTAAAATACAGTGTTCTTATTTGCAGATGCAAACATCGCAAACGATAAAGTTTACTTTAATTTATAAAAAAAAACCTTCCAAGTGTAGCAGTTCTCGTTTCAATTTTTCTGCAATTTTTCTTCACACAATGATTGGAGCACTTTAAAAGAGTTGGAAGAGAATCTTCCTTCTTCGAATAAGTTTATAAGAAGAGAATTATTGGTGTATGGATTCCACATGTGCTACCATATTATTTAGCTTATTAGATAAGATGGAGTTGGTCGAGTCCAAGCGCATGCCCATCAAATTATTATGCTTCTTCTTCATTAAAAGAAAATGGGACACCCTCATACTTATTTATCCATCTCCTATAAAATTTAAAATAGAGTGAAACAAAAATAGCCCCATGATCTTTGTAATTACGCCACGAGACCTATGGTCTTGTTCTACTTAACATATATGCCCTTGTTCAAGGGTCCTTGTGCAAGAGTTGGTAAGATTGTAGGGATTGTGGTGTCATTTACAAGGGTCATTGTGTAATTACAAAGATTTTAGGGGCCATGATGTAAATATCCCCAAGACTTGTAATTATAAACCTAATGAGTTATAATGTTTTCATTTGTTGTGTTGGGTCCAATTATTTTCAAGTTGAGCAAATTTTCAAACGCGAGTGAAGAAAAGCAATGGCAGCTTTATCAAGACTTTCTCTCTCCATTCGCACACTTCTCCTATTGTCTAGGCCAGCATTCTCTCTTTTTAGAGAACCATGTCGGTATCGTGCGCTTCTTACTGTCTTAACGATGAGATTCATAGTTGCATTACTTATTGCTTCCACCATAGCTTTGATTCTATCGAATAGATTTCTTCGAGCACTTTCAATTCGACCTAGGTCTCAGAACCTCTTTGTTATCTCCCAATGCGTAAACAGAAAACAAATAGGGACGCAAAGGCTGCAAGCAAAATAGAGGTCTCTTGGGGAGAAGATCATGATTGCGACTCTAGTACCTCGAGCTACTTCATTATCTTTCTCGAACACTATCGAGAGTGACATGAAAAAGGAGGGAGCTATATATCTCATGACATTACATGGGTTGTTTAACTTTATAAGAGGAAAGAGCGGAAGTGGTCGATATTGGCATACTTGTGAATATTTACAAGGTGCTACCTAGAGATCTTGTCCTACATCATATAATCCAACACACTCACTTTTTTTACCATTGGAAACTTTGCGCTTCAACGAGAAGTTTCGAAGGAGAAATGATGACCATTCGATCACCTTTTTTCTAGAAAAGAGGTCAAATTTCACCCATCATTTGCAACAATACACCAAAAAGCCCAGTATAGAAGGCAAACTCAAAGTCTTGATATGTAAAAAAAACAACCAGAAGTGGGCGAGATTAATAAGGCTTTCAACATGAGATCAAGTAGAGACTAAACGAGAAAAAAAAAGATCACATTCACTCCATCCACACCATTTACTCGTACATCTTTGCTCTTGGTTCGACCATTTTTGACAGGCATTTAGCCACAATAAGTTGTAGATTTCAAGAAGGATCTATCTTAGCTTAGTATCGTGAGCACAACTCAGCCACATAAGAACATAATTTTAGACACTAGGAATGCATGTTAGCACTAAAAAAGATAAATTTATCCAAAACGAAATGAGAATGCACGAAGATGTCATTTAAGGTTATAGAACATCGAGCTTTCCAAATAAACCATCAAATTCAGCACCATTTACCAAGGAATGATGCCATTAGATTATATTTGAACGGTCAAGATTTGTAAAACCACGCACATTAGAAGTTTTTTCTCCCTCATGGATTAATTTTCATTTGTGTCAATCATGATAAGCATGCGGGAAAGACCAAGGTTCCATACTATTTTAGGATATTTATACTCATAACCCTGAGTAGTTTTGTAATTACCCATATTCCATACTATCTTGGGGTGGGCGGAGGAAGATGGGTTTTTTTTTCCTTTTTCTTGTTTTACTTTTGGTTTAATTTTAGCCGTTGAATCAATCGTAGGTTAGATTAACTCAAAGGTTTGGTTGAGTTAATGGACTAAAATAACGAGGATTATGGGTGTAAGACATAGTACTTATTTGAGGTTTCTTATGTAATTAAGAATTATCGATGGTCCTTGAGTAATTATGAAACTACTTAAGGTTATGGGTGTAAATATACCTACCAATTTTTAATGGGAAGACTAAGTGGGTAGGGGGTCCCCATTGATGTAAAGTACTATATGGTTGGTAGGCTATCAAATGAATAAATATGACAAATATTTTGGACATATCTTTCTCCTAAAGTTGCCGTCTCCTCGTGCACTTTGATCCATATACAAATAGTCTCAAGCCGGACTTTTGTGGTCCTTGGACTCCCTTTTCTATAAGCAACTTATTGAAGCAACATTGACTAAAGATGAACCCTCAAATTGTTCTTGGAATCTTTTTTAAATTTAGCATTTTGTCACTCCAAAAGTTAAAATGCTGGTCCTTTGGTTTATAAATAAGGCTTATATGTGATGTCATTGTACTCAATTTGGTTAGGTATGGATTCGAGATGCATGGTATACTTCTTTGTCTTTTAGATTTCTTTGTGATTTAATATTTAAAGGGGTGGTTGTGATGTATTTATTTACGGATATTTTATTTATAACTAAATTGAAAAGTTGTATTACCTGTAGACCTTGCCAATGGATTGGGGCTCCACCCACCTAGCCCGTTCATGGGTCGAGCTTGGGCCAAGAGATTTCACGAACGAGCCAGTTCGCTCTTTCCATGGACATGTGCTACAAAGCCCGGTCGATCTCGCCCAACCCGCCCACATAAAAATTTAAAATTATATTTGAGATACAATTATTATATACTATAAGTTTTTATTTTACATTATCAATATTATATCGTATTTTAAAATTTACATGCCAAGTAAAACATATTATAGTTACTTAGATTTAGAAAGATTATATAATGTCAAAAAACTTAATTATTTCTATAAATTAGATTAAAAAAGTAAGAAAAAAATGCTTTATATTCGACCCATAGACTGCCTCGATCTGACCCAACCCAGCCGAGATCTGGATCAGGCTTGGACCTTTGAGTATGACCTGTGGGCCCTCCTGACAGGGCCTTGAATAGGATGTTTTAGAACTCCAGCCCATTCAACCCGACCCACACTTTGGCCAGATCTAAATATCCGAATGACTAGCATAATATATAAGTTGGCATTTCTGTTGAGTTGTATTACTTAAATGGGTAAAGGGTCTTTGGATGAGGGACCGTTTACCCACCGCCTATAAATGTACTCACTCCCCCTCCTTTCTAGTTAACTTAGTGAAGAGAGAATCCTAATCTCTTGTAAAGGTGATTAGGGTTCATGTGCGCTCCCATGGTTTTTCCCTCGTCGTAGGGTTTTCCACGTAAATCCTGGTGTTACTCCTTGCATTCTCTAATTCTTGTCTTCAACATGGTATCAGAGCCTAATTGAGGCTCATCGCTTCTCGTTTCACGTGCAAACCCTAGCCCATCTCTGCACATCGTCGTTTCTCGTTCCGCTGCAAGCCTCCTTCCGCCACCGTCAACCCTTGGAGCCACCGCTGCAAGCCCTACCGTTTGTGCAGACCTTGCCGCCCCTCCAAGGCCCTGCCTTCTGGGCCGCCCTTGCAGAACTTGCCGCCTCTCCAAGCCTCCAAGCTTTGCTGTCCGGCCGTCCTTGCCGCCCCTCCTGACCTTGTCGCTCTTGGCGTCCCGAGATCAGCCACCCCTTTCGCCCCTGTGTGTGGTGCTGCCCTTGCCGCCCTTGTGCGTGGTGCCCTCCAAGCACATCCTTCCCTTGTGACGCCCTGTGTGTGGTGACGCCCTTGCCGCACCTGTGTGTGGTGCCCTCCAAGCACCTCCTGCCCCTGTGACGCCCCTGACGGGTGTGAAGCCCAGTAACGCCCCTGTACGTGGTGCAGGGTGTATTCCTTATGACGCCCCAGTGACGCCCCTTGCCAACCTGTGACACCTTGTGACCCCTGTGGTGCATGGTGCGTGGTGCGTGAAGCCTGATGCCCCCTCCCCTGTGCGCGTTGTGCCCCCCTCTCGCCTTGGTGGTATCTGTGAGTTCTCTTCCCTTTCTGCTTGTGGTGTGCTTGTGCTTGTCCTGAGATTCCGTGGAGTCAGAGAATAATGCGGATGTGATAACTATTAAAATGGACAATGTGCCAGCTCATGTCACGATCATGAAGTTAATGAAAACAAACTATCTGATGTGGTCCGCAGCAATGGAGGTTGCCTTAGCTTCACGTGGTAAGGGAGGATATATAGATGGTCGAAAAAAATTCTTGCAGTCACTGATAAGTCATATGAACAATGGTACATTGAGGATATCCAATGCCGAAATTGGATCATCAATGTTGTATTCTCTGATATTCAACCCGCTCATTCTTCGGAAGAAGTCTGCCAGAGACCAGTGGCTTACCCTCGAGAGCATGCATGAGCAGAAGAAGCAAGACATCCGTATGTACCAATTGAGTAGGATGTTTATACTATGAGACAAGGAGAGATGACTGTTGCTGGATATTATGCTTCATTAAAGATCAAGTGGGAAGAGATCGATTACTACTGTGATGATACCTAGACTAGCACTACGGATGAAAAAAAATATTGGGATGAGACTTGGAAGCAGAGATTTTTTATTTTTCTTGTAGGACTGAATGCTGAGTTTGAGGCAACTAGAAGCCAACTCCTGACAGGTGGGATTGGGTCTGATATTGAAGAGATCTATCATGCTGTTGAGTCCAAGGAACAATGACGTGCTGTTATGAAAGACGATCAGGTATCTCAGTTTGAAAGATCCGCCTTATTAACGAAAGGGGGACAAGAGTGGGTATTGGAAGGACAAGAAATGTGGACACTGCAAGAAAATTGGGCACGAGATTGATTACTGCTGGGAACTTCATCCTGAAAGAAAGATGAACAAAGGAAAAAAAACCACTTGCAATGACAGCTGAAGGAAAGAGATTGACAGTTGATCAGATCAAGGATTTGCATGCATATGTTCAGAAGATATCGGTCTCTGATAACATCAAGGGAGATGCTGAAGTCATCAATGCTGCCATGGCTGCTGCAACCTACAAAGGTAAAAATATTTTTCATGATGAATGGATTATTGATAGTGGAGCATCTGATCATATGAAAGGAAATTCTAAGATGTTTCATGAATATAAACTCGCTTTAGGACGGGATCGAGTTAATTTAGATGATGGATCCTATGTAACGGTGGATGGCAAAGGAGGTATATCTATCATCGATAAATTTATCCTGAAGAATTAACTCCATGTTCCTGATTTTTCAATCAGTTTATTATCTGTTCATCGCATTGCTAAGGACCTTCACTGCCGTTTAATTTTTGATGAAAATACTTGTGCTCTGCAGGACTTGGGAACGAGGAAGCAGATTGGGATTGGTTTGGTTGTTGATGGCATGTACCGTCTTCCTGCTAAGATCGTATCAGCCGGGGTTGCTGCTGCTACTCGTAACATACATAAAGATGTTGGTGAACTGAAGAAATGACATGATCGTCTTGGACATCCTGGTTACTCTACTCTTTCTGTTTTATTTCCTAGTCTATGCAGTAAAGTGGACCATGATTTTTCCTCTTGTGAAGGATGTCAGTTATTGATAACAAGGATTTGGCGAGGGTCAAAATAGTCCACACAAGGCGGGACTACAGTGTCGCTGAGCGACCGCTCACGAAACCCGTATCAATCAATAATTAACCCACAACAAATATCAAACAATGAAAAGCGGTGTGGAGTTAAAATTTATTATAACTCTACAAGGATGTGTATAGGTGCAAATATGTGCAGAGGTCGAACATAGGAAGCAGACAGGTAGAACGAGGCAATAATGCACAAAAGTGTGAATGTGATGATTTGTCTACAAGTGCTATTTTTTGTGGGTTTTTGATTTTTGATTTTTTATTTTATTTTTGATTTTTGATTTTTTGGTATTTTGGTTTTTAATTGCTGATTTTTATTTTTATTTTTATATTTTCTTTTTCTTTAAAAGATAAAATAAAGTATATATACAAAATAAGGAAAGAGAGAGAGAGAGCGATAATATATTTATAAAAATAGGTAAAAATAAGCAAAAATCAAAAAATTAAATCTTTTTTGGCTTTTTATATTTTCTAATGTTTTTGTGATTTTTCTATATTTTTACTATTTTTTGGTATTTTTAAAGTCAAAAATACTGAAAAAACAATGGATAAAATAAAAGGCTGAAACTGAAATGGGGATGAAAAATAGTAAAAATTTCCCAAATTAATTTTAAATGAAAGATAACAGAATAAAGAAAATTTAGAAATACAGATTATATTTTTGGGATTTTTAAGGGATTTTTAATATTTTTATGAAGGTTTTTAGAGTTTTTATATTTTTATGGGTTTTCTTTTGTATTTTTTTATATTTTTGGACTGAAGTTAAGAGACACTAAAATACACAAATTACATTTTTTTGGGAATTTTTCGAGAAGTTTTTATATTTTTTAGGTATTTTCTAATACAAACAATAGAGAAAATGCTTGTTTTTGAATTTTTATAAATATAAAAATGCAATAAAAGTGCAAAACAAAAATATGTCGTGAAACTACAATACAACAGGAATTTCTGGTGTTTTTTTATGGATTTTTATGAATTTAGAGATGCATGAAATAAATACTAGAAACATAAAGAAAATGCAATGCCGGTAGGGGTGTTTTTGTAGATATCTAAAATTTCAGGACCAACGTGTAAATTTCCCAAACCTATATAACTAATTAACAAAAATTCAAGACCAATCAGATTGGCGACTTCAAAATGGCGGTTGGACCGCCGGAGCTCCACCACGGTGATGAAGAGGGGGAAGGGCTCCAGGAGGTTCGTGTTTCAGCAAAAACGACCCCAGTTGGGTCTCTTGGGCACCTGGTACCTGCAGAAAGAGTGAGGAGGAGCGCGGGCAAATTGTCGTGCACCTAGAAATGGTAAAAAGAGGCGGAAGGCATTGGAATGGATGCTCGCCGGAGCAAGCTCCGGCGAGAGGTGGCTGGGGTGATTAAGTGGACGAAATGCGAAAGGAAAAGGTCAGGGAGAAACCTAGGACTACGGTTGGCTGAAAAATGCAAGAAAAATGTAAAGGAAACGTAACCTCGATGGCTGGAAACGCCCGAGATAGACCTCACGGCCGGAGCCGGAGATGGGGGGTGGAGACACCTCCACGACCTCCTAGCCTCGCCTCAAGAGAGCTGGAGGACCTCCTGTCACGAGGTCCAGTCCGGAGCTCACCAAAAAGAGAGGAAGAACAATCAAGAAGGGTTCCAAAGAAGAAGGAAGTGACGGGTGTTATTTTGAATAGGTGGTCGACGGGGCTACAAGAATGAGGCGTATCACTCGAATCAAAGATCCACAGTGCGAGGAGAAACAAGGGTGTGTAAGCTCGTTCCACGTGGAACAAAAGCTCTAAAGATGTCTACATGAGAAGGTGAAAGGAATCACCTCGAAAAAATCGTGAAAATGGGACAAAACCACATCTGACAAGGGGGACAGGCGCTGGGTCAGAGAGTTGACCGGCTGGTCAACTCTCCAGCCTTCCTGGCTGGTCCACGTGGACCAAACAGGAAAAAGCCTGGAAAATGGCTTTGTAAAATTAATTAAAAATAGCTAGTAAATTTATTATTTTTTGATTATTAAATAAAAATGTTTAATATTTTATGAATTATTTTATGGTGATTTTTATATATTTTTATGAAGTTTATAATTACAAGTTACCTTTTTAGGCCTATGTAGGTATATTTATCTATATATTTTATTATTCTATTTTTATTTTGTTTATTTACTTTATTTATTTTGATTTATGATTTTATATATTTATAAAATATTTTTATACATTTAAATATATTTTTATTTTATTTTTCTGAAGTGTTTTGTATACTTAATAAAATATAAGAATTAATTATAGAGGTATATATAGGTATTATACCTATGTACTATAGACATGTATTTTTATTTTTGTATTTTCTTTAGGTTTTTATTCTGATTTTAATGTACAAATATAATATAAATAATATTTACAAAAATATAAAAATAAGAAATTGTAAAAATAAAGAATAATAAATAAAATGAATAATTTAATCTGTATAACTATACTATAAGGGTCCAAACTCAACTTTCAAACCAAAGCTCCGCCAAATGCGAAACCACCTTCATTAAATAGATTATTAAAAATTATATACAATTAAAGGTGATTTTGATGCGTTTCGAGTTTTTATTTGGGAGATACAAGTCTGGGAAGTTGGGATTCTGGAATTTTATTCTGATCATAACTTTTTATCTGTATATTATTTTCAAGTGAAATCAATTTTGTATTTTTCTATTTTTAATTATCTACAACATTCATGGTGAAGATTCTTTATTTAGAGTATAAAAAGTGGAACCAAAAATAGGTCCCAAAATGAATAAAGAATGAATGAAATGAAAGGTATTTTCATTGTATTTTGGCACGTATCTCCCCCTACTTTATTCCTTGTCGACCTAGTCATAGAGATGCCTAGGTCTCGGGATTTCGAGTCATAAAATATTTGCAATATTTTATTCTTTTTTTCTTTCTTTATTCTATAATTTTGGCGTTAAAAACTGTATTTTATACACTAATTATACAAATATGCATGGATGCTAAAATGCCTAAATTAACAATATTTACATGCATTTACTAGGGTTTTTAGGCCAAAATGATAGAATAAAGATGATGAAACGTAGATTCATCATCCCCCTATACTTGCCTTTACTAGTCCCTAGCAAACACTTATGCAATAAGTACAGAAAAGAAAAACAAAGAAAAGAAAAAGAAGAAATGTGGATTAAATTTAATTATCGAACTCGACTTCACAAAATTAAAGTTTGGAGCTTAAGTCGGACCTTTGGAATTTTAGTGCGGGCGGAACCTTAATGAGAACCGGATTTGAAATCCAACAGTCTTCGAGAATCCCAAAACTCTGCCCAAGTCGCCTCAATAGCCAGGTCAGAAGTATCTCAACTCATACGCAAACCCTTACGACTATGAATCTGACTCGTACAGTGTAAGTGATGGTGGCTCTCCCTAACTAGAATGTCAAAGAGACTGACTTCTCCAGTATGACAACCCAATAAGTCCCCAATCCAATAACTCCTTCCTCCGGGAGCGGAGTATTCCCTTCTAAGTTCAAGTGGCAACCAACTCAAGAGGAGGGGGCGAAGAGAAGAATGGACGGTAGCCAGTGTAGCTACCTATCCTAGGATGCAAGACCAGTGTAGTCAAGTCATCCAGCTGCAGTCTCACATGATATGACTTTGAAGCTCAAACTTGCTTATTGACTATACAACATATGTACACACTTTGCAGGCATTTTATTTTTGTACAGGCATGTCCCTTTTTTTAAAATACTATTCACAACAGCATTTACATAAGGAGTTTTTCCTCTTGAGCCAGTAGACTATCCCTCTCTTGAAGCTTTATTGCAACACACACTCTCCTGTCTTTAGAATTCCTCATTATTGGACGGGTTGGGGTGCACTTCCCTCCCTAGAAGAGGACAAATGTTTCCACTTGTGTGCGTCTCATACTGGCAAATCCAATCCCCTCACCACTCCAACTGAGTCGAGCCATGTGAAAGGTGCAGGTGTCCAAGTTAGGTCATTATCAACCAGAGTCGTGCATGTGCTACGAAATACTCTACTTAGGTAGTCAAGAATCCATTGAACCAAGTCTCGTTATCCTCAAAGAATTAAGTCAACTAGACCTGAAGTACCTCAATTCCAGTTCCTATAAGGTTCCTGTTATTAGGTAGATTTTAAGGTCCAACCAAGCTCCAATCTTCGGATTTTACTTAGACTTGTTCAACTATTAAACTCATTCCGAAAAATGCTAATGCTATGTAAATGCGATGCAGAAAATATTTTTGTAATGCAATTTTCAAAGGTTTTGAACTTTTTATGGATTTTTGAAAAGATGATGCATATGCATTTTTTTTGTATTTCCAAAGGATTTTTCAAATGTTTTTGGATTTTAGTTTTGCAAATGTTTTTGGTATTTTTGAAAACAAAAGGTTTTGTCTAAAAACTAGGTACACATATTTACACGGGGGTGCATCTAATATTTACAAGAAGTGGATTTTAGGAATTTACAAGGGTAAGTGGTCAATTTTATAAGTATACATAATGAATTTTGGTATGATGTGTATATTCCTCAAACTTATTTAACAAAGGTTTTTCAAACAATTTTGAAAACTATAGTCCAAAATAATTTTTACAAAGAATTTTACAAACATGTACACACATTTGAAAATTATTTTGCAAAGGTTTTCCAAATAATATAGATAGATTTTTCAAAATATTTTTGCAACCATTTTCAAACCATTTGCAAATTATTTTTCAAAAATTTTATTTTACACACAGAAGATAATTTTTTCAAACAAAATGTTTTACAAAGGTTGAAAACATGTAATAAAATATTTTTCAAATAGTTTTCAAAAGATTTTTCACAAAGATTTTTAAACTATTTTTCAAATATTTTACAAAAAACATTTTCACCTGATTTATTAATCAGTAAATACAACAAAAGAATTTGAGGAATTATCAACATCTTTTTATTATGGTTTTTAATGAATTTTAAAGAATTATTAGCCATATTATTAATAAAATACGAAAGTACGAGTTATGGCTAAAGTATATACACAGTATATACGACCCCCATATACTTAGCTTGAGCTATGTCCTCATAGATCAGAGAGAAAAGAGAAACATAACTCGTACTGAGTATAGACAAGTCTAATAAATAAACGAATAAGAGATGAATGAACGAATGAGAAGTTGACCGTCTGATAACCGGCCTAAATGACTAAGGTAAAGGTATAGAAATGGTCGTTGTGACCTCAATCACTCAGACTAAGTATATCAAGAAAAATCAGACCACTCGAAACACGTAAAATCAATCAAGCACAAAATCAGCGGTCTAGCTATGAGATTAACCTGGTATAGCACCCAGGGTCGAACACAAGGAGCACGGGTTGGCTAGAGGCCTACGAAGTAGTAAAAATAAAATAAAAGAAAAGACAAGTATTTTTAGTGGTTTTTAATGCTTTTTATATTTTTTTTGGATTTTTAAAAGTGAAGAAAATAAAAGAAACACAAAATAAAGCAAGCTTCAACTAATTATTTAATGTATCAAAAATCAAGCAAAAATTCAAACAAAAATGTTTTTATGTTTTTTAGGTTTTTTAGTGTTTTTGGTGAATTTTTGGGATTTTTATAAGGTGTATTTTATTTTCTAAAAATCAAACAGTACTAAAAAGACAAGGTACTATCCAGCCAGTCCCAAAACCCAAAGATAAAATATCTAAGGATCTCAGAGGGACCTGGAGGTAATTTTCCTGTATACTAGAGAAAATAAGGAAAATTTGAGCACCAAGATTATTGTTTTTGGATTTTTAGATTATTTACTATGATTTTTATGAGTTTTTAGGTGTTTTTGAATTTTTAGGGTTTTTGAGCAATGAAAAATAGCCAAAATTGGCTAGAAAATCAAGAAACACAAAAGAAACAGTACCTAATTTTTATAGAATTTTTGAGGGGGTTTTTATATTTTTTTGGGATTTTTAATTCTAGACAGTAGCTAAAATAGAGGTTTTTGAATTTTTAAAAATAACAAATAAAATAAAAAATGTCCTCGAAAATTCTCAAAAATCCCACAACATGGCAGGAGCCATGTGTCAAATTTTCATCGAATTTGGAGGTGATTTGATATTTTATTCAAAAATCAAAAGGGGGCACTGTGCACAGGGACTGAAGTGCAAATACCCGAAGCTCTGGGGGTCCAGGTGCAATTTTCCCAGCAAGTCATGCGCGTGGCGCGTGCCTGGGGCACTCAGGGACCTTCTGGTAATAAAAACAAGTCCTAGGACCTTTTGGTAACTCGTACCAAAAAGTCCAGGGGCTGTTATGCAAATAACCCACTAAAAGGCGCACATGCGGAATTAAAATACTCATAGGGGCATATATGCAATTACCAAAAAGTATTCATTCATTAACAAACAACCAGAACTACAGGACTAATGTTGCAAATACACCAAATATACACGTGACGAAGCACGTGACCGACACTCACAGGGGCATAACTGCAATTAAACTAAAGTACCAGGTCGAATGTGCAAATATCCCAACGTAAATAAAAGGCACAAAATATTTACAGGACTAAATCTAAAAACATAAACTAAGAGGGTGCCTACGGTAAATTACCCTTTTATTAATGTCGAGGGACGGATGCGCGACGCGTGGCAGATCGAACGGCTGAGTTGACGTGCCGTACACCAAAGGGGATCCTCGAATCGATCCGATGGCGGTAGTGCTCCCACGTGGCAGATCCAACGGCTCTGGTGCGTTGTGGGGCTGCGAAGGACTCCTGGCTCGGATCGGATGGAGGTGGTGGAGCCACGTGCTAGATCCAACGGCTGCAATACTTCGTGGCTTGACCTGGCTGCTCAACGGTGATGATCGACCCCAGGGAGATCTGATGGTCAGTGCTGCTCCGTGGATGGACGGGCGGGATCTAAACTGGAGCTCGAGGCCGATCTGACGGCGGACGACGATCCTGGAAGAACTGGCGGCCGGCGAGCTTCGCCGGCCCTCTGCGTGTACGGTGGTCCTCGTCTACCGCTCCTGAGGTGCGGGAAAGCTTCGCCGTGAAGCCCCGCACCCGATGCTCTGCTCCGATATAGGCGAGGAGCTCCAAAGAGCTCCGGCGACGTCGACGACCTGGAGCGGATGTGCTCTGAAGTTCCGACCTCCAGATGAGGTCGATAGGCTTGGATACCTGCACAGGAAGAAAGAGGGGTCGAGGGCAAACTGCCTCGACCCGTCAGGGCGGGCGGAAGGTGAACGGTGACGCGAGATGAGGGCTCTCCGGCGAGAGGCGGAGGGAGAAGAGCCGGTACCCTGCTCCGGGGCGAGCCAGGGGGAATGAAGGGGCGGAGCAGGTGGATAGGAGTCTGACGGAGGTGATGGCGGTGACGGATGGTCAAATGGAAAGACGGAAGCGACTGGCGGAGGCGGCGGAGCTAAACTACCGGGAATCGAAAAATCTAAAGCTACGCTATTCTACTGCCTAACTACGCTACCTGATGGCTGCTGTCGACTGGGCTGAAGCTCGGAGAGCTTCTGGTCATTGCCTGCAAGGGGGCGTCGCTTCCCCGAGGCTGAGCGCGCTCGCGGCGGCGCACGGCGGAGTCAACCACCGGATCAATGGATTCCTTGCAACTCGGGCCTCGCTTCCACTCCAAAGCACTCGCCTGTCACTCGGGTGGTCTGGAGGAGCTCCTTGGCGGCGAGCAGGAGTCCAGAGATGGCGTGAATAGGTCGCCGGTGACGACGTTAAATAAGGTGGAGGGTCCGAGAAGAAGGAGGTCGGGCGGGTGGCACGGAGCTCGGATCCTCCAAACCCACCCCGGGCGAGGGTCCTGGATGATCTGAGGTTAATCGGAGCCCGGGGTTTGGGTAAATGGCGGCCGGGTCAGGCGGGTGGAAAATGATGAAATCGGGTCGGGCACGACATACCCGGCTTTGGTGGTCCTGGGGGGAGAGTTGACCGGGGGTCAACAATCCCCCGTGGACCAATCAGAGCCCGCCAAGCAAATAAAACTTGATTTATTTATTTAGGCTAGAAAATGATCGAATTAATAAAAACTTAAAACATAAAATATTTTTATTTTATTTTTTCTATTTTTTGGTGATTTTTAATTAATTTTTCAAAATAAAAATAAGGTATTTACATAATAGGGCTATATATAGGTATATGTACAATATAGGGTTTTTAATTTTGATTTTTAATTAGTTATTTTTATACATTTTTATTCCTATTTTATATTTTATTTATTTATAGAATAAAATGAGGAATAAAAGGATATTTTTATTTTATTTTTATTATTTATATACATAGGGGGAATAAAAAGTTATGTACAACTATGTACATGGCATATGTACAATGTATTTTTGTATTTTTAATTTTGTAATTTTTATTTGATTTTTGTTTTGATTCATTTTATTTATTTTATTTACAATATATAATATAGGATATTTACAAAAAGTTTTGAAAATAAATAAATTTATTTATAAGGTTAAATACATAAGGAGGCATGGTCCATGTACATGGTGAAAGGGCATTTTTGAGTTTTTGATTTTTAGATTTTTATTTTGTTTTTAATAGTTTCTAAATATATACAAAATATGTACAAGCATATTTTTGGGTGAGGAAAATATAATTTATTTATTTACATAAATATTTACACATGAGCCCCTATCTCCCTCTACTTGGCTTTTATGCGGTCAGGCCCATGCTGAGCCCTCCCTTGGGTTAGGTTGCTCAATATTTATTCTAAATATTTCCCTCTTTTTCTTTTTAATCTTTATTCTTTTATTTTTGCACAAAAACATGCTAATTATAGATTTTTACAAAATGCATGCTTTTGCTAATTATTCCTATTTACAAGTATCTACATGCATTTGCATAGGTTTTTGTAGCTAAAATATAAGAATAAAGAGTGATGAATGGGTATTCATCACCGTCCCCCTATACTTAGGATTAAATAACCCGAAGTATAGCAGACTGTACACAAAGAAGGGAGGGTCAAGGGTGAGAATGAACATATCGTGCTCAGATTGTCTCCCCCTATACTTAGGGTAAAATATCCCTAAGTATATACAAGAAGAGGAGACAATGGAGAGGATCGAAGAATACAAAACTCAGGGTGCACACTTCCCTATACTTAGGACAAAGTACGTCCTTAGTATAGAAGACTGACAACAAGAGGCGACACCTTTTCAGTAGAAAAAGAGAATAGAAAAGGAAAAGAAGAAAAGAGATGAAAATGGAAACGAGATCAGAGGATAGAAGAAGATAGAGAAGGATGTACACATCACTCCCCCTATACTTAGGGTAAAAGAAGCCCTAAGTATAGGCAACAACGGGAGTAATGAAACAGAACGAAGAATGAACACTTGGCTCATCGACCCCCCTATACTTAGGACAAAGTACATCCTAAGCAAGGCACACACGAGAATGGGGTAGATGAGCAAAACGGTAGAGGAACGGAGGTGAACAAAAGAGAATATACAACAGAGATGGATGTACATAGATCAAGAAGGTAGAAAGCGAACCTTCTTGCGGGACCGCTGATGAATGGATCTAGTGTGGTGCAGGTCAACATCGGGGTCCACAGTGGACGAAAGCCGATCAGGGTCGACAGACTGAAGATCCTCCGGGGCCCTAGGGTGTGAAGGCACAGACGGGTGAGTGGAAGAAGTACGACTAGGTCCAGCCGTGGGAGTCTCGATGATATCGAAGTGGAATGGGAAGAACTCATCATCATCGGAAGAAGTGTAATCGGAGTCGTCCTGCGAGGTCTCATCCAGGTTAAAACCAAAAGGAACGAACTCATTAGTGGAGGTAGTCAAACTGTGTTCGTCCTCTATAATCTCAATCGGATCATCTTTCTCATCAAAAGGCCCGAATTCCCGAATAAAAGCAATCAAATCAAATTCGACCTTTGTCTCATCTGGATCTATGTGAACAGGAGTGGACTCATCGGTGAAAGGAGTCAAGTCATGTCCGTCATGTCTAGTCTCTAACTCTGCCCTCCGCTCTAAGGTGTCAATCGTGTAAATCCCACGGATGTCATCAACACATCGCCAAGTCCCAGAAGAAGGAACTCCGAGGTCCATGATTTCCGAGTCTTCCTCAACAAGGAGGAATTCTCGGGTCTCAGTGGAATCCAATAAGCAGCAAAATTCTCTGATAGTATCATCAAGGTCATGGTCCTCTAGGTAAGCCAAGATAGGTGTAGTCACATCAGGTGCATGTCTCTGGTCAGCAGTGGGTGCGGTGATCAACACTTTGCCTCGTCAACAGGACGGAAGCGAATCTCTCCTGATCTGTAATCAATAACGACCCTCGCAGAGGCGAGGAATGGTCGTCCCGGGATGATTGGAGAGTGCTCCCCAGTGGAGGTCTCCATGGGCAATACGACAAAATCAACATGGTAGCTCATGCCTTGAATCGATATGACGGCGTTTTCAAGGATACCCTTCGACCTCTTGATAGATCCATCAGCAAACTGAACAATCATCCTGATTTTCTTGAGAGGCCCTAAGTGAAGAGATTGTACCAGCGAGAAGGGTATGATGCTAATCGAAGCACCACCGTCTAGGAGAGTGTGATCACATGTGAAGTCAGAGATGGTGCAACTAATGAAAGGTGTGGCAGTGTTCTTCTTCCGAGGAATGGGATGGTATGGGATGGCGTGAGCAGTGGCCATGGTCAAGATACGACACTCAGATCTGCTCCTCGCTTTCTATTCTTGGGATGAGGAGCAGATAAATTAGTCATGGCCTGCTGAAGTGGGGCACGGATGATCTCACGAATAGTGGCCATCATTTCGGGTTCAGTCAACATTTTTTTGAATTTTTGGACCTCCTCCATACAAGGGAGAAGGTCGGAATCAACATATATACGAGGAATGCCAAGAGCAGTATGTACAGTGGCATTCTTGGGGTCAAAGGTGGGACAGTGTGTGAATGGATGTGTGGTCAAAGGGTCTGGCAAGTGAGCACTCCCTTCACAGTCTGACTCAATCATGTGTCTCCCGAACTCTTTTTGTGTTTTAAAATTTTCTCATTTTTTTGTATTTTGGGCGATTTCAAGCTCTCATGAAAATCCTCAAAAATGAATCCAAAATCATCAGATTGTGAAGCATCAATGTGGCTCTTATTCATACAGGTGAGGTTGTCAATCCTTGAATTCATTTGCTCGATGAACTGGGTCAAGGTCTCAAGTACGGACATCGTGAGAGGTAACTCCAACAGCTCAGTCTCGGGTGGATGTGAAGGTGGAAAATATAGAGGTGGTGGTGGGTGAGGGTAGAAGTTCGAGGTCTGACACTGTGGCTGAGGCGGGTATGTACAAAAATCAGAAAAAATAGGAGGAGGGTCCTCCTGATAAAAGGGAGGTGGACCAGCTGGAGTGAGCGAGGTATCCGCAAAGTCCGGATAGAAAACGCTCCAGGGGTCCATCTCGAAAACAAAAGGAAATGACCGGGAGAGCACGAAGGTCAAGTCAAGAGAAGTGAGAAAAAAGGCGCAAGTGTGCAGAAGCGATCTAGGACACGCACAAAACAATCATAATAAAAAATGAAAATAATACAAACCCCTCATTTCACCTACTCAACTCGGTAGAGACCGTAAAATGCGGTCTTTTTATCTTGTCTATTTTAGAGTTAGGTGAGAAGTCAAAGAATTGCACCAACACTTAGGGGGTTGAAATGGGATTTTGGCACTAATCGTTAGTGTGTGCGCGAGCAATGTAAAACGAAGACAATGCGAGAGTTACTCGCCCAATACAAGATTTTTCTTTTTGATTGATTTTAGGGTCGAGTAATGTTAGCAGTCCCAATTTTATTTGTTGTCACTCTTTTTTGGATTTTTAATAAGAAATGCACGAGCCTATTGAGGAGTCAATTCCTTTAAACACCTAGGTTGGCAAAATCAGAGGGAGAGTCGGAAAAGCAATGCAAGCGACAAATCGATGATGAATGCTAAAGCGTAAATGCTCACCTTGCCTCCAGCACTTTACATGCAAGGATGCTCAGCATAATCGAAACCTATCTATATGCAAATGTACCGATGAAATCGTCTTAATGAGAAGCTACTATTAGCATGAAGCACGTTTTGCAAAATTTGACTAAGTCCAGACATTGATTATAGGCACAAGTAAATATATTTAGGTGTTTGGACCTAATACTACGTCAAGCAACTCCTACAACTAAGGGCTCAATCACACAAATAAAGAAAACAAACCAGAAAACAAAATAAAAAGAAGTGAAGAAAACACGAGAAAACCGCAGTGAGCCTCCAAGTGAACAAACACTTGGAAATTAGGCCCGAATGTCCAAGTGTCCTGAGTACCTATATTATTACAAATTAATGTCTCTCTCTCACTTAAAATTACAAAAATAAATACAGAAAATAAATGCAACAACTAAGGTGGCGCTCAGTCTTCAGAAATCACTCTTCGTCTCCTTGGTGCTAGGATGACAGATGCCGGATTCACGTGGGTGCACATGCGCCTAGGGTGAAGCAACTCCCTCAATCTGCGGTTCTTCGCACAAAGTCAACAAAAGAAGAGGTTAGACAGCTCAACAGATATATCAAAAATAAGGAAAACAATAAGCAAAAATAAAAGCCGTGAAAATAGACAAACAATCACAAGAACAAACAAAAACCCGAACTAAGCGCTGTTGTTCCCCGGAAACGGTGCCATTTGATAAGACAGATTTGGCGAGGGTCAAAATAGTCCACACAAGGTGGGACCACAGTGTCGCTGAGCGACCGCTCACAAAACCCGTATCAATCAACAATTAACCCACAACAGATATCAAACAATGAGAAGCGGTACGGAGTTAAAATTTATTATAACTCTACAAGGGTGTGTATAGGTGTAAGTATGTGTAGAGGTCAAACACAGGGAGCGGACAGGTAGAACGGGGCAATAATGCACAAAAGTGTGAATGTGATGATTTGTCAACAAGTGCTATTTTTGTGGGTTTTTTAATTTTATATTTTATATTTTATTTTTGATTTTATATTTTTTATTTTGGTTTTTAATTGCTAATTTTATATTTATATTTTTATATTTTCTTTTTCTTTTAAAAGATAAAATAAAGTATATATACAAAATAAGGAAAGAGAGAGATAAGATATTTATAAAAATATGTAAAAATAAGCAAAAATCAGAAAATGAAATCTTTTTGGGCTTTTTATATTTTTATATTATTTTTGTGATTTTTCTATATTTTTCCTTTTTTGGTATTTTTAAAGTCAAAAATACTAAAAAAACAGTGGATAAAAGAAAAGGCTGAAACTGAAATGGGGATGAAAAATAGTAAACAGTGATAAAAATTCCCCAAATTAATTTTAAATGAAAGATAATAGAATAAAGAAAATTTAGAAATAGAGATTACATTTTTGGGATTTTAAGGGCTTTTTAATATTTTATGAAGGTTTTTAGAGTTTTTATATTTGTATGGGTTTTCTTTTGTATTTTTTTATGATTTTTTGATAGAAATTAAGAGACACTAAAATACACAAACTACATTTTTTTGGGAATTTTTCGAGAAGTTTTTATATTTTTAGGTATTTTCTAATGCAAACAGTGGAGAAAATGCTTGTTTTTTAATTTTTATAAATATAAAAATGCAATAAAAGTGCAAATAAAAAATATGGCGTGAAACTACAATGCAACATGAATTTCTGGTGTTTTTTTGGTTTTTTATGAATTTAGAGATGCATGAAATAAATACTAGAAACATAACGAAAATGCAATGCTAGTAGGGACATTTTTATAAATATCTAAAAGTTCAAGACAACGTGTAAATTTCCCAAACCTATATAACTAATTAGCAAAAATTCAGGACCAATCAGAAATAGTTAAACTCCCAGGCATCTCCCTGCAAAAATGCCAGACCCCACGTGCCAAGGCACGTGACCTGGCGAGGATGTTCTTGCAAATATCAAAACCTGGAGGGGCTTAGTCGCGATTTCTCCAAAAAATTAACAACTGAAACAAAATGCTCTAGGACTTAATGTAAATACCTAACCTGCCAAGGAGTTTTCTGCAAAAAGACCAAACTCACGTGCACTGGGCACGTAATCTGGTCGGGGCTGAAAGGCAATATTACAAAACACTAGGGGGCATTACGCAAAGTTTACAACGGTTTAGAACATCTGATGAATGATTAAATATTAACTAATAAATACAAAAATGCTCCGGGTTATGACAACAAAATACCCAAAGCCTAGGCGCATCCAACGGCGGAGATATGTAACTTAAGACACGTGGCACAACCCGGTGCTTGATACCCCTTCGCGTGCAGACGGCCCAGATTAGATCCTGGCGAAGATCGGACGGCACTGGAGTGGCAAGATCTAACGGATACTGTACGTCACTAAGAACTCGGCCGAGATCGATGGCGGAGAGCGACGGAGGACGAACTGGCCAAGAACTCCGGCATGACGAAGTTCTTCCAGCCGGCCCAGGCTACTCCGACATCCGTTGAAGCTGCAAAATGGCCGCGAGGCTCCTGCAAGCTCCCCTATCGATTGGAGGCTTCAAAATGGCGATTGGACCACCGGAGCTCCGCCACGGTGATGAGGGGAAGGGCTCCAGGAGGTTCGTGTTTCAGCAAAAACTATCCCGGTTGGGTCTCTTGGGCACCTGGTACCTGCACAAAGAGTGAGGAGGAGCGCGGGCAAATTGCTGTGCACCTAGAAATGGCGAAAAGAGGTGGAAGGCGTTGGAATGGATGCTCGCCGGAGCAAGCTCCGACGAGAGGTGGCTGGGGTGATTAAGTGGACGAAATGCGAAAGGAATAGGTCAAGGAGAAACCTAGGACTACGGTTGGCTGAAAAATGAAAGAAAAATGTAAAGGAAACATAACCTCGAAGGCTGGAAATGCTCGAGATAGACCTCACGGCCGGAGCCAGAGATGGGGGGTGGAGACACCTCCACGGCCTCCTAGCCTCGCCTTAAGAGAGATGGAGGACCTCCTGTCACGAGGTCCAGTCCGGAGCTCACCAAAAAGAGAGGAAGAACAGTCAAGAAGGGTTCCATGGAAGAAGGAAGTGACAGGTGTTATTTTGAATAGGTGGTCGACGGGGCTACAAGAACGAGGCATATCACTCGAATCGAAGATCCACAGTGCAAGGGGAAACTAGGGCATGTAAGCTCGTTCCACGAGAAACAAAAGCTCTGAAGACGTCTACACGAGAAGGTGAAAGGAATCGCCTCAAAAAAACTGTGAAAATGGGAAAAACCACATCTGACAAGGGGGCAGGTGCTGAGTTAGAGAGTTGACCCGCTAGTCAACTCTCCAGCCCTCCTGGTTGGTCCACGTTGACCAACCAGGAAAAAACGTGGAAAATAGCTTTGTAAAATCAATTAAAAATAGCTAGTGAATTTATTAATTTTTTATTATTAAAAAAAATTTATTATTTTACGAATTATTTTATGGTGATTTTTATTTATTTTTATGAGGTTTATAATTACAAGTTACCTTTTTAGGCCTATATAGGTATATTTATCTATATATTTTATTGTTATATTTTTATTTTGTGTTTTTAATTTATTTATTTTTATTTATTATTTTATATATTCATAAAATAATTTTATACATTTAAATATATTTTTATTTTATTTTTCTGAAGTGTTTTTTACACTCAATAAAATATAAGTATTAATTATACAAGTATATGTATAGGTATTATACCTATGTACTATAGACATGCATTTTTATTTTTGTATTTTCTTTAGGTTTTTATTCTGATAGCTTATTAAAGGTGATTTTGATGCGTTTCGAGTTTTTATTAAATAACTTATTAAAAATTATATACAATTAAAGGTGATTTTGATGCGTTTCGAGTTTTTATTTGGGAGATACAGGTCTGAGAAGTTGAGATTCTGGAATTTTATTCAGATCATAACTTTTTATATGTATATTACTTTTAAGTGAAATCAATTTTATATTTTTCCATTTTTAATTATCTATAATTTTCATGTACAAAGCTTCTTTATTTGGAGTATAAAAAGTGGAACCAAAAATAGGTCCCAAAATGAATAAAGAATGAATGAAATGAAAGGTATTTTCATTGTATTTTGGCCCTTATCTCCCCCTACTTTATTCCTTTTTGACCTAGTCAGCGAGATGCCCAGGTCTCGAGGTTTCGGGTCATAAAATATTTGCAATATTTTATTCTTTTTCTTTTCTTTTCTTTTCTTTATTCTATAATTTTGGCGTTAAAAACCGTATCTAATACACTATATACAGAAATATGCATGGATGCTAAAATGCCTAAATTAACAATATTTACACGCATTTACTAGGATTTTTAAGGCCAAAATGATCGAATAAAGATGATGAAACGTAGATTCATCAGTTATCAAAACACACTAGAACTATCTATCCTATTTCGAATAGTAGAAGTACTGCTCCTTTTCAACTGATTCATTCAGATGTTTGGGGTCCTTCAAGTGTGATGAGTTTAGGAGGTCATAAATATTTTTTTACATTTATCGATGACTTTTCCCGCTATACCTATGTGTACTTAATGAAGAGTCGAAGTGAAGTTCCTAAAATTGTTAGAGATTTTGTTCTCATGTTTGAAAACTAGTATGATACCAGGATCAAAAACTTATGGTCAGATAATGCTAAGGAATATTTGGAAATGTCTCTTCAGACTTTTCTTCGAGAAAAAGGGATTTTGCATGGAACCTCTTACAACTACACTCCCCAGCAAAATAATATTACGGAGCGAAAAAACAGATCTCTTTTAGAAGTCACACGTGCTCTTTTATTTCAACATAATGTCCCCAAGAGGTTTTGGTGGGACGCAGTGCTTACTGCCACTTACCTTCTTAACATACGGCCCTCTATTGCTATTAAAAAGAAGGTCCCTTTCTCTATTTGGCATCCTGAGATATCACCCTTTGCTCTTGCTCCTCGTATGTTTGGTTGTGTGTGCTTTGTTCACAATTCTGGTCCTGGCAGACGGAAGTTGGATCCTCAAGCCATCAAGTGCATTTTTCTTGACTATTCTTCTGGACAAAAGGGGTATAAATGTTATGATCCGTTATCGAGAAAGTTATATGTGAGTAAAGATGTCACTTTTCATGAATGTGAATCTTACTATGGGAAGTCTCCTTCTCAGGGGGAGGCCAAGGGTAATATCACCAACACTTATTTTTTGGATGAATGTTTGAATCCATATGATAATCATGGAGATAAAATTACTGTTGGTAACAACGGTGACAGTGATAAAGTTATGGATGATCTGAATGGACAAGAAGAGATATTAGTTGCTACGAGAGATTGTTTACAACCAAATCAACATCCCAATCCCTCCCCGGATGATCCAAGTTCCGATGACTCCGTAAGTAGTTCCTCTTCTCCTGATATTCAAATTGTTGAAACTAATGTTATGCATAATGACATGGACGAGGATGATGGACATCTGAACGATGACCGTACCATTGCTATGCGCAAGGCATCCAGATCAATCAGGCCTTCTACTCGGTATCCTATGGAAGATTTTGTCTCCTATTCGAAGGTGAGTTCGAGTTATAAAAGCTTTCTTACTCTTCTTGATTCTCATGATCTTCCAAGGAATGTGGCCGAAGCAAAAGGTGATCCAAGGTGGGTGTGTGCGATGGACGACGAAATGGTGGCTCTAAAAAGGAATGACACTTGGGATGTTGTGGACATTCCAAAAGGTGCTCATCTGGTTGGTTCTAAATGGGTCTACACGATTAAATATAATTCTGCTGGAAAAGTGGACAGATTCAAAGCACGGTTAATTGCAAGAGGGTATAGCCAGAAGTACGTGATAGACTATCTTGAGACATTTGCTCCTGTGGCCAAAATGAATACGGTCCGTATTATTATCTGCCTGGCTGTACAGTTCTCTTGGAGGATGTATCAGCTAGATGTCAAGAATGCGTTCTTAAATGGAAATCTAAAAGAGGAAGTCTACGTGAAAATACCCCCTGGATACAGAGAACTGAGTAAGTGCTGTAGATTGAAGAAAGCGTTGTACGATCTTGAGCAGTCACCTAGAGCTTGGTTCGAGCGATTGAGGATTGCGATGATCACTAATGGCTATCACCAGGCAAATGGATACCATACTCTCTTCATTAAAAAAAGGAGGTGAAAAAATTTCTGTTCTTTTGGTATATGTAGATGATATGATTCTGACAGGTAATGATGATGCAGAAATATTCTGCCTAAACAGGTTCTTGCTACAGAGTTTGAAATTAAATATCTTGGTAGGCTACAATACTTCCTTGGTATTGAGATGGCAAATTCCCCTGGTGGCTTGTGTTTGAATCAACGGAACTATGCGCTCAATTTACTCCATGACTCTGATCTGCTCGGATGCAAGCTGGTCACTACTCCTATAGACACTAACCATAAACTCAACAAAGCAGATGGCGAACCTCTCAATGAAGCATTAACAGAAAGGTATCAGAAACTTGTTGGAAAATTAATTTACCTCACTCTCACAAGACCTGACATTACCTATGCTGTAAATGTGGTAAGCCAATTCATGCATGCACCCACAACAACTCATATGAATGCGGTTAGCAGAATTTTATGCTACATCAAGAATTCCCCAGGTAAAGGCCTTATGTTTCAAAGTCAAGATAGTGTGAGCATTGAAGGCTACACTGATGCGAATTGGGCTGGATCTGTTGATGATAGACGGTCAACATCAAGGTATGCTATTTATCTGTGTGGTAACCTGGTCATATGGCGAAGCAAGAAACAGAATGTTGTCTCCAGATCTAGTGCTGAAGCCGAATACATGGCCCTTGCAAATGGAGTCACTGAGGTCGTATGGTTGAAACTTCTCTTAGAAGAGTTGGGTGTTGAACCAATCATGCTGTTGAAGATGTTCTGTGATAATAAAGCTGCCATAAACTTAGCAAATAATCCTGTTATGCATGACCGAACGAAGCATGTGGAAATAGATAAACATTTTATTCGTGAGAAGATTGACGATGGTCAGTTGTGTCTTCCCTATCTGGTGATCAGATTGCGGATCTATTCACAAAGGGGCTGCCTACGGCGATCTTTGAGCAGAATGTAGGCAAGTTGGGCATGGTCGATATGTATGCCCAACTTGAGAGGGAGTGTTGAATTGTATTACTTAAATGGGTATACGGGTCTTTGGATGAGGGACCATTTACCCACCGCCTATAATTGTACTCATCCCCCCTCCTTTCTAGTTAACTTAGTGAAGAGAGAACCCTAATCTCTTGAAAAGGTGATTAGGGTTCATGTGCGCCCCCGTGATTTTTCCCTCGGTGTAAGGTTTTCCACGTAAATCCTGGTGTTACTCCTTGCACTCTCTAATTCTTCTCTTCAACAATTTCAAAGGAAAAAAACATTTATATTTCACTGTAATTATATATTATTTCTCAATATTCGAGCTACAACAAAAGTGGTCTATAGCAACAGCTGCTTTGCATATCTTCTTTGTATTGTTGTCCAATGATAAAAATATAATTACGACCATCATTTGTTTCAGAATTATATATATCCTTGCTACATTGAAGTTAGAAATAGTAGTATGTTTTTGGCTATCTTATTGTAACATTATATACAACAAATATGTGTTCATTGACTTCTTGTAATATTCAATGCTATTTTAGCAAATAGCAGGAAGAAATCAACATGTAATATTTATTAGGATTTTTCGTCAACATTATATATATGATAATCAATTGAATATAAAAAGAAAAAGTAATTTCATAAAATACTATAGATGAATTATACGCGAATTATGTCCAAGACCATCACTTTAGGCACAAGTTTTAGTTCTAAGACTGAAAACATCAACAATCACAAAGTCTTCACCAACGCAAAAAGCTAGTTGAGTTTCTAGTATTTGTTTTGGCAAAATTTATGAACATCTCTTGTGTCGAATAAATTTGAAATCAAATTAGATAAGAGTCCATTGGAACATTTAAAAGTAGCTGCACCTTCTTTCAATTAAAAAGATACCCAAGAACTTAACTTATTTAAAGCTGATTTAAATGACCATCCATGTCATCTATGTCTATAATGTCTCGAGTTTATGTCCCTGCTCCATTATCGAGGAAAACTGTTTTTGACAAGTTTGACTTTTTGATGTTAGGCTATATTTGGAATTGGGATGTTACAATGTCTAGTTGCAATCTTGTCTTTGTGAGGTGAAATGCAATAAGGCAGGGAAAACTTTTAGAATAATACTCCAAACTTATATAGGAAAGTTTTTAGTAGAATTGTGATTTTTTAACAAGATTTTGAATTTTTTTACAAATTTATGATTGACTTGAATGTTATAGCTATATTTTGAATATCCTCGAAAATTGTTGTTGGTTTTACAAATTTATAACTTGATTTTGGTACTACTTTTTTAGGTATGGCAGGATTCATAAATTTATGGAGGTTTAAAATCCTGCAATAGATTTACAAAGCCTATACAAATTTAGATGATGGTCCAAATTATGTTATAAAATTCAAATCCTTTCATAAATTTACTATATATAGCTTCAAATAATGTCATATACTTAAAGATCGTGTTAATTTTACATATTCCGCTTAAAGCATTCCTACCATAGATCTAAAGTATCATGTTCAAAACTTATATACCTGCGGATGGTTGTACTAAGTTGAGGGTACTCATATGGATGGCCATGCCAAATTGGGTAAGTTTTGAGATATATTTTTGCTTTTAAGAACTATTTTCCATTATTAACCAATATTTCTTTGATTCACAACATTGAAAAGTCTCTCTCTCTCTCATATATTCAAAGACTTGGAAGGGATATTGATGCCATGATCCAACACTCATTTATTATTCTATAAAGATGATGCATCAATCTAAACTTAACATAATGGAAACTTCTTGATATAAACCTTAACTTTCTCCCTTTCATTGTGAAGGGACAAGGAAGTTTATCATACAAAGTATGGGATGAGGGGAAGCCATAAGACTTTCTTGTAAACATATCTACTTGTGTAAAATGTAGGCTCATAATTATTGCTAAACTAGACCACTAGCTAGTCTATTTATCTCATTCTTACACATACTTTCGACCACGTTAAAACTATTTCACCAGCGCTTATTTATCATCCCATGTATTGGAAAACATACACCTAATAATCCCAATATAATATGACAAATTACCTCTAAGCTAAGCTAATTGGGACTGTGATAAGAAGTGGTGATCCATCAATGAAGTTAGAAGTAATGTGCTTATGATACAATTGGCTTAGAATAAGAGTTCAACTATGTAAAGTTAAAGTAAATCTGATGAGGTTGTGTTTAGAGTCGCGCTCAACAAGACTGTTGAATATTCAATTGAACATAAAAAGATTAATTACATGAGGCTACATGCAACTTCAATCAAAATCAATTTGTCTTTATATGTTTGAGAAGAGATCTTTGGAAATAACATGACTTATATTAAGATAAGATTAAAGGCATGGAGATAAGGATGGTTGCAACAAAAAAGTGGTGTTTGTTAGTAATAAACATGTATCAAAGGGCTTTATATGAAATTCCAAGCTTAAGTAGCTTTCTTCTCCCACTCAATTCATGTGCAACTCTGATCTCTTTTACTCCTTGCATATTGGGTGTACAACTCACATGCTCTCTGACCAAAGGCGCATGACTCAAACCATTAGTAACAACATTAGCTTTTCATTAGTGGTAATTGATTGTACAATTATAAACCTTCAGCAATTCTAACCAACATCTCTTCCCCATGCTCAACTTTTCTGGTCAAACAAATACTTATAACTTATATGGTCCGAGTATATCTCAAACTTCTCTCCATAAGATAGGGTCGTCATGTCCTCAAGGCAAACATTATCATGACAAATTTTAGATGGGATAATTCTTCTTATGAGACCTCAACAGTCTATAAGCATAAGCAATCTCATGCCATTTTTGCATTAAAACACATCCATGCTCCTTTTGGGATACATCACAATAGACCATAAATCCTCCATATCCAAAAGACATCACAGTGCGGATGTCAACTTCAATCAAAATCAATTTGTCTTTATATATTTAAGAAGAGATCTTCATAAATGGCATGCCTTATACTAAGATAAGATTAAAAATGCATGGCGTTGAATGATGGTTGAAACAAAAAAGTGGTGTTTGTTAGTAATAAGCATGTATCAAAGGGTTTTATATGAAATCCCAAGCTTAAGTAGCTTTCTTCTTCCACCTCAATTCATGTGCACCTCTGATCTCTTTTACTCCTTGTTTATTGGGTCTCCATATCAAAATTAAGAGCAAGGTGTAATAGCCCCTCCCCGGGCTGATGTGAATTCTATCTAAAACGGTCTCCACTTGTTGCAATCAATAATCAGAACTCGCATGCGCTCAGTAGGTGCATGACTCAAACCATTAGCAACACCATTAGCTTTTCCTTGGAGGTAGTTGATTGTACAATTATAAACCTTCAGTTGTTCTAACCAACATCTCTGCCTCATGCTCAACTTTCTGGTCAAACAAATACTTAAAACTTCTATGGTCCGAGCATATCTCAAACTTCTCTCCATAATATAGGGTCGCCATGTCCTCAAGGCAAACATTATCGCGACAAATTTTTGATGGGATAATTCTTCTTATGAGACCTCAATTGTCTATAAGCATAAGCAATCTCATACCATTTTTGCATTATAACACATACATGCACCTTTTGGGATACATCACAATAGACCATAAATTCTCCATACCCAAAAGGCATTACCAATACTGGTGCAGATGTCAACTTCTCCTCGAGAACTCTAAAACTTTGCTCGCACTCAGTCCATTCCCACTGGGTATCATTCTTGGTGAGATGAGTAAGTGATAAGGCTATCTCAGAGAATCCCTCCACAAAAGATGATAATAATTGACAAGTCCGAGAAAATATTGATCTTAGAAACTGTCTTGGGTGTTTCCATCTTAGAATGCCATCCACTTTGGTTGAATCTATAGATATCCCCTCGCCAGAAACAAAGTTTCCTAGAAATAAGAAATGCTCCAACTAAAACTCACATTTGTTAAACTTGACGAAGAGATGATGTTTCTGTAAAGTATCTAACACCAATTTGAGATGGTTCTCGTGTTAGTCACGTCTCGGTAATAAATGGGGAAATCATCAATGAAGCCTAAAAAGAAATGATCTATAAAGGATCTAAAGACTCCATGCATCAAGTCCATGAAGGTTACATGTGCATGCATCAATCCAAGGTGCGTCACTAAGAATTCATAGTGACCGTGTCTCGTCCTGAATGCACTCTTTGGAATATCCACATTTCGAATATGGAACTAATGGTAACTAGACCTCGAGTCAATCTTGGAAAAGATTTTGCCTCAAAAAGATCATCGATCCTTGGTCGTGGATACTTGTTCTATATTATTACCTTATTTAGATGTCGATAGTTAATACAAATACACAAGGAGACATCCTTCTTTTTCACAAAAAAAAAGGATTAGGGCTCCTTAGGGAGAAGTGTTAGGTCTGGTGTACACCCTCTCTAGCAGCTCTTGAAGTTGAGTCCTAAACTCTCGCAACCCTGTAGGTGGCATTCGGTACAGAGCCTTCAACATGGGTTGAGTCCCCGATACCAATGATATCTTGAACTCAATCTCATGAGATGGAGGCAAACCAATCAACTTCTACAGAAAAAAAACATTAGAAAGGTCCTTGTTCTCCACCTTCTCATCTGCTAATGTGATGTATGCATAGCCTTCTCCACCTCTATCCATCTTTTAAAATACACTAGATTGATTAGTCATCGATCATGCCCATAAACTCAAATTCTAGAACCTCAGGAATGTGAAACACCACTTTCCTCTCATAACAAAAAATAGAGTCACGATATTGAATAAGCAAATCCATGCCCAATACCACATTAAACTCCTCCATCAATATTATGATCAAATCTAGTGGCAACTTATGTCCTCTGATCAAGACTGCATCCTATGTGAATCTGAGATGAATAGAGCACCTCATACACAACCCCTTTAATAGGGAAAGCAAAGTTAATTGGATTTGCCATTCAAAAGGGATTGGCGGCGCAGCTTGTTGCCCGTCTCCCATCAATTTCTATGTAACTTCCATTGATTGACCTTTCTTTAAAAAAAGTTAATTATGTTGAGGCTCTAAGCTAAGTACGAGACAACTTTACAGATATAAAAGAAATGGTCGCTCCTGTATTAAACAGAACATGCACCGAAAAACCATCTATCCAGATAGTAACTCTAATGATCAAGGTGGATGCATATGCACACTTGGCTAATGCAAAATTCAGATTAGACCACTCTAAAAGCTCGATCCAGTAGTCTGAACCGATTGATGTCGTCCTCGTCCATGACTGCCTCCTCTGCCATGACCTCTTTGTAATATGTTCTAAAAAGGCTTTGTTGGCCTCGCAGTTACCATATGAGTCTGTGCATGGTTTCTGCTCTATATATGTTTCGAACGAAGTACAGGGAAATCCTTCTTGAAATATCATGGCTGACAACACTTGAAGCAAACTCTAGGAGAGAGCCATGTTATCATCGGTCTTAGATCCACAGTATGTGACGCGATCGAAACTACCATCATAAGATTGTATCTCCTATCTTGGCAACCACATCCTCTATTTGACTTCACACTTCAAGGTGCCATATGGTTCTTCCGAACCACTTGCTCAATCATTGCTTCCAAGCCTGTCATTTACTCAAATGTGGTTACTGTATGTCCATGAAAAAAACTCATGCAATCTGCCTCACAAGCCATAATAAAACCTGACAATCTAATCCACTTTCTACATGGGAGTAAAGACGTGAAAATAAACCAGATCCACAAACTTCTTCAGATACTCCACTGCCATTGGTCCTTACTCTATAGAAACAGACTCCTTCCTCTTGGGTTACCTCTAGTGGCCTATGTAATATTGCCTACTGAACAAGGTCACAAATTTTCCCCCTTCCAAGGCTTCTCCAAGCGATCCTTGGTGTCCTTCCACCACCTTTTAGAAGCTCCAGTCAATACGTTCCCAACAAACACCACATGGAACTCATCAGGAATACCATCAACCTCGAATACACCTTCAACCTCAACAATCCAATCCTCAGTATTACCTGTCTTGCCATATCTCTTGAAGCATGTAATCTTGGCCTTGCATAAAGTAATGTGAAAATACGACTGTTGCTTCTCAGATTTAGACACCCCACCTATCAACTTTTTCTTAACTTCAAATTCATCATCATTTCCTTCTATGTCTTCATCAGTACCAACCTTATCATCAATTACGATTCCCCTCAACATCAACATGTTGCTCAACCTCCTTATCCTTCATATCCATCATCCACTAATAAATTTCATTTAACATAGCTCCCGGGTCGATGCTTCTTGCTGACACTATGATAGACCTTGTTTTCAGATCCATGCCTACATTTAACAGATAACCAAGAATTATAAGATGAAATCTCATCCCAAAACAAGAGGGAAGTCAAGTAATGTATCATATTTGATCTTCTAAGATCATATATGGAAAACAATAAGGTATTGTTCATGAGTTACGTATTCAATGGAATGATCTTGCTTTCATTCCATCTTTATAATAGCCTCGCTCTTGGATGACCTCGATCCTTTCCGAATGCACCTGTACTGGGGGAGTTAATTACATCAATCAACATAAAATCGAGTCATCCAACATCAAATATGAAACATTCACATGACTGACCGATGAAGCATGAATCACCCTAGTTAATTAATGTCTAATGTAGTCAGGCAATCATATCAACAATCACTTAATTAATATGCAATTAATGTGACCATGGTCGATTTTATTTTACCTGGGATAAGCCCAAGGTTGAACACATAGAAGCAATTACACACTCAATATTAAATTTAAATAATTTGATGTTAAATTTTCAGAGAAGATTTTTTTAGAATTACGAAAATAAATGAAATGCAAAATGTGAATGAGACACAATTTTTTGAGAGAATAAGTGAACTTTGACCAATTATATTAAATACAATTTAAGTCCAGTAAATAAAAATTTAATTTTCCAAGAAATCATATGGCATGATAAATCAGAAACACATTTTTTTGGAATTTGTAGGGTTAAAATGCGATGATGGAACAAGGACCAAGTTTGAGGGGATTTTTTTTTATAATTTTTCAATAAATACAATTTCAAAAATTATGAAACCTGGTCAGATTGTTAAATTATGTCGAAAGCAACTTACTGTGATTTTTTTGAATTATCTGAGGTAAAATGAATTTTCTATGAATTACAAACTGCAAACAAGGTGATTTTTAGTCATTTAATTTTAATAAATACCAGACCTTAATAATTTCCAAAACTAAAAATGTCCTCAATATACTTAAATGGTAGAGATTCAGAACACTTTTAATCTCCTAAAAGTACTTAGTTTCGACTCAATTAAAAATAAGTTATAGAAATCACCGAACAATTTATTCCAAGCAACTAGTGCATGCAATTGAAATGGAATTTGGGGATATGGCATATAACGACTAATTCTACATTAATGATTTTTAGGGAATTGTTAGAACAACTGTTAATTTATTATGAATTGTCAAGCACAAAATGAGAAAATATGTTAGATTCTCCCACAATAATTACAAACAGACCATGCCGTGCTCTTAAAAATTCCAATAAATGCTAAAAGAAAGAAAATTAATATTATTACATAATGATTTTTTTATAAATGAAAAATGGAACTAAATGATGGTCCAAATTAATACTCCAACATAGGGGTAGATTTGTAAATTATATAAGTGAAATAAAACACTCAAATACGTGTAAGAATAAAACTGTAATTATAAAAAACATGCAGGGGGATGAAATGCAATTGCTGAAGCATGGACATGTGAAAATCACGCTCTCTACCACTTTTAATTAAGGAGAATTATCATCCATTATAATGAGTGATAAAGAGAAAGTTATCAAAAAATAACCACACAAGAAATAATACGAGAAATTAAATAGATGCGGTCAATTGCTTATTTTACTTGGTCAAGTCCCAAGGTCGGACTCATGGAGGTAATATGAGGGTTTAGAATTAATTTTCATACATCTTAGAGTTATTTTTTCAAAAGAGATGATTTTTTTGATTTTACAAATTTTTATTGATTTTTAAATAAAGGATGCAATTAATCGAAACAAATATTAGATGAATGTTTTTTAATTTTATAATGCAAGAAAATAAATGTAATGAAATACGTGAGAGAAAATAAATAATGCAAATTATTTAGAAATGACGATGATTGCAATGTGAATTATGTAAGGAGAGCGAACATGCCAATCAGTCTCTTTCACTTTAATTCCCAAGACCCATGAATTAATTAATTATAGAAAATAATTAATCAATAAGTCATAATTCAAATTCCCAAGAAAGCGCTCAAGTTTATGAGCAACAAAATCAATATTAGATAATTAATATGCTCAAAAATTAATGAATAATCCCTCAATTTATTGATGTAGAAAAAAGTCTCGAAATGAATAATTAGATGTTCTCTATGATAAAGAATGAAATAAACTTTGAAATGACATAAAGATCACATTGCTCAATATATCAATGAAAGTAGTTAAAGGGTCTAAATATAATAAAAGTAAATAAAAATGTTCTCAAATAGACATTCTTAGGGGTAGATTTGCAATTTCTGAAAATCAACTAGGGATCTCTAAAAGACTTCCTCGTGTGGGGGTGTTTCTGTGATATCAAGAAGGTGTGAGGGATTTTATGCAACTTTGCCCCAGTCACATGATGGTACTCGATGGAGCTTCTCTTGGAACCTGGAAAGTATGAGGGCATTGCATGCAATTAACGCCGACGTCAGGTGTTAAGCACGTGACTTCGATGATTATTTAACGAGTGGAACCCGAGTACGAAGGTACAGTTTGGTTGGGTCTCTTGATTAGATCGAAGGGTTAATAATTGGGCTTTATCGAAGCCCTTCGATTCAGTTCGAACACCACCTATAAGATGTGGTATCCTTCCTCCTCCTCCTTGACTCAGGCAGGCAGTGACCTTTTTTCCTTCTTCTATCGGTCGACACACGACCAAGGGACGTCGATGAAGCCAAAGACGTGATCGGTCAACACACGACCAAAGTTTGGAGCCGTGGAGAGATGCCAGTTGATTGAGGGTCCCAAGACGAAGTGCACATACATGTGAGACAAGGTTCAAAAATTTAGCCTCGACTTGTAAGTTACGACACGAATAAGGGGTGGGCAGTAAGCTCCTGATGGTCGAAGAGAGGAACTCTGATCATTCATGGGGTTGCATAGAGGTAGTGTGGAAGCACATGGAAGATAAAGGTGAGGATGGTCGGTCGTGATGGAAGTGGGTTGCTCATGAACAAAGAAGAAGATGGATGAGTAACATAGATGGGTGGAGTAAACAAAGAAGAATAAATAAGAAGCTACGATGAGAACATGGCAAGTGTGGGTATCTAGGAAGTTCACCTAGCAATGGAGGAGAAGATCTCAACTTTGATGATAACCTCGAGGTCCGACATCTGATTGAGGCTTCACTTCTTACGTGAGGAGTAGCAACACGACCTAGATGACCATACATCACACCTAAGAGGAGGGTCTTTGCCGATGAAAGAAAATGATGCTGTCACCAACCTCAACTCTCCTGCTACCTATGTCTTGATTCAGATGATGGTGGATAGCTTATCCGGATAGTCGGAGTTGGAGTTAGGAGTGGATGGTTTCAGTTCATGTGACCTAGAGATGCTCGATGGTTGGGTTTCCTTTGGAGAGGATAAAGTGATGATGAGGGATAGGATATGGAGTTTGAATGGGTTTTGATTCAGGGATCGAGTTTGTTATCGAGGATAAGAGGCCTGGCTTATGGGTCGGATTGGGGATGTGGATCAAATGTTGGGTTCTTGATCAGGTGGCAAGGTTGGGTTTTTCCATTGAAGGTTAGGGACAACTGTAGACGAACGAGAGTATAATGGAGGAAGGAGGTTAGGAGTCCTCAGCTATGTGATAGGTTGGTTGGTGGTTCAACGATAGGATAAGGAGTTGGTTTGGGGGTTGGGTTGTTTTTGCTGGATATTAGGGATAGAAGGTTGTCATCGATGAGGAGATGGTTATTGTGGATGATAAGAGGATGAGAGGGGTTAGAGAAGAGGACGATGAATGGTCGATCAGAGAGGGAAGAGATGGGTCTCATCGACCATTGGGGAAGGTACTTGGAGGTAGGAGGAAATAATGGAGGAGGCGGAGCAAAGGGGGAAGTCATTTGGAGATTGGTGGTGGTTGTCGGAGACGTGGCATCATAGAGGAGGCTAGGGGTGGAAGACGAAGATAAGACTGTTGGATCTAACTTGATCCAACATGAAGAGGTGGCACGTGGGAAGCACATGCAAAAGCTGAGATTGTAGATGAATGTTGGGGGTCATTGGATCAAACTTGTTTGAATGGTACATATTGATGGCGATAGAGGATAAATGAGGTCGATTAGAGGGAGAGGGTTGACTATAGGGTGTTGAGGTGGGAGAATGGTGAAGTGACACGTATTATAATTGAGTTGACAAATGCAAAAATAAAAAAATTAAATACATATAAAACAACAAATGACCTCTAATGCAAAAATGTGAAAATAAAAAATGTTGATCTAAATGCACTCTATAATGTTCATGAAGGATTCAAATGCAAATGGACTCAGCTGTGCAAGTTGTGATTTTTTGATTGATATTTTATGAATATAAATCACCATTTCTTTAGTTTTGATTTTTTTACTTGGTTTTCTGAAAATAATAAATCCATGAAAAAATTAACGATGATGTAAAATAATGAAATAGACATAAATACATTTTTTTATTTTTACGAGTTACGAAAAGGTCAGAATGAATTAGTGACGTGAATTACTTACAGATGAATTTGTCAATGTGCTCAATTCAAAACTTATATTTTTCTTCACTTTTCTGACTTTTTATATTTTTATTCTTATGCAATAAGTTATAACATGTTATGAAATAAAGAAATGAAAATAAACATATCAAAAATAGTTAGATATTACATGAAATAATAAGTCAAAAATCAATGATTATGTATAATTTGAAGTTTGGTCCCAAAAACCAAATTCCACAAATGAACTCCGTTGCTTTTGAATTTGATCTTGATTTGTAGATAATTGAGTGCAAATTAATTCAAAAGTGAGTAGAGTGAAGTTGGACGTTATATGTGAGAGATATCAACTTTTATGGCTTTCTGTTATGAAATTAGGGTATGGATTTATTTCAAATATATATAAGTTAGTATTTTTTTAGGATTTTTCATTGATTAATATTAGTTATATGTATACAATGGAGTTAGTATCATGCCAATTAGAGTTAATGTGAATTAATTAAAAATATGTGAAGTTAGGTGAAATACACACACGTTAATATAAATGCAGAAGGGAATGCTAATTTATGCAAATTATTTGCAAGTGCATGCATGGATGTTAATTTAAGTATGAGTTATAAACACATGAATGCATCTAAGTACTCGGGATGAAACTCTAATTTCCTAATTAAAGTGATAAATCACATGTTCATGAACCCCCTATACATAAACCTTGCTCGTCCTCGAGCAAGTAAAAAATGAAGTAGTGAAATGAGATTGGGTTCCATACCAAGATCACAAACAAAAGGGGAAAATGGAGCTCGACCTGAACTTCGAATTAATAGGTTGGTGGAACTTCGATGAGAATTAGGATTTTGAAATCAACAGTCTCTAAGTTCTACAAGTCACTGTACAGGTTAGGCTCAAAAGTCATCTTAGATCCACCACATCCCAAAGCATACTCCATGAAAATTGAACAACTATCTCTTGTGTGTGAAGGGTGTTAGCTCTTCTCATTTGAAATGTTGAACTACCATGCAATCCTCTCCTCTAGTAATTCGTCCTCAGGGATTCAAGTATTTCCTTCTAAGTTCAAGTATTGCTAGTATTATCAAATAGGAGAAAGAGGGAATAAATTGGAGCCTAATCAGTGTGGCTATGTTTGCTATTTGAAGCTTGGAAAGTGTTGTCAAGTCTTCGCTATGTAGGAAATGGACCAATATGGTTACAAGAAATTAGGATTTTAATTTTTCTCTCTCATTTATTTATGTACCTTTTATTTTTATTTGAACTTTTGTCTATTTAATTAGGGTACATTTTTTGGGTACAAGAGTGAACAACCATGTGAGATGCTTGCATTGGCCCCTACCTCGATTGAACGACTAAGTACTAGCAGACTGTTCCTCATCTGAAGATTTATTTCAACCCGTACTCTGGTCTTTAGATGTCCATGCTACCAGAGAAGGAACCACACTGTCTTCTAGCACCCCATTTGAGATGAACTAAATGCGTAGTGCTAGAGTTCAGATTAATTTTTCATTCAAGAGTCATACATCAGAATGAGATAATCGGTTCAGACACTAAGAGTCGATGTTTGAACACTGTCATGAGTAACTCAAAGATTTAAGTCTAGGACCTGAAGCTTCTAAAATCCCACTTCATGGTAAAGTTCCTTTGAGTTGGTCCAGCACGGACCACCACTTCAGCATCACCCACCACAACAACACTATTAGGTCTTCAGGGTCAGTCTTCAATCTACCCTTCTTCTTTACAACAACAACCACCTTCGTCAGGGCATACTGACTGATGAACCTCAGTTTCATCATCTTTATTTCCTATAATTAACCCCCTTGCTTAAAAGTTTGTCAATAAATCCCTGTTAATGTCCTATAATTAACAGAGTAATATATAAATTAAAAACCACAAAAAAATGACAAAGCAAAAATTCGTGGTATTTTTAGACTTAAAAATACCCTCAAAAATATTTCGTATCTTCATTTGATCTCTTTTCCAGTTTTGGTCAACATGAAACTTGTAGATCTCATCAAGATCTACAACTTTCATGTTTTGAGTTTTCTCAAATTCGGCCATTTCAGCCCCCAAAAATCCAAAATACCCTCGGAATAATCTGATTGGGCCAAGTGGCCCAATCTGGGTGAGCCACGTGGCCCGCCTCTCTTGTCTCTTCCGCCTCCTCTTCCAGCCGTCGGATCGCCGTCTTTATCCAACGGCCAGAGCATGTCCACGCCTGCTATTTTCCGCAGCCGTTTGATCTTTCCCCTCCCCCAATCTGATCCGTCTGTGAGCGCTCTGATCAGAGCCTGCCACGTAGCAGCCTTGTCCACCCCACGATCATATCGGGGATGCTCCATCTGAGCCGCTAGTTCCGCGACCATCACCAGCCCTTCGATCATGCGCCTTCTTCACATCACTCCCGTCCGCTAGCGCTCAAGCCTCACCACGACACCTGGCACACTCTTGACGCTTCGATCAAAACACCGCCGATCTGATCCAAACCGTCCCTACGTGCCCACATCAGGACCGTTGGATCTGACGATCCAACGGCCCAGACCTCATCTTCCTCCTCCTGCAAGCTCCGCCCGAGTCCCGCGCCTCGCAGACCTCCTCCACCCTTCTAAATTTAGCTGCCTCACCTTACCACCTCTCCTCTCCCTAACCACCTTACGTTCGAGCCCAGTCCTCCAGGATTCTCGCGCACACCCCACAAGCTCCGTTCTCCTCTCCATTCGCCCCATTCGCACCCTTGAAACCCGCGACTTCACTCATCAACTCCGCCATCACCACCTTTAAATACCACGCCTCCAACCCACTTCACCATCGTCCATCGACCAAGGGGAAGATGCCTAGCCCTCCAGCACCTCCCTGTGACAGGGGGAGGAGCTCGGATTGAGCGACAATGGCCTTCTTCCCCGATGAGACCCACCGCCGATCACGGCGGTGCTGCGGAGGCGCCAGCCCCGCTCGAGCTCCGAGGAGTAGCCGACCTCGACGTGCGACAACCCGGGCCTCTTCTCCGACGCCCAGCCCTGGCCACAACCTCCATCCCCGGTCAGGTAAGCCCTCTGATCTCCTCTTGTTTTCTCTTGATTTTTGCCTAATTTTCTATGCCTCTATACGATCTACTCCGCTCCATTGATCACCCAATTAGCTTCGCCATCCATCCATCTTCCTCGCCGACCCTACCGATCACCCCCTTCCGCCGTCGCAACCTCCTTCACCCCAAGCTTCCTCCTCCGCCGGAGGCGGAGGAGGACCCACTAAGGGCTTCGCCTTCTGCGCTCTACCAGAGCCCTCCGTCCACTTCACCTCGCACGCACACACCGCTAACACTTCTTGCAGGTCTATCAACATCATTGGCCGGACTTCGGGCGGAGCTGAGTTCTAGAGCTCCGCCTCCGGCGACCAATTGTCGATCGAGCATTCCAGGTGTCCCCGCATCTTCTCCGACCTCAAATCTTGATCGCCAGAGCATCCGCGATCTTCACCGATCTTCACCGAGCGCAACGAGGCGCGGCGGAGCTCCAGGCCTCACGTCGGAGCTCCAATCGCGCCGCCACCCTACGGAGGAGAAGATGGAGCAGATACCATTGGTTCTCGCCCCCCGGCGAGGATCCAACGGCCCTGGAGCGGCCACGTCGACTACTCCGGAGCACGGAGGCTCGGTGGAACCGAGCCTCGCCCGAGTCAATCTCGAGCCACCACGTGGCCCGAGCCACCTGCTACGGCCACCCGAAGCAGCGCCGACCCTCGCCCCCATCCGAGCCTGAGATCACGTGCTTCACGCACGTGGCTGTGGGCTTTTTGCATCAGCGCCCTCGCACCTTCCACCAATTGCATCCAGGTCCTGATACACGTGGCACAACCAGAGACCACGCCGAGCCTGATCGCACCAAGCCTGGAGGCTCAGATGTCCCGAACCACCCCGAAGCAGCAGCGGGCCTCTGCCAAGCCCGAGCCTCCCTCCGAGCCTGGATAGCGCGTGCAGGGCACGTGCTTTCTGGGTTATTTGCAGAGTCTCCCACAACGTTCTTTAAAATTATAAACAGGTCCTGAGCACGTGCAGCACCTGCGCGCATGGGGCTATTTGCACTCATACCCTTGCGGGTTTCAATAATTGCAAATATGCCCCCGCGCGTATGGTATATTTACAGGGAAGTCCTCCAGACTTATTTTTATTGCATTTTAGTCCTTCCCAGGGACTGGTTTGTAGACATTTTTCATGTTTTTCTTTTCAGTTATGCCCTTGTGTTCCTTTATGCATATCTTGAGCATCTTGTTTCCGTTTCAGTTGATTTCAGTCTCATTTGAAAGCTTGTTTGATGTACTTCTTAATGGCATGTTAATTTTTGCATTTTGGACACTTGAATTTTTATGCATTGTTGTATTTTCCATGTGTCCCTTATTAATAACTTATGCCTTGTTAACATTATCGATCAAGCTTGACATTTTAAGCAAATCTGAAATTGACTCATATTTACTTTTGCTCATCATTATTAACCTAGGGCATATTTCTACTACATTTTCATCGCTTTGCATGCCCATTTATTTGCATGATAAAAATGTTAAAAAAATGCATGTTTATTTTTAATGCATTATCTTGTCATGTCTGCATAATTTTGACCTATATGCCTTTACACTCAACACTTAGTTAAATAAACAGAAGTCCAGATAATTAAAGAAAGGCTCGTGTCCCTGAGTTCGACCTTGGTTTCTTGCCAAGTAAAAAAATAAATCACGATCACCTCTTTTTGATTTATTATTACATATCTTTAAATGAGGTGATCTTTTGACGACCAAAATCGGCCCGACTGCATCGACATATTGAGGTGCTAAGAACGCACTCTTAAGGGGCCGATTTTGCGGTTCGTCAAATGGCGCCGTTGCCGGGGACACGTCTCATTGCTTTTATTTTTTGGATTTTTGTGTGTTTAATTTAGTGTTTCTTTTTATAGGTCAAATAATCACATATTTTGCATATAAAATTTTTTCTTTCTTATTTGATATCTAACTATTGTTTCTGTGGCAGGGCCCTTGATGGATCAAGGAGGCGAGGAGCAGGACGTTCCCCGCTGCGAGGAGCCGCAGGAGCATGCTTGGAGCAAAGGAGGAAGAAAAGAAAAAAAAATGTCTCGCATTTTTTTGTTGCATTTTTAATAATTCGTCTTTTACAGCGGTCTTCGATCGAAGACTCGCGTGTGTAATCGAACGATCGTGGTTGTATGGGGATCGTCCTCACTTGAGTGTCGACCTAGGATAGGCACGCGGCTCTCCGAGCTCTTTTTAATTTTTCCATATTTTTACGTGCTTGATCGTAGGTAGGACACACAAATTTCTATACGCACATAATCTCGCATCACTTAGCTAAAATTCATGAAGATTAATCACCGCTAATAGATGCATGATTAGGTGCGGCTTTTTCGACTTGCATACATGTTGGATTTGATTTTCAAAACGGCCCCAGTTTTTTCGCGGATTTATCGTCAAATCACTGCATGATTTCTCGCTTAGCCTAGATCGCGTTTTTCTTCATCGAATACATGTTTTTCACGGCTTTCATTTCCTAGATTGATCACCTAGGATTAATGGAAAATGGAATGAACGGTAGACGATGATTTTCTGATTGATGTGCTAACCTTAATTCAGTGATAATTTAAGAAAAAATGGGATTGTTAATTGCAAGTCAACCAAAAATGGAGTAAAATTCGGTTTTGGGAGAGCAACACCCGCGCATACGCCTTGATTTTCAATTCACATTTTCTTCGCGTAATTATCTAAAGTTTTATCACCAATAAAACTGACAAGATAATCAACCAACCTTGGTTGGTTTCATGTGTGAGTTGGTGAAACTAAGGGTTTGCTTGCTTGATTGAGCCATATTTGTTGCGACACACAACCCCAAAACCGTAGTCACTCCATTTCATCTCCAAGATTCAAAACCGCTCACTTGTATATCCCTCTTCTTCGTTCACCTTGGGTCCCTCCCAACATCAAATTCCATCTTTATACTTAGGCTAATCTCAGCCTAAGTATAGGGGGGACCCAAGTCCCCGTGATTTTTTCTCTACTCTTCTTTTCTTGCCTTTATACTTAGGTTATTTTTAACCTAAGTATAGGGGGAGCCCCTCTTAGCTCCCGTATATTCCTATATATTTAAATGAACCTATGTACTTGTAACATCTAGTGCTATGAGGACATAGCAAAGTTTAAGTATAGGGGGGTATACCGTATATACCGTATACTTACTTTAGCTATAAACTGAAAAATTTGAAAAACTAAAAACTTTTTGGCTAAGGTAAAAATCATTGGACTAAGAGGACTCAAATGATTTCGCGGCTTTTCGATATTATGTTACGCTATTTTTATAAAAATATTTTCGAAAATGATTTTTGAAAATGTTTTGAAAACTTTTTTTTCTTGTGTGACATGGTTTCGAAAAGATTTGCCTTCTCTTTTCAAGGAAAGTTGAGTCTAACATGTGTTTTAACTTTATTAAAATCCATAAAAATCAGAAAAATCCTAAAAATCCTTTAAGAGTCATTGGTGACTACTAAACCTAATTAAGTCAGCCGCGTTCAGTGAGGGTTCGCCCTTAGCAGATTGGATGGTTTAGAGGACATCGCAAGGCCCCGTCCTCAAGCAACGGGCTTCGGCCTGTACTTACATCCATACTGGCTGAATTGCGGATGCTCAATTGAGCTTAGGAAGTTCTAATATCTCTTGAAGTTAAAAAAAAGTGTCTTGTTTTTGAATGAAGAAGTTGGATTAGTCCTCTACATTTACACTTTCACCCAGGATCTGGATTGGTCAAGGAAACTTAGCTTTTTGAGGTCTTTGAGATTTTAGGATTAACCAGCCTTAGTCGTCAGGGTCTTAGACTTAATCATCCACATTCCCCTAGGTCTCTAGATTTGCATGCTATATTCCATGCTTAGTCTCAGACAGAAAGAATATGATCAGCACATCACATGCACGACTGCGGTTTTTGATGAGATGAGTTGATTTTTCACCTGAGGGATTGGGATGAGGAAGTCGAGTCTGGATTTGATCTAATGATGCTCGAGGATGGGATAAAATCTTTGGAGGCTTCATGAAACCTGAGTGTCAGCAATATTAGCCAGTATGAGAACTTGATTCTTATACTAATCTCTTGACATTAACCTAAGTGCCTGGGTGTGAAAAAATAAATAAAAAAATGTTGATCAGTGTGCGCCAACTTTTGGTAAAAGCAGTGGAGCTAGCCACAAATTTTACAAGTCAATGAAATTCAAAGAAAAGCTCTCATTCCACCAAGTCAAATATCAAAGAGCTTCCACCAAAGGCGAGCGCTCCCAAACTTTTCAAAGTGTCCACTTGGACCACCGCTATTAGGACCAGGAGTCGGGCTTGCACCAAAAAAGGGCTCTGCATCGTAAATGCTACAAGTCTGGGTGTCGAAGGTACGATAGGTACTCAAAAGAGACACACCCCGGTGTACTCCCAGGAAAACAAGTGCAGACGGCTCCAACTTCTCTTGACGGACGCACTGATCAACACCAAAAAAATGTGTTGCGTAAAAGGCACTAGAGAGAATCCTTGTTCCAATGAGAGGGAGAGAAGAATTGACACAATCCCATGCCCTCCATTTCTGGCCTGCCATCTACATTTTCTAAGTCTGACAAACTAAAGAGACGGTGGACTAAATGCAAGATTTGATTTATTCCCTAGTGCTGAGGATTAGGTCCTTAGGAGATTTTCTCGGACCAAGACTTTGGGTGACGAATTGACTCTACTCTCAGAATTGCAGTCAACACTAAACTTCATATCCTTTAGCTTATATGTACATCAGAGAGAGTCTAGAGAAATAGAGGAATTGGAAGCCTCTTGATTAAGGCTGGGTTGAACTCTAGAATTTTGGATCTCTGAAGCCGAGTCAACTTGATCAGACTGGATCCGGTATTCACATGCACAAGGGGGTTAATCCAACTTAGTCATTCTTTTTGATGCTCGAGGACGAGCATAGTTTAAGTATAGGGGGGTGATGAACCTCAGTTTCATCATCTTTATTTCCTATAATTAACCCCCTTTCTTAAAAGTTTGTCAATAAATCCCTGTTAATGTCCTATAATTAACAGAGTCCTAAATAAATTAAAAACCACAAAAAAATGACAAAGCAAAAATTCGTGGTATTTTTAGACTTAAAAATACCCTCAAAAATATTTCGTGTCTTCATTTGATCTCTTTTCCAGTTTTGGTCAACATGAAACTTGTAGATCTCATCAAGATCTACAACTTTCATGTTTTGAGTTTTCTCAAATTCGGCCATTTCAGCCCCCAAAAATCCAAAATACCCTCGGAATAATCTGATTGGGCCACGTGGCCCGCCTCTCTTGTCTCTTCCGCCTCCTCTTCCAGCCGTCGGATCGCCGTCTTTATCCAACGGCCAGAGCACGTCCACGCCTGCTATTTTCCGCAGCCGTTTGATCTTTCCCCTCCCCTAATCTGATCCGTCTGTGAGCGCTCTGATCAGAGCCTGCCACGTAGCAGCCTTGTCCACCCCACGATCATATCGGGGATGCTCCATCTGAGCCGCTAGTTCCGCGACCATCACCAGCCCTTCGATCATGCGCCTTCTTCACATCACTCCCGTTCGCTAGCGCTCAAGCCTCACCACGACACCTGGCACACTCTTGACGCTTCGATCAAAACACCGCCGATCTGATCCAAACCGTCCCTACGCGCCCACATCAGGACCGTTGGATCTGACGATCCAACGGCCCATACCTCGTCTTCCTCCTCCCGCAAGCTCCGCCCGAGTCCCGCGCCTCACAGACCTCCTCCACCCTTCTAAATTTAGCTGCCTCACCTTACCACCTCTCCTCTCCCTAACCACCTTACGTTCGAGCCCAGTCCTCCAGGATTCTCGCGCACACCCCACAAGCTCCGTTCTCCTCTCCATTCGCCCCATGCGCACCCTTGAAACCCGTGACTTCACTCATCAACTCCGCCATCACCACCTTTAAATACCACCCCTCCAACCCACTTCACCATCGTCCATCGACCAAGGGGAAGATGCCTAGCCCTCCAGCTCCTCCCTGTGACAGGGGGAGGAGCTCGGATTGAGCGACAATGGCCTTCTTCCCCGATGAGACCCACCGCCGATCACGGCGGTGCTGCGGAGGCGCCAGCCCCGCTCGAGCTCCGAGGAGTAGCCGACCTCGACGTGCGACGACCCGGGCCTCTTCTCCGACGCCCAGCTGATGACACGATGGATCACGAGAGATCAAGGGAGATAAATCACAGGTCGTTGCGACCTCAATCCCTCGCAAATCGATCAACAAGAAAAATCAATCACTCAAATAAGAAAAAACAAGCAAGCACACAATAGAGCGATCTAGCTATAGGATTAACCTGGTATAGCTCCCAGGGTCGAACACAAGGAACACAGATTGGCCTTGCGGCCTACGATGTAGTCAGAAATCCAAGAAAGTCTTTTTTATGGTTTTTATTTGTTTTTATAATTTTTTTAGATTTTTTTTAAATGATGAGAAAATGAGAGAAAAGGAAAACAAGGAAACTTCAACAATTTATTCAACACTCCAAAAATAATGCAAAAATTAAGGAAAAATGGTTTTTGTGTTTTAAATGTTTTTTACTGTTTTTGGTGAATTTTTGGAATTTTTCGAATGGGTAAATTATTTATTAAAAATCAAACAAAGCAGAAACACCAAGGTACTGTCCAGCAAGGTTAAAAACTCAAAAATAAAATATTTAAGAGTTTCAATCAACCTTGGAGGTAATTTTCCTGTAATCTATGAAGAATAAGGAAAATTTAGGCACCCTAATTATTGTTTTTGGATTTTTAATTTATTTATTATAATTTTTATGGGTTTTTAGGGGTTTTTCAATTTTTAAGGTTTTTAAAAGGTGGAAAGTCACCAAAAATGGCTGGAAAATCAAACAACCAGCAAACAACAAATCCTACTTTTTTTTAGAATTTTTAAAGGTGATTTTATATTTTTTTGGTAATTTTAAAGTCAAACAGTGGCAAAAAAGAGTGTTTTTGAATTTTTTAAAAATAATAAATGAAATCAAAAATGTCCCCAAAAATCATAGAAATTCCTACACCATGGCAGGAGCCATGTGTCAAAATCTCATTGGATTTGGAGGTCGTTTGATATTTTATTCAAAAATAAAAGTGGGGTACTGTGCACAGGGACCTAAGTGCAAATACCCAAAGATCTGGGGGCCTTGGTGCAAAATACCCAGCAACACACGTGCCAAGCACGTGCCTGGGGCACACAGGGACCTAAATGTGATAAAAATAAGTTCCAAGGACCTATTGATAACTCGTATCAAAAGTCCAGGGGCTTACATGCAATTTACCCAAAATAAAACGCACATGCGCATAATCAATGCTCACAGGGGTATATATGCAAATAAACAAAACTTTTCATTCAATGAATAACATCCAGAACTACAGGGCATACATCGCAAATAACCCAGAATAACACGTGACGACGCACGTGGTTCACTACAGGCGGGGGTATAAGTGCAAATAAAATAAAGAGCGAGGTCTTTAGTGCAAATATCCCAGAAAATAAACAACTTGAATTAAAAATTACAGGACTAAAAAGAAATTAACAAACTACGAGGGGGCCCTATGATATTTACCCCTTTATTAGCCGACGGTCGGATGTGCGCCACGTGGTGATCGAACGGTCTGGATGCGCGGCGCTTCTTCTCTCTTCTCCTCTTCGGCTCGATCGACGGTGGGGAGAGGCCCACGTGGATGATCTGACGTCTGAAACGCTGGCGCCTCTCTCCTCTGCGATCGATGGTCCAGATGCGCTCCTCGGGTGGATCGACGGCTGCTGCTCCTCAACAGATGGACGCTCACGATCAGAGCTGGAGCTGGAGCGTCATCGGACGGCTCTGGATGATGGAGGAAGAACTCGACGCCGGCGAACTTCGCCGACGTCCTGCGTGAACTCCGGTCCTCCTCAGCTGCGCCTGAAGGTCGGAGAAGGTCCGGCGTGAAGTTGCGCAGCTGCTGCGGGTGGCCAAGGGCCCAACCGAGCCCTGGAGGGGCTCCGGCGAGGCCTAGTGGCCCGAAGCTCCTGGCTGAACTGTGAAGGAGGCTCAGACACCCCCTTTGGACCTGCAAAGTGGTCAAGAAGCTTCGCGGGTCGAGGGCAAAGTGCCTCGACCCGGTTAGGTGGCGTGAAGATGATCGGTGCGGTGGGGCGGAAGAGCTCCGGCGAGGCGACGGCGGTGGAGCTCGACTCCCAGATCCTGTGCGATCTGGGTTGTGCGAATGGGTGAAGAAGGTGCGCGGGGATATGGCGAAGGTGAAGGTAGGGTCGGATGGTCGAGATGATATGCGAAGTGACCGGAATCGAAGATGTACGTCGGAGCTATGATTTGGGCGTAATCGGAAATTGGAAGAAACTAGAGGGATCTAAGGTTACCTGATGGATGCTGGAGACTGTGCTGGAGCGTGGCTATCTCCGGGTCGTAGCTTCGAAGGGCGTCAAGGCCTGAAGCTCGATGCTCAACGCCGGCGGCGGAGCAAGAACGGCGAAGATCGCCGGATCGATGGATACGCTTCCTCGCCTCACTGCAACAAGGGCACAGCTTGCTGTCACTCTTGCGGAGCCGATGGAGGTCACTGGGAAGGAAGAGAAGGGCCAAAGATAGCCTCGACGAAACTCAAGCCGCTGTCACCGACGGGATCGGAGGCTAGGACCCTCTTCAACAAGAAAATTCTCGGAAAATGGGCTCCTCTCCGCCAAAGATTGATCAAATGTGAATGAGGGAGGAGGAGCCCATTAAAAAGAGGCAAAAAATCAAAAAAGGAAAATATTTACAAAAAAGGAATGTGTTTATTGGATGGATTAATAAAATAATTAAATAAATAAAATAATTAATTAATTAAAAACGAATTTCGTAATAAATAAATTAAATAAATTAATAAATTAATTCAAAATCAATTAGCCACCTTAATGGTGGCCATATATGGTGTGGAATAAAATCATATATACAAGGCAAGTTATTAAACCAAATAAATTCAAATAAATCAAATAAATTAAATAATTACATATGATTTTCGTAATTAAATAAATTAAATTAATTAATGTGAGACAATTAATTTTTTTGGTCATTTTTATTTAGGGAAATTAATTGTATACATATATTATACACATATAATACAATATACATAGGTACAAATAAGGAAATATTTTTTATACAAGATTTTTTTTTATTTTATTTTTTTTTAATTTTTATTTTTATTGAAAACAATATTTATAATATATACATTAAGTAAAACTAAATATTAATAATTATATACAACAAATACATGGGTAAACTGCACAATACACCCCAGAAAACCGACTTTTTAACCGTAACTCCAAAAAATACAAAACCACAGCCATTTGAAAGATAATTTAATTTATAGTTTTATGGAAGTGAGTTTGGTTCGATTTGAGCCCTTATGGAGCCGGAATTGATTTTTCAATTATCTCTTTGTGGCTTTTTCTGGGTGTAATTATTTGCAATATATACAATATTTTATTTTACAAATATTTTTATTATTTACAACACAGTTTTGTTCACAACTTTTATTTACAAAAGTAAGTGGTTTGAGGTCAAATTATGTACAAATAAAATAATGTAAGTTTTGTACAAATATACATGAAAAGTATTTACAAGATATTTTTGATTTTTCTGACAAACGACCCTATCTCCCCCTACTTAATTCCTGGTCGATCAGGTCAAGTCTTGACCTTCTCTCGGGGTTTGGGTCAGTCTGTATTTATTGCATAACTACATCCTTTATTTTTCTTTTCTTTTTCTTTTCTTCTTTATTCTTTTATTTATGTACAAAAAGTGTTAAAAATGCAATTTTAACAAATGCATGCAAAATGGTAAGATTATGAAATTAATGGGTATTTACAGGTGTTTGACTAAGAAATTGAAGCTAAAATAAAAGAATAAAGGCGATGAATCGTGGATTCATCATTCCCCTATACTTTACCTTTGCTAGTCCCTTAGCAAACACTTATTTGAAAAATAAGTGAAAACAAAAATAAAGAAAAGAAAAAGGAAAGAAGTCAGAATAATGTTGACTTTTAAACTTATCTTCATAAAAATGTAGTCTGGAGCTCTGTCGGACCTTTGGATTATTAGTGTGTCGGAACCTTAATGGGATGTGGATTTAAAACCTAACAGCCTCTAAGTTCCACCAATCTATGGACAAGACTCCTCAATAAACCAGATCAGAACAAGTCTACATACACAAACTCTAATGACCATGAATCTTTCCATGCAGTGTAAGTGATATGTAGCTCCCCACCTCAGAAGTAACAAAGAAACAACCTCCCCCAACCTGGTAACTCTAATGCCTCGGTCTAGCAACTCTTTCCTCGAGAAGCGGGGTATTCCCTTCTAAGTTCAAGTGCAACCGGCTCAAGAAGAGGGGGAAGAAGTATAGACTTTTGGAAGCTCAGCCAGTGTAGCTAAGTCTCCCGCTGCAAGCTTCATGAGATGTAACATGGATGCCATAAGCTTTTGCTTTATTTCACTATATACACTCCGGTGGGGTTATTAAATTTTCAATCCGACCCACCACTTTTTTGGAGTTCTTTTTGCATTTTTGCATTTTTTTTTTCTTCTTTTTTTTTTTTTTTTGTACAACATATCTACATGGTGCAGCATATATACAAGAAATTTTCCTCCTGAGCCAGTAGACTATCCCTCTTTTGAAGCTTTATTGCAACCCACGGCTTCTGTCTTTAGCCTTCATCACCACTAGACCAAGTTGAGACGCACTTCCTTCACTAGAAGAAGAAGAGAGGTTCCGCCTAGAAGTACTACCCTCATATGCTACCCCAAGCCAAAGGAAACTGCCTCCTCACCACCTCATCCGTGGAGAGCCATGTGTAAAGTGCTGGTGCAAGTTAAGCCATTGTCTCTAAGAGTCATGCGTGTGTTGTTAAGTGCTCTACTTAGGCTCATCAAGATGACATATGCTCATAGTCGTGTGGACCCAAAGAATTAAGTCACTAGGACCTGAAAAGTCTTAACTCCACATCTTATAAGATTCCTCTGAAATTAAGTGGATTAAAGTCCAACTAAGCTCCATTCTTCAAATTTATTCCAGACATAGTTTAATCGTCAAGACTATCCTGAAAAATGCACATGCCAATGCAAGAAAATATGTACAATGCATAGAGAAAACAAAAATCTTTTTGTGAAACAATTTTCAAATTTTTGAAATTTTTATGGATTTTTGAAAAAAAATGCACATGCAAAAGTTTTTTTTTTTTCAAATAGTTAGAAATATATACAAATATATACAAGAGATTTTTTTTTTTGAATAAGATTCATATTTACACAAGAGTGAGTTGATTATTTTACAAGAATAGGATGCAAGAATTTACATCTTGAGTAATTTATACAAGTATATACACAGTTGGATTTTTTTTTTAATTTTTATTTTATTCATTTTTTATTATTTTTTTTATTATTTTATTTTTTTTTTGTGATGCATATATTCCTCAAATTTATTTGAAAATAATTTTACAAATAATTTTGAAAACTATAGTCCAAAATATTTTTTTCACACAATTTTACAATCATTTACAATCATTTGAAAATATTTTGCAAACAATTTTCAATCAGTATATATAGATTTTTGAAAATAATTTTTCAACCATTTTTCCAAACATTTGCAAATAGTTTTACAAAATCTTTTTATTTCACACAAAGAAAAAAAAAATTTTTTTTACAATCCACAATATTTTTACAAAGGTTGAAAATAGTTTTCAAACATTTTTCAAATAGTTTTCAAAAGATTTTTCAAATAGATTTTCAAACTACTTTCAAAATATTTTTCAAAATATTTTAACCTGACTTATTAGCCAGTATGTACAAGGAAAAATTTTGAGGAAATTTATGCATCTTTTCTTTTTTTCTTTTTTTTTTATTTACACAGTATTTTAGCCATATTAAAAATATGAAAGTACGAGTTATGGCTAAAGTATATATACAATATATACGACACCCCCCTATACTTAGCTCGAACTATGTCCTCATAGTGATCAAAGAGCTGGAAATAAAGACATAACTCGTGCTTTGTATAGAAAAGTGAGAAGAATAGTATACTACAACGACGAATAAAAGAATACAATAGAAGTCGGTGATCCCCCTATACTTAGGATCAAGTAATCCTAAGTATAGCAGACTGTACACAAAGGGGAAAACCGAGGGGTAGAATGTACTGGGTTTACCCCCCCTATACTTAGGGTAAAATATCCCTAAGTATAGGCAACAAAACAGAGGTAAAAAGAATCAAAAGAATAATCACGAGTCAGACACCCCCCTATACTTAGGGTAAAGTGCACCCTAATTATAGGTTGATCAGGAGATGAATAAGGGGTGTGAGAAAGAATGGATGAATGATATGGACAGATGGATCTATACAGATGTGATCATTGTTGAGGTGCCTCTCAACGAGCGCTAGAGTTTACGCCCCTAGCTGGGCGCAAATGTTAGGATAACGCCGTGTCAAGGTTCAGGGCGGCATCTGTCAGACGAATACCGTACTGTCGTCGCAGTCTCGGCGGGAGAATAACGACGAGTTCAACAGAGTAAATGATAACACCCAGATAATCAGTCAGGCGGGTGTTTACTACCGAATCAAGATATGAGCAGATGAAGTCGGGCTCCGGTAGCACAAAAGAAATCATCGGCTCAAGGTCTATATGGAGTGAAAGGATGGAGCCGAAGTAATCAAACGTGGAGAAGGAAGGATCGGTCAGAGAATCCTCCACGTCAATCACCGTCTCGAATAAGTATGGAAGATCATGAGCAGGAGACTCACTAGAAAGGCTGATATCTGATGCATATAATGTAGACAAATCAGTGAAATCATCGAATACCTCAAAGATCGGGTCATCCTCGCGAGGGTCGTCGAGGAGAGAATCATCAAACTCATTATCAGAAATATCAAAATACTCGGTCTCGTGATCCGACAGATCGGATGCACTCCCAGAAAGTGAAACCGAGTTTATATGGTCCATGGCATCCTCCCGCAGATAACCCTCGGGGAGTAATGCCAAATCATCAGGAAATTGGGGATCAATGCTGTCAAATGTCATGTCCTCCAAAAATATATCGACCTCATCAAATGGGAGGACACAAGGCTCAAATACGGGACTATCAAGTTCCGTAAAATCCAAATTCGGTCCCTCATCAAACTCTCTATGCTGAGATGAATCCAAATGTATCTCCGAATATGAGAAGATCTCCTGAAGACAAGACACTGTATCAACTACGTATGGATACTGGAAAGACTCTAAGGATGGCTGAAATGTGGGCTCCTCATGTATCTCTTGGGATCCTAGCAGATCTAGAATCGAAGAATCTTCTATGTGAAAGAGCGGGACTGGCTCAAATTCTGACTGTAAATTCATTTGGTCCTCAACCAATATCCGGCTCTGAGAACTCACAACAATAGGCAACACATCCATCAAATGAGAAGAATCAGCATCCATATCCTCTGATCGGTGTGTGATGTCAAGATCAGCATGGTGTGTCACACACTCAACAGTTGTCATCTCTCCGTCATGTGTTGTCCTAAATAAATCATCTGGTGTATATGCAAGATCAGAAAGTGTATCCAAGATGGTCTCAACAAAATCCAAGTCGGGACAATGGTGTGAACCACTACACGAGGTAATGACATATGATATTTGCTCTGCGGTCCTCCCCCTCATGGCGATATGGATAAGGTCAGTCATCGAAAATCCATGATCTGGAAATCGCCTCAAAAGTTCTCGTAACTGCAACCATGTATCTATTAATGGCTTCTGGGGGTTAACTGAAAAATCACGAATAAAAGACCGCATCATCTCGGCTCTAAGTCGGGGGTAAAATTTTTGCAAAAACAATGATCGTAAATCTCCCCACGTAGCAATCTTCCTTCCCAATCATCTGTGCCAAGTCTTGGCTCTACTCTGAAGTGTGAATGGGAAGGTAATCAGCATCATGTCCTCAGAAGTGATATCCAAATATGATCGTGATACACAAAAATCCTCAAATTCATCAATATGCAAATAAGGTTCCTCGTGCATTTCCCCAAAAAACTTAGGCAGTAAATCAATTAACTCTAAATCCAAAATGAAGGGGCTCAGTGTAGAAGCGGAGTGTGCTTCTTGATCGGTGTACTCATCCATCATCTTAGGATTAAAGTCATCCAAAGCTTGCCAATGCCCCATTTGATCGCGTATGGGATGCACTCTCATCTCAGCAAGGTGAACACCCGGATCTCGTATTTGGTCAATCTGGTCTCTGTGGGTGTCACGCACAGCACGTCCCAAATGGGAGGGTGGGTAGGGAGAAGATGAGAAGTCGGATGGGGTTCCGACCTCTCGAGAGAATGAACGTGAGTGATGGGCGTGAAATAAAGAAGCCGCAAAATTCGGCTGGAATGGAAAGTGGCCCATCGTAATCAGAGGAAACTGAAGGGGGGGATGGAAGGGACTGAAAGAAAGAAAAGGCAGGAACGAAGAGAGAGATAGAAGGGAGGGAGGGTGGGTTAGAGACAGAAGGTGACTGCTAATGATAAAGGAAGATGATTGTAACCGACTCACACCAAAGACATACAAAACACAAAGCAAACCCCCAGTTCACCAACTCAACACAAAGTGAAGACCATGAGATTCGGTCCGTTATCTTTTCAATTTTAGAGTTAAGGTGATCAATGAAAGTTGTACACACACTTAAGAGGCTTGAATAGGATTTGGGCACTACTCCTTAGTGTGTACGCGAGCAATTAAAAACGCAGACAATGAGGGGGTTGCTCTCCCAATACAATGAGGAATTGGTTACGTTTAATTTTAGAGGTCAAGTTCAATTAGCAGTCCCATTTTTAATTTTTGATTTTCTATTTTTTTGGGATTTTTTTTTCAGAAAATAACGCCTAACGAGCTTTTTGATTTCCTCTTTGATTGATTTGAGTCCAAAAACAGGGGGAGGAAGTCGAAAAAGCCAATGCACGGTCAAACACAATGATGCATGCAGAGATAGAAAATGCGTACCTTACTCCAGCACTCTACATGCAATATGATCCGCGCATAAAATTAAAGACAGAATATAAACTAACTATATGATGCACGAAGAAATCGGCCTTAGACAAGCAACTTCTATTGATCGTGAAGAACAATAGTTAGCTAACCGAATCGAGTCCGGAGTCCGATCTTGGGAGTCACTCGGTGCCCGCCACAACGGGTCCTGCCAGCGCTGTATGTGACTCCTCACGGCACGTGGTCTCAAATCCAATTAAACTAACTTTTTCAGTGAATTTTATTAAGGTCCAATTACGTTCTATAGGAACAGATATTCTATTAGGTGTTGGGCCTTAGAAATTTACGTCACAATCAACAAAAATTCCTACGTCTAGGGGCCAAATCCGCACGAATCAAGATAGCAAGTTATGACGTGAAATCAAAAACACGGAAAACAGCGGTGAGGTCCCCCAAGTGCACCGGCACTTGGCGAAACAGACCCCGAAAAATGTCCAAGTCCACAGTTCAAAATCCTAAATTATTACAAAAAATTGTTCTCTCTCAAAAGTAAAATTCTTCTTCTTCTCCCTGCTTCTTCTTCCCGTGCGGGTCCTCAAAAAGTAAACTCCAAGTTGTCCACGCAGTACCTCGCACAAAAAATTAGAGAGAAAAAGGTCAGAAAACAATTATAATATAGAGAGATAAGATAGAAAAATGACTACAAAGCCGTGCTCCCCGGCAACGGCGCCATTCTGACGACGCGAAAATCACACGGTCGAGAGAGGAATAAATAATATCAAAGTGTCGTCGTTCTCAACCACATGAATCGGTCAACGAGAAAATTAATTGAAACCACTTAAGAGAAGATAAATCGATGAAAATTAATGTAAGCGGTCTTCGCTATTCTTTTTACCTGGTATAGCTCCCAGGGTCGAACACAAGGAACACAGATTGGCCTTGCGGCCTACGATGTAGTCAGAAATCCAAGAAAGTCTTTTTTATGATTTTTATTTGTTTTTATAATTTTTTTTAGATTTTTTTTAAATGATGAGAAAATGAGAGAAAAGGAAAACAAGGAAACTTCAACAATTTATTCAACACTCCAAAAATAATGCAAAAATTAAGGAAAAATGGTTTTTGTGTTTTAAATGTTTTTTACTGTTTTTGGTGAATTTTTGGAATTTTTCGAATGGGTAAATTATTTATTAAAAATCAAACAAAGCAGAAACACCAAGGTACTGTCCAGCAAGGTTAAAAACTCAAAAATAAAATATTTAAGAGTTTCAATCAACCTTGGAGGTAATTTTCCTGTAATCTATGAAGAATAAGGAAAATTTAGGCACCCTAATTATTGTTTTTGGATTTTTAATTTATTTATTATAATTTTTATGGGTTTTTAGGGGTTTTTCAATTTTTAAGGTTTTTAAAAGGTGGAAAGTCACCAAAAATGGCTGGAAAATCAAACAACCAGCAAACAACAAATCCTACTTTTTTTTAGAATTTTTAAAGGTGATTTTATATTTTTTTGGTAATTTTAAAGTCAAATAGTGGCAAAAAAGAGTGTTTTTGAATTTTTTAAAAATAATAAATGAAATCAAAAATGTCCCCAAAAATCATAGAAATTCCTACACCATGGCAGGAGCCATGTGTCAAAATCTCATTGGATTTGGAGGTCGTTTGATATTTTATTCAAAAATAAAGGTGGGGTACTGTGCACAGGGACCTAAGTGCAAATACCCAAAGATCTGGGGGCCTTGGTGCAAAATACCCAGCAACACACGTGCCAAGCACGTGCCTGGGGCACACAGGGACCTAAATGTGATAAAAATAAGTTCCAAGGACCTATTGATAACTCGTATCAAAAGTCCAGGGGCTTACATGCAATTTACCCAAAATAAAACGCACATGCGCATAATCAATGCTCACAGGGGTATATATGCAAATAAACAAAACTTTTCATTCAATGAATAACATCCAGAACTACAGGGCATACATCGCAAATAACCCAGAATAACACGTGACGACGCACGTGGTTCACTACAGGCGGGGGTATAAGTGCAAATAAAATAAAGAGCGAGGTCTTTAGTGCAAATATCCCAGAAAATAAACAACTTGAATTAAAAATTACAGGACTAAAAAGAAATTAACAAACTACGAGGGGGCCCTATGATATTTACCCCTTTATTAGCCGACGGTCGGATGTGCGCCACGTGGTGATCGAACGGTCTGGATGCGCGGCGCTTCTTCTCTCTTCTCCTCTTCGGCTCGATCGACGGTGGGGAGAGGCCCACGTGGATGATCTGACGTCTGAAACGCTGGCGCCTCTCTCCTCTGCGATCGATGGTCCAGATGCGCTCCTCGGGTGGATCGACGGCTGCTGCTCCTCAACAGATGGACGCTCACGATCAGAGCTGGAGCAGGAGCGTCATCGGACGGCTCTGGATGATGGAGGAAGAACTCGACGCCGGCGAACTTCGCCGACGTCCTGCGTGAACTCCGGTCCTCCTCAGCTGCGCCTGAAGGTCGGAGAAGGTCCGGCGTGAAGTTGCGCAGCTGCTGCGGGTGGCCAAGGGCCCAACCGAGCCCTGGAGGGGCTCCGGCGAGGCCTAGTGGCCCGAAGCTCCTGGCTGAACTGTGAAGGAGGCTCAGACACCCCCTTTGGACCTGCAAAGTGGTCAAGAAGCTTCGCGGGTCGAGGGCAAAGTGCCTCGACCCGGTTAGGTGGCGTGAAGATGATCGGTGCGGTGGGGCGGAAGAGCTCCGGCGAGGCGACGGCGGTGGAGCTCGACTCCCAGATCCTGTGCGATCTGGGTTGTGCGAATGGGTGAAGAAGGTGCGCGGGGATATGGCGAAGGTGAAGGTAGGGTCGGATGGTCGAGATGATATGCGAAGTGACCGGAATCGAAGATGTACGTCGGAGCTATGATTTGGGCGTAATCGGAAATTGGAAGAAACTAGAGGGATCTAAGGTTACCTGATGGATGCTGGAGACTGTGCTGGAGCGTGGCTATCTCCGGGTCGTAGCTTCGAAGGGCGTCAAGGCCTGAAGCTCGATGCTCAACGCCGGCGGCGGAGCAAGAACGGCGAAGATCGCCGGATCGATGGATACGCTTCCTCGCCTCACTGCAACAAGGGCACAGCTTGCTGTCACTCTTGCGGAGCCGATGGAGGTCACTGGGAAGGAAGAGAAGGGCCAAAGATAGCCTCGACGAAACTCAAGCCGCTGTCACCGACGGGATCGGAGGCTAGGACCCTCTTCAACAAGAAAATTCTCGGAAAATGGGCTCCTCTCCGCCAAAGATTGATCAAATGTGAATGAGGGAGGAGGAGCCCATTAAAAAGAGGCAAAAAATCAAAAAAGGAAAATATTTACAAAAAAGGAATGTGTTTATTGGATGGATTAATAAAATAATTAAATAAATAAAATAATTAATTAATTAAAAACGAATTTCGTAATAAATAAATTAAATAAATTAATAAATTAATTCAAAATCAATTAGCCACCTTAATGGTGGCCATATATGGTGTGGAATAAAATCATATATACAAGGCAAGTTATTAAACCAAATAAATTCAAATAAATCAAATAAATTAAATAATTACATATGATTTTCGTAATTAAATAAATTAAATTAATTAATGTGAGACAATTAATTTTTTTGGTCATTTTTATTTAGGGAAATTAATTGTATACATATATTATACACATATAATACAATATACATAGGTACAAATAAGGAAATATTTTTTATACAAGATTTTTTTTTATTTTATTTTTTTTTAATTTTTATTTTTATTGAAAACAATATTTATAATATATACATTAAGTAAAACTAAATATTAATAATTATATACAACAAATACATGGGTAAACTGCACAATACACCCCAGAAAACCGACTTTTTAACCGTAACTCCAAAAAATACAAAACCACAGCCATTTGAAAGATAATTTAATTTATAGTTTTATGGAAGTGAGTTTGGTTCGATTTGAGCCCTTATGGAGCCGGAATTGATTTTTCAATTATCTCTTTGTGGCTTTTTCTGGGTGTAATTATTTGCAATATATACAATATTTTATTTTACAAATATTTTTATTATTTACAACACAGTTTTGTTCACAACTTTTATTTACAAAAGTAAGTGGTTTGAGGTCAAATTATGTACAAATAAAATAATGTAAGTTTTGTACAAATATACATGAAAAGTATTTACAAGATATTTTTGATTTTTCTGACAAACGACCCTATCTCCCCCTACTTAATTCCTGGTCGATCAGGTCAAGTCTTGACCTTCTCTCGGGGTTTGGGTCAGTCTGTATTTATTGCATAACTACATCCTTTATTTTTCTTTTCTTTTTCTTTTCTTCTTTATTCTTTTATTTATGTACAAAAAGTGTTAAAAATGCAATTTTAACAAATGCATGCAAAATGGTAAGATTATGAAATTAATGGGTATTTACAGGTGTTTGACTAAGAAATTGAAGCTAAAATAAAAGAATAAAGGCGATGAATCGTGGATTCATCACCAGCCCAGGCCACAACCTCCATCCCCGGTCAGGTAAGCCCTCTGATCTCCTCTTGTTTTTCTCTTGATTTTTGCCTAATTTTCTATGCCTCTATACGATCTACTCCGCTCCATTGATCACCCAATTAGATTCGCCATCCATCCATCTTCCTCGCCGACCCTACCGATCACCCCCTTCCGCCGTTGCAACCTCCTTCACCCCAAGCTTCCTCCTCCGCCGGAGGCGGAGGAGGACCCACTAAGGGCTTCGCCTTCTGCGCTCTACCAGAGCCCTCCGTCCACTTCACCTCGCACGCACACACCGCTAACACTTCTTGCAGGTCTATCAACATCATTGGCCGGACTTCGGGCGGAGCTGAGTTCTAGAGCTCCGCCTCCGGCGACCAATTGTCGATCGAGCATTCCAGGTGTCCCCGCGTCTTCTCCGACCTCAAATCTTGATCGCTAGAGCATCCGCGATCTTCACCGATCTTCACCGAGCGCAGCGAGGCGCGGCGGAGCTCCAGGCCTCACGCCGGAGCTCCAATCGCGCCGCCACCCTACGGAGGAGAAGATGGAGCAGATACCGTTGGTTATCGCCCCCCGGCGAGGATCCAACGGCCCTGGAGCGGCCACGTCGACTACTCCGGAGCACGGAGGCTCGGTGGAACCGAGCCTTGCCCGAGTCAATCTCGAGCCACCATGTGGCCCGAGCCACCTGCTACGGCCACCCGAAGCAGCGTCGACCCTCGCCCCCATCCGAGCCTGAGATCACGTGCTTCACGCACGTGGCTGTGGGCTTTTTGCATCAACGCCCTCGCACCTTCCACAAATTGCATCCAGGTCCTGATACACGTGGCACAACCAGAGACCACGCCGAGCCTGATCGCACCAAGCCTGGAGGCTCAGATGTCCCGAACCACCCCGAAGCAGCAGCGAGCCTCTGCCAAGCTCGAGCCTCCCTCCGAGCCTGGATAGCGCGTGCAGGGCACGTGCTTTCTGGGTTATTTGCAGAGTCTCCCACAACGTTCTTTAAAATTACAAACAGGTCCTGAGCACGTGCAACACCTGCGCGCATGGGGCTATTTGCACTCATACCCTTGCGGGTTTCAATAATTGCAAATATGCCCCCGCGCGTATGGTTTATTTACAGGGAAGTCCTCCAGACTTATTTTTATTGCATTTTAGTCCTTCCCAGGGACTGGTTTGTAGACATTTTTCATGTTTTTCTTTTCAGTTATGCCCTTGTGTTCCTTTATGCATATCTTGAGCATCTTGTTTCCGTTTCAGTTGATTTCAGTCTCATTTGAAAGCTTGTTTGATGTACTTCTTAATGGCATGTTAATTTTTGCATTTTGGACACTTGAATTTTTATGCATTGTTGTATTTGCCATGTGTCCCTTATTAATAACTTATGCCTTGTTAACATTATCGATCAAGCTTGACATTTTAAGCAAATCTGAAATTGACTCATATTTACTTTTGCTCATCATTATTAACCTAGGGCATATTTCTACTACATTTTCATCGCTTTGCATGTCCATTTATTTGCATGATAAAAATGTTAAAAAAATGCATGTTTATTTTTAATGCATTATCTTGTCATGTCTGCATAATTTTGACCTATATGCCTTTACACTCAACACTTAGTTAAATAAACAGAAGTCCGGATAATTAAAGAAAGGCTCGTGTCCCTGAGTTCGACCTTGGTTTCTTTCCAAGTAAAAAAATAAATCACGATCACCTCTTTTTGATTTATTTTTACATATCTTTAAATGAGGTGATCTTTTGACGACCAAAATTGACCCGACTGCATCGACATATTGAGGTGCTAAGAACGCACTCTTAAGGGGCCGATTTTGCGGTTCGTCACTGACTTTCATAGATCGATTCCTGAGGAGCTTCGTTCATATGGGAACGAGATACATGATATGCAGGTTGGCATCAATCACTTATCTCGTTAGCAGGATGAGTAGTCTGCACCATCGACATCCATTCTAGCCATTTCAGGCTATCCCCAACAGCCTGAACAAGACACAACAACATCACCAGTATGGTCAGGTATACTACTCAGACTCACCTCGATCTGATCATGAGATTCTTCCATTTCATTGTGTTAATCATATGTTACTTAGGAGCATAAGGACCGTGGTCATACCTGACCGGGCAATGGACATGGAGATGGTCGTCTTTGAGTCTCTACTTGAGGAGTCTTTAGAGGACAAGGAGGATCGACATCAGATGCAACAATCCCTTCAGAAATCAATGGTATCTACCATGGGCAGAGAGAGGAGTAGGAGTACAAGAGTATGACAACATGGAGATACATACTCAGAGTTTATGGAGGACATTGCACCTTTGGTTGCAGAGGATGTATAAGCAATAGATATTTCTCAACCTTTAGTAGACGATACTATTTTAGATTCCAAGTTGAATGTTAAAGATTCATGTATAAAGAACCATGTTTCTAAGAATAAAATGAAATATGTTTCAATTTATGATTCAGATTCTTCATCTTATTCTTCTAGTTGTTCAATTCCTTTCCCCGTGCTCTACGGATGGAAAGCACATCGTTAAGGGTTAGAGATAACATTATGTTTAAGGTACCATTCAATGAGTATGTGGCTAGCCATCCCACGTTTCATAAATATTTTAAGGTGCGATGCACACCTACTAGGGTAAGTAGGAAGAAACTGAACAACTATGTGAAGGCACATGTCCTATCAGTTTCCACGATGTATTGTCTCAAGAACTAGCAACTACCGAGAAAGAAGAGAGAAATGAGTGCACACTATGTGGTGAGTCATATAAATGACAACATTTGCACGCACTCTCCTAGATAATGGTTCCTCAATTAATCTCTTACCCTTAGCTCTGTACAAGAATCTTGAGTTGGGACCACTAAGCAAATCTCAAGCATTACTCCAGTTTGCAAGCAAGTCAATGAAGAAGGTTAAGGGTGAAGTCAAGAATGGTATCATCACGATTGGGGGACAAGATTACAAAGTGAACTTCACTATTCTTGAAATAGATATTCCCAATCATTGGAGAGATTTACAGATCATTCTTTTGTGGCCTTCCCTAAGGATCATTGGGGCCTCATTCGATTACCAGACATGAATGATAGAGTTCTGTTCTCCATACAGAGAAGTGAAACTTAAAATGAAGTAGACGAAACGGTAGTGACCTGACTCAGAGTCTAGCATAGATTTCTCTTCATCTTTAGAGGCAAATTGTAGAGCAATTATCATAATTGGGATATGAAAACAAACCCAGTAGCACTTAGCGAGACACTCTCATCTGTAGAGGACAATGTTCACGATGTAGTTTACGAGGTATTGCCATAACTCTTGGGTTGTGCATCACCATATCCCCTTGATGATTCACAGATCCCATCGGATCTGTCAATTCCTTCTTCCTCGGAACTGTCAAGGGGTGTAGATGACGCGTCAGACACGACTTTGATCGAACTACCATGTTTCTTTGGCCATCCGACTCCTAACATAGCAGATTTGGTGGCAAGGATAGTAGAGTTTGTTCCACCTTCATATAGCAAGGAACCAGATTCAATGATGATTTTACCTGATTTATTGATGATACTACTTTACCAGAGCTGAAGCTGCTTCCTCCTACACTCAAGTATGCCTTTCTTACGGGATACAAAGATAGTTTCTCTGTCATTATTAGTTCTAAGATGGCTGCAGAACATGAGTTTAAGTTGTTAGAAGTCTTAGAAAAGAACCAGAAGGCTATAGGTTGGATTGTATTAGATCTCTGGGAATTAACTCTGCCCTCTGTTCATACCATATTTAGATTGAAGATAATACAAGACCTTCTCGTGAGTTTCAAAGAAGACTAAACCATAATCTACAGAAAGTAGTTAAGAAAGAGATTAAGAAATGGTGTGAAGCAGAATTTATTTACCTCATCTAAGGCTCCAATTGCGATGGCCCCACTTTATGTTGTCCTAAAGAAGTTGTGCATTCAAATGGTCACCAACGAGGAGGGTTAGAGATCGTGCCACAAGTACCCATGTCATGACACGTCTGTGTCGACTATAAACGCTTTAACATTGTGACCAAGAAAGAGTACATTCCCTTACCTTTCATTGATCAGATACTGGTGAGACTAACATATAAGGAGTTCTTCTATTTTCTTGAGGGGTACTCTGGTTACAATCAAATAGCCATCGCCCTTGAGGACTAATAAAAGACCACTTTTACATGTCCATTCAACACATTCGCGTTCAAGCGCATGTCATTTGGGCTTTGTAATACTCCGGGCACATTTCAACTATGCATGATCGTTATATTTTCCGGGATGGTGGGGGATCTCCAGGAGGTCTTCATGGATGATTTTTCGATCCATGGTAATTCATTTGATTCATGTTTAGTGCAGTTGGACCAAGTTCTTCAAAATTGCAAGTAGGTGAATATGGTACTCTCCGAAGAGAAACACCATTTTATGGTTAAGGAGGGTATCATGTTGGGACATGTCATCACCAAAAAGGGAATGGAGGTTGACCCTGCCAAGGTGGATGTGATCAAGAAACTTGACCCACCAACCAACATCAAGTCAGTTGGGTTATTTCTAGGGTATGTCGAATTTTATAGATGATTTATTCATGATTTTTCTAAGATTGTCTGACATCTGACTGAGCTCATCTAACTGAGCTCTTAGTATAGGACATGGAGTTCATTATAGATTACAAGTGTCTTGAGGCCTTTGAGCTATTAAAAAGGAAGGTTTGTGACTCCGATTTTACAGGATCCTGGTTGGTGTCTTCCCTTTGAGTCATGACTGATGGGTCTGATTTTGCTAGAGGATATGTATTAGGTCAAAGACAAGAGAGGATACAATTTGCAATACATTACACGAGTAAAGTTTTAGATCAAGAATATAAAACAATACATTTACTAAAAAAGGAGATGCTCGCGGTAGTTTGAACCCTCGAGAAGTTTAGGTCATACCTTTTTGACTCTAAGGTAATAATTTATACAAATCATACATCCATAAGATATTTAATGGAAAAGAAGGATGCGGAGGTTCATCTTGTTAGGTATATTCTCTTACTCTAGGAGTTAGAAGAATAAACATGGAGTTAAGAATGTTGTGGTTAATCACTTATCCTATTTGGAGTTAAAGAATTCCTCTGATACAGAGCCGATAAGAGAGACCGTTCCAAACGAATCGATTTATGTTATCGATTCATTCCCGTGGTATGCTAACATGGTGAAATATCTCGTCTCTAAGAAGATTCTCCATGGTTGGACTACGAGTATTATTGATTGACTGTGGTCGGATTCTAAGATATACCATTGGGAGGATCTGTTCCTTTTCTTTTAAGGACTCAATTGTGTCTGGAGAAGGTCTATTCCTTAGGAGGAATACTGGAGTGTCCTCACGTTCTATCATTCATTAGATTCTAGAGGAACCCATTAAGAAAAAAGAACCACTCACAAGGTACTTCAATATGGAGTATACTAGCCGAACTTGTTTCGAGATGCTACTGATTTTGTACGGTCATGCCTGATCTGTCAAAGGACGGGAGGGACAGTTGGCCATAGAGATGATATTCCCATGCAACCGGTAAGTTTTTGTGATGTTTTTGATGCATGGGGCATGGATTCCATTGGTCCCTTTCTCAATAGTCATGGATTTGAGTATATCTTGTTGGCGGTAAATTATCTGTCAAGGTGGGTGGAGGTTATCCCAACTTGAGCCCAGATAGCAAGAGTGTTTATAAGTTTATTAAGGATCATATTATTGCTAGGTTTGGGATTCCTAAGGTTTTGATTTTAGATGGGGGTAGCCACTTTGTGAATAAAGAGATGAAATCTTTAGCTAAGGACTACCAAGTTTGAGCACAGAGTGACTAGTCCTTACCACACACAATTAAATGGCATGACAGAGGTTTCAAATAGATAGGTGAAGAGTACTTTACAAAATCTAGTTCATCCTAATAGGAAGAATTGATCCTAGCTATTGGATCAAGTTTTATGGGCTTACATGATGGCCTACAAGACTCCCCTTAGCACTTCACCTTTTAGGATGAATTATGACACACCATGTCATTTTCCCGCTGAATTAATTCACAAGTCTGAGTGGACAATAAAACAAGTTAAATGGATTTTTCATCTAGGGAACTTATGATGTGACTTGAACCTCAATGAGGTTGTGGAAATCCGAAACAGAGCGTATGGCAACAATTTGAGTTATAAGGACAAAGATAAGAAATGACATGCTATGCATATTAGGTGTAAAAACTTTGTCCCAAAACAAAAGGTTGTTTAATGCTAAGTTGAAGATTTTCTACAAGAAACTAAAGTCAAAGTGGATAGGACCCTATATAGTAAAGGAAGTGCATGGTAATAGCAATGTATCTCACAGATGGTGTACACTCTTTCCTGGTAAATGGACTACTATTGCAGCATTTTGTTGAATCTAAAGAATGGTTGGTCCAAGTTGAGATGATTGACTTTATGCCAAGAGAGTACCTTGCAGACACTTCAGATACTTGGCATGAAGCTGCAGCTTAAAGATTCATATCATACAGATTCAACAATTAGCATATTCAAATTCGTTTTCACTACTCCTTACTAACACTTGATTTATTCTTTTAGGGTTTCGTTTCCCTTGCCTTATGTTTTTACTGCTTAGGCTGTAGAGAGCCTAAGTATAGGGGGGAAAACAAACACTACTTCTGTTCATTTCCTTCGGTCTTCTTTAGTAATCTTCACGGTCCTCTTTTCCTTTTTCTCTTATACTTACTTAGGCTATTTTCAGCCTAAATATAAGGGGGTGATCCCCTATTCTCTTAGTTGTTCTGTTTCTATTCTTTTGTACCCTAGATTTTTGTATCTCGATTCTACACTTCAGCTATTTAAAGCCTAAGTATAGGGAACTCATACCGTTTTCACTTCCTTGTACCGCTTTTCCTCTTTATGCTTAGTACGAGATATGTCTTTCATTTCACTTTGTATCATGAGGACATAGAACAAGCTAAGTATAGGGGTGTGTGCATATATATTGCATATATACTTTATTCATAGCTCGTACTTTCACAAATTATATAATAGTATCATGTGCTATGGGTACGAGTATTTGAAAATATTTATAAAAATGAATTGTAAAATGTTTTGAAATTTTTTTATAAATCTATTTTACATGATTTGTAAAAATATTTTACAAATTATTTTGAAATGTGTAGAATTATTTTGACACTATAACTTATTATTGTATGTATATATACTTACAAATTCTTTTCAAATAAATAATAATTAAAATTCAAACAAAAATACTAATAAATAATTTTGCCCCTAACACTTTCACTTTCTCACAAGACTTGTGTAGCTTATGATACTTGGTTTAAATTGATACTTGACTTAGAGTCTAACATTTCTTAGTCATTAGGGTTTATGACTTAAATATTTGAACTCCTTAGTTTGAAAGATATACATGTTATATTGTGTGTTTAATCTCTTCCTTAAAGAATATGGTATGCACTTCACATGCATGATTGCATGAAGACTTGTGGTTTCTCCTGAGGAGTTAGGGTGAGAGGTTTGAGTTGGGATCTGATTTTATGATTCTCGAAGATGGGATAAAAAAATTAATGAAGCCTTCATGAAACCTGAGGTCAACACCATAATACAGTATGAGAACATTATTCTTATACTAATCTCTTGATATTTACCTAATACTAGTGTGTGTAAAATCATTAAAAATGTTGATCAGTGTACGCCAACTTTTGGTAAAAGCAAAGGGACTAGCCAAAAAGAAAAGAAATATGAAATAAAAAAGAAGCTAATACATTACAAAGTTACACTCAAATGAGCTTACACCGGCTATGAGCTCATCCATCCTTTTAAGTGTCCACTTGGACAAAAATCTTAGCCTTTTATGAGTTGGGATATTACCCAAAATGGGCTCTATATGATATAGTGATATAAAACTGGGTGTCGAAGGTATAATATATACTCAAAAGAGACACATCCTGATGCATTCCTTGGAAACCTAGTATAGACGACTCAGAATTCTCTTGACGGACACACTGATCAACACTAAAAATATATGTGTGTGTAATAAGGCACTCGAGAGATTCCTTCTTCCTATCAGATGTGAAAAGAAATGACACAAACATGTACCCTCCATAATTGGCATGTCTATCTGCCCTTTTAGGTCTGGAAACTAAAGAGACATTAGATTAAAGTATGACTAGATGCATTCCCTAGTGTTATGGGATGTGTCCTAAGGAAGATTTTTCAAAGTTGAATCTCGGGCTAAGCCTTGACTCTTCACATGTATATGTAGTCTACACTTAAAAGTCATACCTGTTATATATATATATATATATATATATATATCTCTGTGTGTGTATGTGTGTGTGTACATAGAGTGTCTGAAAAGTAGGGAAGTTGAGTTCCTTTTGACCAAGACTTGGTTCACATTTAGAGTTTGAGAGTCATATTTAAAACTCGTGTCATAAATATCAAGTCTTGTTTTTCACATGCATGACGAATCCCAGATTAATCGACATTATTCTCTCATATTATCTCCATAGCTTAAGAAAACCAATAAAATTCTATAATACTTAATAATAATTAGTTACATAAGTGTTGTGAATAAATGTCTCTAATTATTGTATATTATTTTCCATATTATAATATTATTTCTTATGTGTTTATTATTCATTAAAGATACAATAAAAATTAGTTAATATGGTACATACACAATCTAACATGATTTATAAAATAAAAATCCATTAAAATAAGAAAATAAAATAAAAATAAGTAATTTAATACCTTAAATTACCTACAAAAATATTTACTTTGTTTATATGACTTTTTTCTTTGAGTTCTACATGAATGTTGTAGATCTCAATGAGATCTACAACTTTTTGTTGAACATTTTCCCTGATTCCACTTATAATTATTTTTTTTGATTTATTATACATTTATTCATTTATCTCAATTCTCATTGGTCCATACGGTGCCATCTCAACGCACCACGTGACCTAGCCTCTTCTGTGCCACCCGCCTCACTCCAGACTGTTGGATCATCATATCCAACGGTTGTGAAGCCGTCTTCAACCTCCATTCCACCTGTGTGAAATGTCATGACCCTTTGCGTGCCTCCAACTTCCAGCTATTTCTCCGTCAACCTTCGATAATGTCTTGTTCATCCCCTTCACAACTAATTTCCCCGTTTCAATCGACTTCACCCTGGTAGCCATTCCTCTCTTGTTCCTCACATGTTCCAACTAGCAACGGTTGAAAACACTGCCCTCAAATCCTTGAACCTCCATTTCTCCATCCATCAAAACCCCATTTCCGATAACTGCTCTACCCATCCACCACTTTAGAGAGAGTTCCCCAGCCTCGATCTTAACCCGTGACAAAGAATGAGAGCATCTTAAAAGCGAACATGGTGTATTCCTTTCCGACGACGTCCACGAGATTTCTTCTCGTGCTATAGCCATTAACCTACTGCTTGAGCTTAGTTTCATAGCCAGCAACTTCGAGCGAGGACTGAAGTTCTTAGAGCTCCACTCTGAGCCCGTTTCCATACTTCTCTTCGTCATCCTCATTCATCTCCATCTCCTGGTGATGAACTCAGCTTTGGCTAGGGTTTAAAATATCCTCACTGGAGAGCGAAGATGAAATGTTGCTGAGGCGACTGCTCACTAAAGTCAAGTGATCATCAACAATAATCCCCCACAAGCAATTAAATATACAATCAAAATGAGGGGTCAGAATTTATTATACCATGCATATAGATGTATATTGGAAGTATGTATAGGGTGTTAAACACATGGAGAACAAGGGATAGACAACAAAATATGACTAAAAAGATAACAGATGTTTTTTGGGATTTTATGAGGATTTTTTATTTTTAGTAGATTTTGTATTATTTAATTTCAGTTTTTATATATTTTTTGCCTTTTATTTTTATAATTTTTATATATTTTTTTGCTTTTGATTTTTATAATTTTTATTTTTTTATATTTTCTGATTTTAATTTGCGTTTTCTTTATAACTAATTATAGTACAAGTATATAAGATATAGATATAATATAGATAATATAGTATTAAAACTATAAAATGAAGGAAAAATTCGGAAAATACCTTAGGATACAGTCCTTTTATTTTTTAAAGGTAATAAATTTATTTTTTGATATTTTTAATAATTATAATAATATAAATAGTAATGTAAGGAAATATAGCTATATATAGGGAATACATGCGTTATATAAATAAATATATCTATAAATGCTAAAAACTCACAAAATAAAATGGTTTTGTATTTTTAGGGTTTTCTCTATTTTTAATGTTTTCCTTATAATTTTTAATATTTTTAGTGTTTTTCTAAGTTAGATAGGGAAAAATAGCTCTATTTTTATTTTTAAAAAAAATAAAAATAGGATAAAATACCTTTATAAAATTATATGTGGTGGAATAATATATAAGGTATTTATCCTAATTTCTCACAATTGTTAGGGTACAAGAGTTTTTTAACAAAAATAAAATCAACAAAAAGAAAATAATGCTTATCAAGGGTATTTTTCCAAATCTTTAAAGTTATGGTACTGTTTCTGAACACCATAGAGAAGTTCAGGGCTTGAAATGTAAATTTCCCAAATATTCCTAGTAATATATACCTAAGCGGTATTTTTTGCAATTAATATAATGTTTGGGGGGCTAGATGCAAATGTTCCACGAAATATTACATTAATATTGCAAAAACTTGGATGAAAATAAAATACAAAAAGTCCGAGGGTTCAGGTGCAAAATACCTAGACACCTCATACACATAAGCATGTGAGATGATGTGGATTGGACCTAAATGCAAATATGTAAAGTATAGAGGGCTCACTACAAATTTTACACAAAATATATAACTGTAGACTTATATTTTTGGACTGAAAATAAAACAAAAATGCACGGGGGTATTACACAAAATTACCCCCACGTGGTTGATCCGACGATTCTGGTCCTTAGCCACGTGGCCTCTTCACAACGGCAAATACCCCCTTGAGATGAGTGACCGAGATTAGATCTCAACGGATGGATGAACGATCGAGAGCTTCAAAATCTGACGGTAGTTGGGCTTCTGGAGCTGAAGCTCGATCCGACGGCTGTGGACTTCCCTAGAAGAGCATGGAAGAACACGACCCAGGTCGAGCTTCAATCAATGCTGACAGGTGACTCCGAACACCTGGAGGTGTCCTGAGGGTCGCAAAATGATGCAGAATTGCTGGAGGCTTCAAAAAGGTCCTAGGAGATCCAACAAGGTCCAGCGAAGTCAAAGAAGCCTTGGAGCTCCATGACCTTCTTTCTTTCATAAAATCAACCTAGGAGGGGTCTACATCCCTCCAAAACCTCTAGGAAGCTCAAGTGCACACAATAGGGGGTTTTGGGGGTCTAACCTGGGAGAGATGCGACGAAAGTGAGGTTGGGCGGAGATGCTCCGATGAGCGGCGGAGTGGAAGCACCTAACTCCTGATCTAGTAAGAATTAGGTTGGTAGGAGGCGTGTGGGGTGTAGAGAAACATTGTGGAAATGAAATGGTGGAAATAAGCAGTTCAGAGAACATGCATATGATGATGAGAAGGTCGCTAGAGCTCAACTCCGATGAAATACGAATCTGATATTTTAACAAAAAATAAAAATCAAACAATATTAAAACTAAGCTATGCTATTCTAGATCCTAGGAACATAAAGAAATACTACACTATGGCTCTACCTGCTGGGGTTGTGAGCCTGGTCGGAGCTTCGCCGCTGAGGGTGGTGATGCTCAGATCTCAACCTACTCCTCTTCCTCCATGCCAAAAAGGTCGTCGACGTTCTTGCTGTCACTAGGAGGCTCTAAGACTTAAGATTCAGGGATTTCGAGGGCTAAGGGAGATAAAATCCAAAAGAGGTCCGACGAGCGATATATGTGCATGCGAGGGTTGAATTGGGAAGAGTGATTGATGCAGTACTCATCTGATCGAGGAATTGAGGGTGTGTAAAAGAGCTTTGATCAAGGCAAAAAGTCAAAGAAGAAATCGACCAAAAAGGATGAAGAAATCTATGGGGAAATCAACGGTTTAGGTCTGACATATGCATACCTAGAGATGGATGGAGTTGCTCCCCTATTGGGCCATGTGTGCTAGGAAAAAGACAAAACATGTTGAAATTCCTTATTAATTCAAAATAAATTGCTATATGATTTTATTAATTTATTTTATCAAAACATAAAAAGTATTTATTATTTTATTTATTATTTTATTGTGATTTTTATTTATTTATACTATTTGATTTATTATAATTTACCTTTTACAAGTATAATTATAGGTATATTCATCTATATAATATGTATTTTATTTCTATTTTCTATTTTCTATTTTATTATTTTATACATTTAGTTTATATATTTATAACATAATTAAATATACAGAAATATATTTTATTATATTGTTTTAGAATTGGTTGTATACTTAAATAAATATGTATAGTTATTATATAGGTGTATGTTGTATAATTTATTTATGTATTTTGTATTTTTTTTATTTTAGTGTAGTTCTAATGGTTTTATTCTCATTATGAACATATGTTATAAATAATATTTACAGAAATGAAAAAATATAAAATATTAGGAATAAATAAAATGAATTTTTATTCAAGTATAATGTACAAAAGGGATTCAAGACCTAACTTCTGCATCTTAACTACAAATTGAATGAAACAATCTTCATTAAATATCTAGTTAAAAGTTATATACAATTAAAGGTGATTTTGATGAATTTTGAGTTCATATGGAGGAGGTACAAGTTTGGAAAGTTGGATTTTTGGTTTTTACTCTAAGTGTAGAAAGCACAATATACATTTTTTGTGTGAAATAAATTTGTATTTTCTATATATTTTTATCTACAATTTGTATGTACAAAGTTTATTGATTTGAAGTATAAATAATAAAGAATAAAATGGATCCCAAATAGGACTTTTTGATGAATTTAGAATTATGGTTTCTTGTATTTATTGGCCCATTTCTCCCCTACTTTATTCATTGTCGACCCAATCATCATGATGCCTAGGTCTCGAGGTTTAGGGTCATTCAATACCTTTGGTATTTCATTTCTTTTTCTTTTATTTTCTTTATTCTTTTATTTTAGTTTTAAATACAATATTTTATACAATATTTATACAATAAGTAACATGTGTTATTTTACATAAAATAATACTATTTACATGCATTTAGCTAGGGTTTAAAGGACAAAATCAAAAAGTAAAGGTGAAGATATGAAGATTGATCACCCCCTATAGTTGCCTTTGCTAATCCCTAGCAAACACTTATGTCTATAAGTGCAGAAAAGAAAAAGAAAGAACTTGGATTGAATTTAACTTTCAAACTTGTCTTCATAAAATCAAAGTTTGGAGCTCAATCAGACTTTTGGAAGTTATGTTTGGTCAGAACCTTAATGAGAAGCGGATTTAAAATACAACTGCCTCTAAGACCCATAAGAATTTGTCCAAGTCTCCTCAAATGCCAGGTCAGACCAAGTCGATGTCATACACAGTCCCGTATGACTATGAGCCTACCTTGTACGGTATCAGTGATGTGTAGCTCTTATTAGCTGAAGTCGTAAAAGTTAGTCTTCTCTAACATGGTGACCTTAATTCCCCATTCCAACAACTCTTTCCTCGAGAAGCGAGGTATTCCCTTCTAAGTTCAAGTGCAACCGGCTCAAGAAGAGGAGGTGGAGAAGAGAATGGATGGTAGCCAGTGTAGCTACCTATCCTAGGATGCTTGACCAGTGTAGCCAAGTCATCCAGCTGCAAGCTCACATGGATTTGATTTTGAAGCTTAAGCTTGCTTATTGACCATATACATACATATTCTGATGGGAATTGATTTTTCTTGGATTTTTGCTCGTCTTTTCTTTTTGGAGTTTTTGGCTTTGCATTTTTTACTACTATATACAACAGAATTTACTAGGGGTGCACATGGATCGGATTGGATCAGATTTTAGCTCAATCTATATCCAATCCACACTTAACAGATTTTTTATTTTTCCAATCCAATCCAATACATTAAACATACAAATCCAATCCAATCCGATCCACCAGATTAGGGATTGGATCGGATTGGTTCGAATTTTTAGTACTCACCTAAGTTATGATTAAGTTTGAAGCACACTAGACATTGATATTTAAATCATGATTCTAAAATTGAGATTATGGATAAAGGTAAAGAAAATGATAGTTACTTTTTGGAAAGCAAAACTACGCTTGTTACAGATATAGTACGAACAATCATTTTATAACTAAATATAAATAACATAATTGTAATCCATAGAAACCATAGAAGCACCACCTTGACTTTGACTAAAATTCAAGTTTGTATATATCAAATGGGAACTACAACTAACCTGCTTGGCTACGTATTACGGGACAGAGGACCGTGCACGAAGGAGGTATGGGACAAGAACCATGCATGAATACGCGGTACAGGGTGAGGTTCTTGGTTGCACATACACGAGGGAGGTCTGGGAGAGTCGAAGATAAGGTTTGCTTATGCATGTGTGAGGGGAGCCTAGCTATGCGTGCGAGCAGCTGGGGACAAGGTGGGCGTAGCTGAGGACGAGGTGGTTAAGGTGGAAATCTGGCTACACGTGTGCGAGAGAGGTCTGGGAGAGCCGAGGACGAGGTCTTGTCACGCGTAGGGAGAAAGATTGGGTTGTGCATGCACGCAACTGGGGACGATGACAACATCCGATGGAGATATGTGCGTCTAAGGGTAGAGATGTGTGCGGCACGAGTGGATGTCTTGTTTGGAAGGATCCCAAGGTTGTTTAGGATTAGGTATTATTATTTTTAAGAAGGGTGTTTTGTTTGGAAAATTGGAAGGGCTCGAAGGACATTCTAGGTAGGTAATGCTTTTTCAAAACCAACAAGTGAGGTGGGTAAGGAGGTTTCCAGCAAATGGTGTGGAGTAAAGATTGAGTTGGAATAAATTTTAACTATAAAGAGAATAGCTTGGATATTAAATATAGCTTTCAAATAAAATTAAATATATGATTTCCTTTAAGATAAGAAATAAATTATTATATATTATTTATCAACGGATTGGATAGGATCGGATTTTGATAATAATCCAATCCAATCCATAGATGAACGGTGTAAAATTCCAATCCGATCCGATCCATTGAACTTATAAATCCAAACCGATCCAATCCAATGACAACGGATTGGATCGGATTACGGATTTTATCCGATCCATGTGCACCCTTAGAATTTACGTAAGGACTTTTTCCTCTTGAGTCAGTATACTATCGGTCTTTTGAAGTATTATTGCAATTCATTAACTTCTGTCTTTAGACCACTTCACTACTGGATTGGGTTGGACTACAATGGCCACAAATGTGTGACTTCTGATGTTTCCATTGACTTGTGTCTCATGTCGACAAATCCAGCCCTCTACCACTTCAACTGAGGTGAGCAAAGTGCAAAGTGCAAGTGTGCAAGTTAGGTTACTGTCGACAAGAGTCATGTGCGTGTTTTGAAATATTCTACTTAGGCAGTCAAGATAATACTAAACTAAGTCTCGTGGTCTCAAAGAATTAAGTCTAGTAGACCTGGAGCATCTCAATTCCGGTTTTTTAAAGGTTCCTGTGATTAAGTGGATTAAGATCTAACCAAGCTCCAATCTTTGAGCTTTACTTAGACTAGTTCAATTATTAGCATCTATCCGAAAATTGTAAATGCTATGCAAGGAAAAAATATTTTTATGATGCAATTTTCTAGTTTTGAAAATTTTCTGAATTTTTGAAATGTTTTTCAAAATTTTCATGTAGGTTTTTAAAAATATTTTAGCAAATATTTTTGGAATTTAATTTTTGCAATTTTTTAGGGATTTTTGAATAAGATTAGTGAAGGATATATGTGTAATTATTTACATTGAAATGCTTCTGTATTTATAAGGAATATTGGATAGAATTTACATACCATGTTTGTAAGGCTCTTATTTGAGTTGTTATTTACACAATTCTCAAAACATTTTTGAAATAATTTTCATAAACATTTTGAAGAATTATTTTTGCAAGTAAAATATACAAACATTTTTATAAACAATTACAAACTTTGAAAATCAATTTTAATATATTTTCCAAATGGTATATATAGATTTTCCAAACAATTTTTAACCATTTTTCAAATCATTTGCAAATAGTATTTTACAAAATAATTTCCAAATAGTTTTCAAAAGATTTTCCAAACATTTTGCAAAACATTTTAACATGTTTATGACATGTGTTTTCAAAGGGTTAACGTGTGTTCTATGAATTAGCCATATTCTTAAAAATACGAAAGTACGAGTTATAGATAAAATATATACAACGTATATACAATCTCCCAATTCTTAGCTTGAGCTATATCCTCATAAATCAGAGATAAAAAAGGACGTCATAACTCATACTAGGCATAGAAAAGTCTATACTACAATGACTACAGAATGAACAAATGAGAAGTTGACTGTTCCCCCTATACTTAGGATGAAATAATCCTAAGTATAATAGGTTGTACACAAGACAGGAGGGTCAAGAGTGGGAATATACACACTCATCAACTCGACCTATCCCCCCTATAGTTAAGGTAAAATATCCCTAAGTATAGGCAAAATATCTAGAGTTGAGGGGATAGGTGAGGGATCAAGAAATGAACAACTCGGGGTGCTCATCCCCTGTACTTAGGACAAAGTACATCCTAAGTATAGAAGTGATGAAAGGGCTGAACACCTTTTTAAAAGAAATAGAAAAAAATAAAAATAAGAAAACAAAATCTTTTTGTGACTTTTAGCTTAGTTGTCTAGTCCATTTGCCTTTGTGAGCTCATCTTGAAATATCACTTCACTTGAATCGAATCGACAACAGATAAGAATGTGTCATGCTATAAGTATATCTTCAACAATTGTCCTTTGATTACAAAAGGTTATGCATCAGTTGACAATTTTGATCTGAGTAGACTTCCGTTGCCATGTATAGTCTTCATGATACATGGTCCAGTCCACTTGCTCTTTAGCATGCTTGGAAAAATCTTTAACTTCACATCAAATAACCATACCTTCTATCCAGGTTCAAAAGTCTTCCTTTGGATGTGTTTGTCGTAACAACTCTTGACTTCCTCTTTGTACATCATGTTGTTATCGTATGCATAGTCTCAAAACTCAAGCAATCTGTTTGGATCAACTTTTCTGTTCTCTCCTCCTCGCTCAGAATCAAGGTTGCACAAGTTCAATGCACACAAGCATTTGTGAATTAATTCCACAGGCAGGTGGCAAGGCTTGCCATAGACAAGGCGGTAGGGAGACAAGCTGAGTGGAGGCTTGTATGTTCTACGATAAGCCCAAAGAACTGAGTTTAGTAATTGAGACCAATTCTCGCGATTCAGACATACAAGCTTATACAGTATTATCTTAATCTCCATATTAGACCATTCAGCTAAGCCATTTGATTGTAGGTGGTACGACACGGTGTTCGATGCTGTATTCTTTGGTCAACTTTTTGAAATCCTTGTTGATGAAGTGGTTCCCCATCAGAAATTAGAATCTTACGGATTCTGAATCATGAGATGATGTGTCAAGAAGCGACCGACTATGCGGCTATTTGCAATTCCAGCAAGGATTTGCTCAACCCATATACTGATGTACACGACAAGCAATATGTACTCAAATCCCAGGTTGTTAGGGAATGGCCCCATGAAGTCCATGCCCTAGGCATCGAAGGCGTCGGGATATCTAAATGTACTTCAGAGGCATTGTTTCATGCATGTTGATGTTCTCAGCCATTCTCTGATATTTAGTGCATTTCTTTACATAATCATATCCATCCTTTAATAGAGTTGGCCACCAAAGGATACATTGAAGCACTTTTGTCATCGTTCTCTTTCACAAATGGTGTCTACTGTCTTCGAGCTTGTGGCAGTGGTCTAGGACACCCATAATCTCCTCATGAGTTATACACCTCCTCCAGATGCAATCGACGCCCTCTCAGAATAGATGTGGTTCTACCTACTGGTGGAAATGAATGTCGGCCAAGAATTTGTCTCATTTGATCTTCAACCAATCTGAAGGAGACTTCTTGGAGATGAGATAATTCACAATATTTGCATACTAGGGGAGAGATGATATAGACAAGATTTCCTCATATGGGAAGGTCTCTGTGATTGGAACTGAGTTTCGCTCAGGAGGCTCTGCATTAAAATTATGGAAGATGGTCTGCCACCACATTGTTGACGCCTGGCTTGGCATGAATTTTCAAGTCAAATTCCTAGATTAGAAGGATCCAACGAATAGACGAGGCTTGGCATTTCTTGCTCTGAAGATACTTGATGGCAGAATGGTCAGTGTAATAATCACCCTTGATCCGAGAAGATGTGATCTGCACTTTTCCAGGGAAAACACTACAGCTAGCAGCCCTTTCTCTATCATTGTATAGTACTTCTGAGCTTCAGCTAATGTTCAGCTAGCATAATGAATAGCAAATTGAATCCCCTCTTGTCTTTCTCCTAGAACAACACCAAATGCGAAATCTGAAGCGCCTGTCATGATCTCAAAGGGTAGAGACCAATCAGGTGGCTGCAGGACAGGAGCATGTGTAATCAAGTCTTTCAGCTGATTAAAGGCTTGGATAACACGATCACCCACAACAAAATGTCTCCTTGCCTAGCAATTCTGTCAGTGGTTGGGTGAGCTTGCTGATGTCTTTTATATCATCGGTAGAAATCGACGTGCTCCAAAAATGATAGGACCAGTTTCAAACTGGTTGGTGGCTCAAGTTTAGAAATTACTTCCACCTTGGCTAGGTCCACTTCCATTCCATGTTTTGATACAACGTGACCCAACACGATCCCTTCGGTCACCATGAAATTTCTCTTCTCCCAAAAGAACACGAGGTTCACTTAGCAGTACCTCCTTAGAATTCGGTATAAATAGTCAAGACATTGACCAAATGCATCCTTGTAGACCGAGAAATCATCCATGAAGATCTCAAGGAAACTACCCACTAAGTTTGCAAATACGGCCAGCATACATCTTTGAAATGTAGAGGGGGTATTACATAACCCAAATGATATCTGTCGGAAAGTGTGCATCTAAAAGGACAGGTGAATGTGGTCTTATCTTGATCTTTAGACACGATTGCAACTTCATTATATCAAAAGTAACCATCCTATAAGAAGAAATATTCTCGCGGCTAGTCTCTTGAGAATCTAGTCAACGAAGGGTAATGGAAAATGATCCTTCTTGGTGGCAAGATTGAGATGACTATAATCCACACAGACTCTCCAGATTGTTGGTACTCTAGTCAGAATCTCCTCTCCTTTATCATTAGTTACAATGGTGATCCCAGACTTCTTGGGCACTACGTGTAGGGGACTTACTTACTTGGAGTCAGAGATGGGATAAATGAATCCCGCATTACACCATTTATGAATTTCTTTCATCACAACTTCCCGAAGATTTGGATTCAATAGGCGTTGGAATTCACAGGAAGATTTGTTGTCTTCTTCCAGGTAAATGTGACACAATGGCAGATTAATCCCATGGAGATTCAATAGGCGTTGAAACACAATGACAGATTAATCCCATGGAGATTCGATATCTCCAACCTATCACCTTGCAGTTTCATTCAAGAACCTCCATTATACGTGATTTTTGGTCTTCGGTCAAATGAGCACTGATGATGGATGGATACATATTTGGTTCTCTAGCAAGGAAGGCGTACTTCATATTGGAAGGCAAAGGTTTGAGCTCTGGTGGTGTGGGAGCGACTTCAGTGGTGACTTCAATGATGATTGTAGGTATTAGTTTTTCGACTGTCATCTGTCTACCTCTAGTAATTCAGATTCATCATTTAGTACATCACATAGATCAATAATGAAATCTTCTTGCTCATATGGGGGGAATGGTTCAAATTCTTCTATTAGCACATCACAAAAAAATCTCATCTTCAAAGACTTCAGTTAATTGGATTGTGTTTTCCCACCCTTCCTCTGTGGAGAAGAATTCCATGGTTACTCTATCATCCAAAAATAGATCGGTATCTCCGATCTCTGCTAAAAAATCACAGTCCTTAGAATGTTAAGATTCAAGCACTCTCATTTCAGACACACCTTCTGTTGGCTTGGGCTCAGGCACGTTCTCTATCTGGATCTTTTTAGTGATGGAGTGGAATGTGATCTCTCCACTGCCATAACCAACTACTGCCTCGGTCATTCAAAGGAATGGCCGACCAAGAATAATCAGGGTATGGAGTAGAGGTGCAAAGGTGTCCATATCCACAATAATGAAATCAACAGGGAACTGCATTCAATGAACAATGACGATTCCATCTTCCAACATGTCCTTAGGCCGCTTAACAGATTGATCCACGAATTATAGAATCATCTTGGTTGGCTTAAGCGGAGCTAACCCAAATTTTGTGAGTAGTGATGCTAGTAGAAGGTTGATAGAAGACCCATTGTCGAGTAAAGTATGACCGAACTCCTTATTTAAGATGGTACTTCTGATGAGTGGTGCTCCCTTGTCTTTCTGTTTGTGTAGGAGATTGTTGATGGCATTTACTGTGGCCATGGTCAGGACATGCATCTCGAGTTTCTTCTTCTTGCAGCTCGAAATTTTTTTTGTACATGTCTATTTAAATCATTGTTTTACTATAAGCATGTACTCCATGGCTTTTAACAAAGGCATTTCAAGGATCAAGTTTTGCAAAATGAGGACTTTTTCAGGATCAAGCAAATCATTTTTCCATTTTTAATTGTTTTTGATTTAATTGCTGAAGGAAAAGGCATATGTTCACCAACAAAAATGTTTTCATTCAAATTTGTGTCCATATATTTCTATACAGGTAGATGACAAAAAGGAATACAATCATCTAAATCTAGTAGACCAAAAATGACATGCTTAGCTCCATCGACTGACTCTGGTGCGGTTGCAAGTGCTGACATCTCCAAGGCCAATGCGGATTCACCAGGACTACTTCACTCTTTTATATTTTCTTCATTTTTTGTATTTTAGTATCTAGTGATGCTCCAAAAAATTGTGATGGCCCTGGTGTTAGCCTGGACGATGACTCACCGTGGGACGCTTTGATCTTCCCTTTCACTGTCATAGAAGGCTGAAATGTCATACCGCTCCTGAGATGTACAATATTAGATAAAAAGACATTTTTCACTGAAATTAGGTGAGGCACTGTTGTCTACATGCTCCTTGCGATGGAAGTTGTTCGAGTTTGCTTCGACCTGAGCTGGAATGACAGTCTTGGCGACCGTCAGGTCATCTATCTTCTGGCTAATCTCAACCATGTTCTTCGCAAGCTGAGCCAGACAATTCAAGGTTAGGTTGACCAGGGCAACCTCCGAAAGTTCGATCTGATGGGTCCACTGATTCTAATGGTTGGAGGGAGGTTGATGCTGGTAACCCTGAGAGCAGTGAGGAGGAGGAGGAAGAGAAGGGTACATCTAGTACAGTGGTGAGGAGTACTGGTGATGATAAGGGGCAACTGGCTGCTAATATTGCTGTTGGCGGTATCCAGACTGTTGCTGGTAGTTGTTTTGCCTCCAGTGGTAACCATGGTATGGAGGCTGTTGCTGGGCCAGGTTGGGTTGGAAATTCCACCCTCCTTGTTGTTGATGATGTGGTCGGCTGACATTGTGCTAACCTTGGGGTTGTCCCTGAGGATAGGTCGGTTGATTATCGTTGCTTCAGATGCCATTCACATCTTTAATGAGTGAGGGAGGTGGAGAATAATGCTCGAGATATTGATGCTGGAATTCATGTGACTGGTAGACAACCATCTAATTTTGTGGCTATGACGACAGTTGCTTCGAGGCCTGCACATAGTATACATGATGGACGGGAGGTTGAATGGGACTCAGCTGAGGAGGATGTGTTTGTGTATGCTCCTTCTTCTCATATGGAGGCTTAATGACGACGGTCACTGCGTTGCAGGCACTGATGGTGTTCACTAGCAACTCTAGCTTCTTGGTGATAATATCAAGCTTGTCTAAGCCCTTCATTCTCTGCTCGATCCCAATGAGCTTTTCTTGGTTCTACAACCTCTTCTCAATGATATCGACCTTTGACAGGTGGTTCCCAATGATGGTCAAGTCGAAGTTGTCACACCAATAGACTTCATGTGAGTTCGCCATATTCACGTTCTTGTGGAGGACCCATGGTGGCGACTGAATCTGGAAGGTATGAGATGGGGATAACACAACCTCTCCTTCAACCATTTCCTCAAAAATCTACCAAATTGCATCCTCATCCTTGTTGAAGTTGGATCCTCCACAAGTAGTGTCAACCAGATGTTGACTAGCTTCTATCAAACCCCAAAATAAGTGTTGGACCAAGCTGGTCCTGGGGATGTCATGGTGGGGTACTTCTCAATTAAATCATTGAACCTCTCCCATGTCTCATAAAAGGACTCTTAGGGTCCCTGAGAGATTCTAGCAATTTTCTACCACATGAGATTAAGACAACCGAGAGGATAGTACTTATGAAGGAAAGTTGACTTCAGGTCCTCCTAAGTCATCACCACCTTCCCCAGATGGTTGATCCATTATAGTTCTTTCCCAAAAGGCTGGATGGGAAGGTAGTCATCTTGACTATGCCCAACGAGGATGTTGGGGTAGTGTGTGTGCTACAGATGCGACCAAAATGATGTAGATGGATAGACGGGTCCTCATTTAAATTCCCATGGAAGCTGGGGAGAAGCAAAAGGAGCTGCAGTTTCATCTCAGAATGTCTGTAAACCGGTGAAATTTGGATCCACTCATTGATGTGACTAACCCCAGAGTTGTATGATTGCTTGAGGGTTGGCTTGGGTCGGACTCTGCTTGCTTCGCCCCTGCCTCCGTGAGGTCAATTGATAGAGTGATTGTCCTCATCGTCATCATGGTCATCATCACCTCCTCCACACGGTGTCTCCCTCTCTTCCGATCTCCTCCTCAGTTCGTTCAACATATCTTGAAAGGTGACTTGAGCTAGAGCTTGGTCAGTAAGCTGCTGTTGAATGGCCTAGATGGAGGCCAGAGCTGACTGCCTTCATTGTGACTCGGGCCAGTGCCTTGCTCTGTATTTGGCTCTGCGTTTTGTTGATGAGGTCTTTTTCCTCTTCATGTTGGATCCATCTCTGATGCTGACTGTGATGATACATGCTCAAGATCGAGGTCCATATCTGCAATGGGAAATACACCCCGATCAGTTTGCATGCATTCTCCAGGTGGAGAAAGTAATTTAGAATTAGGGTCAATTCTGAATCTTATTAGGAATGGAGAGGAGTATGGAGTTAAATCAATCTCCATCCAAAAGGGGTAGAACTGGGGAAAGGAGTTTTCTCGGTCTGTGGGAGAAAGAAGAAGCAGGGAGTCCTGAGGGTGGTTCATAGAGTCTGAACCATGCATCTGGGAATCGCCCCCAAATTATTGGAGATGTCAAGCTCAAGGAGTTGATGTGGGTGTCGGCGGAGTCCCGACTAAGTCATCATGGAGTCATCATCTCAAGGGAAAAGAGAAAATCGTGTTGGAAGAAGGATACAGTGATGAACGAGAAACAAATGGAGTGTAAAATAGTAGAAGGCTCACGATGAGTAGGGGTCAAAGAGGGAGTAAGAAAAGAATAATGTCAAAAATATGCAAGTGCATATGACTTTGATCTTTGAACCTAATCTAAACAAACAAACACTAAACAAAATTAGATTAACCAACTCAATCCAATGTGAAGTCCTAAGAGTTTGACTAATTTTTATCTTTTCAAGTTTAGGGTTGTGATTCAACAAAAAGTTGTCATGAGTCCTTAACAGCTAGCCCTAGAGGAGAATGTGTACTACCAAGAAAGTATCCCCGTACTTTTTCCAGAGAGAAAGCTGATAGGAGAAACCACTACCTGCCTTTCAAAGGAGGTACTCAGACCCAAACCGATGAGACAAACACACATGTGAGGGTGTGGCCTACGCTCAGTACTTCATACCGAGTTGGATGTTCCATACAAGGCGGGAACACCGTCGTCAACAAGGCCCTACTCAGTCACTTACTATAGAAACGCCAATACTTCATCAGCCCCAAGTGGTAGTTGAGGAAACCACAGATTGATTTTTTGGCTCTATTCCTTAAGGGTCGTGTGTTACTCAGTCTGCAATGTACCTGAAAACATGTGAGCTTTGTGAACCCCAAACAATGATGTTTGTTAGGACTTTTATTTTAGGTCAAACTGCAATTAGCAGTCCCCTTGTTTTAATATTTGATTTTCATTTTTTTGAGTATTTTCAATATCAAAACACCTAACGATTTTTTGTATTTTTGTTTTTCCCTAAGTGCTCAAAATCAGAGGGAGAGGATGGCAAAGCAATGCAAGGCAACACTAAGATGAAAATCTTACCTTAGTTCCTAAATGATGAATGCTCAGTTATAAGACTTATAGTACTTCCAAGTGCTCTCCATGAGGGATGCAATGTAAAGAAATCTTAAACCTAATATATATGCCCATATGCACATGAAGAAATCTCCCTAAACAGAAATTGCTATTAAAGGGAAGAACCAAATGCTAAATACAAGGAAAGAAACCTAGAGGTCCCATCTAGGAGGCTCCTCAGTGCCTACCATAGTGGGTCCTGCAAGCGCTGTATGGAGACCTCTCACGGCACATGGTTAAAAGTCCAATTATTTAACAATTAATGTTGATCTAAGTTCAAATGTAGATACTATATGTGCATGCAAGATATTAGGTGTTTGGCCTTAGATTTCTGAGCAAGCAATCCTGCAAAACTAAGGGCTCATTCCGCATAACAAATAAAAAAAGGCGGAAAACTCAAAATGTAGAAACAAAGAAAATAAAGGCGAGAAAATCACGACAAAAATCTGATAACCCATGTGAACAATCACTTGGAAATTGTACTCGATGTCGAAGTCCACTTGTATTATTACAAATTAATTGTGCAAAATAAATATCACTTTCTCACAAAAATAAAAATAAAGGCAGTATGCTAATGGTCCTCATTTCTCTCTCTTGCTCTCTCTAAGTAGCTAGCTAGTGGAATAGCTACTCTCCTCATAGCTTGGGTGCTTCAACCACATAGGCGGTCATTATCGCCTCGAGGTTCCTCACAAGAAAAATACAAGAGAATATATTGACACAATGAAATAGTTATATCAAATAAAGAGAAAATAAACAAGAAATAATGAAAGAAAAATAGACCTAAAAATCTATCCTACATTTAGCTCCCCGAAAATGTTGCCCTTTGATGAAGTCACTTTTGGTGAGGGTCTAAAATATCCTCACTGGAGAGCAAAGATGAAATCTCACTGAGGCGACCGCTCATTAAAGTCAAGTGATCATCAACAATCAACCCACACAAGCAATGAAATAAACAATCAAAATGAGGGGTCAAAATTTATTATTTCCCTATATATAGATGTATAATGGAAGTATGTATAGGGCGTCAAATACAAGGAGAACGATGGATAGACAACAAAAATTAACTAAAAAGACAACAAATGTTTTTGGGATATTATGATGATTTTTTATTTTTAGTGGGTTTTTATTTATTTAAATTTTATTTATGTATATATATTTGCTTTTTGTTTTCATAATTTTTAATTTGTTATATATTCTTAGTTTTATTTTTCTTTTTCTTACAAATTATAATACAAGTATATAAGTTATATACAATATAGATAATATAGATTTCAAAAATATAAAATGAGGACAAAAATAGGAAAATATCCTAAGGTACAATCCTTTTTATTTTTTAAAAGGTGATAAAATTTTTTTGGGATTTTTAATAATTATAATAATATTAATAGTAATATAAGAAAATATAGCTATATATAATGAATATATTATTTTATATTTACAGATATAGCTATAAATATTCAAAAATCAAAAAAATAAAATGTTTTGTATTTTTTAGGTTTTTTTTTATATTTTTGTTATTTTTCCTATAAATTTTACTAATTTATTTGGATTTTAATTGAATTAAAATGTCAAAATCGTTACTTATATTTATAATCTGAATTGTTTTGGAATTTAAAAATACCTAAGGGTTTTAAAATTTTCTAAAACTATTTTATTATAATAGACAAAATTTAGAAATAGAAAGAAATATTTTTGTATTTTTTGGAATATTTTGTGGTTTTTATGAGGATTTTGGAGCATTTTAATTTTCGCATTTTTCTTTTGTTATTTTTAAGATTTTTGATATGTAGATGAAAAATACAATAATAAATAACTAATATTTTTGGAATTTTTCACAACATTATATTTTTTTGTATTTTTCTAATTTAGATAGGGAAAAATAACTCTATTTTTTAATAAATAAAATTATAGGATAAAATACCTTAAGAAAAATATATGTGGTGGAATAATTTATAAGATATCTTTCCTAATTTTCTATAATTTTTTAGGTCTACAGTCCTCCAAAACCTCTAGGAATCTCATGTGCACACAATAAGGGGTTCTGGGGTCTAATCTGGGCGAGATGAGATGAAAGTGAGGCCGGAGGAGGTGTGCTCTGGCAAGAGGTAGAGTGGAAGCACCTAACTCCTGATCCAGTGAGGATTAGGGTGGCAGGAGGTGCATGGGCTTAGAGAAATGTTAGGGAAATGAAATGGAAAGTGATAAGCAGTTCGGAGAACTGGCGTTTGACGATGAGAAGGTTGTCGGAGCTCACCTCCAGCAAACTACGAATATGATATTTTAACTAAAAATAAAACTAAATCAAACAAAAATAAACTAAGCTATGCTTTTCTAGATCCTAGAACATAAAGAAATACTACACTATGGCTATACCTTCCAGGGTTGTGAGCCTAGTGGAGCTCTACCGCTAAGGGTGGCGATGTTTGGATCTCGACGTATACTACTCTTCCTCTAAGCCAAAGAGGACGTCAGCGTTTCTGCTATCACCAAGAAGCTTCAAGACTCAAGATTCAGGGATTCTAAGGGGCTAAGGGAGACCAAATTCAAAAGAGGTCCGACGAGAGGTATATGTACAAGCGACGGTTGAATTGGGAAGAGTGATCGATGCAGTGCTCCTCTGTTCGAGGAATCCAGGGTGGGTGAAAGAGATTTGATCGAGGAGAATAGTAAAAGAAGAAATCAACCTAAAAGGATGAAGGAATCTACAAGGAAAATTTGAGGAAGTCAGTGCTTTAGGTTTGACATATGCATACCCATATATGGATGGAGAGTTGACCTAGAGTCAACGAAGACTGCGCCCCTATTGGGCCACGTATGGCAGGAAAAAGATAAATAATGGTGAAATTCCTTATTAATGCAAAATAAATTGCTAAATGATATTATTATTATTTTTTCAAAACATAACAAGTATTTATTTTTTTAGGTAGTATTTTAATCTGATTTTTTTATTTTTACAAGTTGATTTATTATAAGTTAACTTTTACAAGTATATAGGTTTATTCATATATATAATATATATTTTATTTGCATTTCGTATTTTAGATTTTATTATTTTATATATTTATTTTATATATTTATAACTTAATTAAATATACACCAATATACTTTTATTTTATTTTTCTGAAGTTATTTGTATACTTAAATAAATATGTATAGTTATTATATAAGTGTATGTTTGTATAATTCATCTATGTATATTTGTATATTTATTTATTTTAGTGTAGTTTTAATGGTTTTATTTTATCTATTTATGTACATATGTTATAAATAATATTTACAGAAATGTAAATATATAAAATATTAAAGAATATAAAGAATAAACAAAATGAATATTTTATTCAGGTATAATGTACAATAGGGGTCCAAAAACTAACTTTTGCATCTTTACTCCAAATTGAATGAAACCACATTCATTAAATAGCTAGTTAAAAGTTATATACAATTAAAGGTGATTTTGATGAATCATGTGGATGAGATATAGGTCTGGGAAGTTGGGATTTTGGATTTTTTACTCTAAGTGTAGAAAACACAATATCCATTGTTTTTGTGTGAAATAAGTTTTGTATTTTTCTATATATTTTTATCTACAACTTTCATGATAAAGTTTGTTCATTTGAGGTATAAATAATAAATAATAAAATGGGCCCTAAATTGGACTTTTTGATGAATTAAGAATTATGATTTCTTGTATTTTATTGGCCCTTATCTCCCCCTACTTTATTCCTTGTCGACTCAGTCATCATGATGCCTAGGTATCGGGGTTTAGGGTCATTCAATACCTTTTGGTATTTTATTTTATTTTCTTTTCTTTATTCTTTTATTTTGGCTTTAAATGCAGTACTTTACACAATATTTACACAATAAATAATATGTATTATTTTATGCAAAATAATGTTATTTACATACATTTAGCTGTGGTTTAAATGGTAAAACAAAAGAATAAAGGTGATGAAATGGAGATTCATCACCAAGTACACTTCTTGCTATTCATTCCATCAATTTGTCTCTAGTTTCTTTATAGTAATACTCCACCTCCATTTTGTACTTAAATATTAGAATAGCATCGTCCTTTATCATAGATTCACATGCAATCATCACTAACATCTATCGCGTTCTCCATGATCTGTTCCTATTGACCCATTTCTTAAGCTCACAAAGCTTGAGAACCCAATAGGGCTATTTTCCCTCATACTATAAAGGCCATTCATTTCGCCTCATAAGTATTCTAACATATTCACCTTGGGTTTGTATTTGCAACTAACACCTGCAGGGATTTAATGGTTAGAAGTTCATATGAGTGGAACTTCAAGCCTTCATCTCGATGACACTTCACCGAGTCATTAGTCTAGCCCTCTTCAGTGCCTCGCCTGAGTACCAACACTTTCGCTAGGCCTCCACAGAGGTTTTACAACCTTCAGAAGTTGCAAATGAGCAAGGGGAAGGATTTGGAGCTTCGTCAGAGCATCGCCCGCTCGACGCCATATGCGGGGGAGAGGGAATAACCCGAGAAGTGAATACATTAGATCTGATCCTCTCGATCAGATCTGACAGTAGATATAATTCTCTAGATAAGAATCAAAGCATCATTTCAGACCTAAGGGTCGGAGCATCCGAGCCTACCACGAGCCACCAGCTAGCGATGCATGGCTTGAGCCACGCTGCCTTAACCTTACTTAGGTCACTTGTAGTACACACATGATATTTGGAAAATTATAGGCCATCCAAAGAAGATTTAATATTTGCAGATAAGTCTTGTCTTTAGTAAAAAATACAAATATGCCCGAGTGAGTTACTATATTTACTATTTAATCCATTTTGGAATTATTTATAATAAAATAATTTATGTTTTCTTACATTTATGCCCCTGCAGTGTTCTTTTAATAACTTGTGAACCAATTATCCATTTTTGATGAAATTGGTGTCATTAGAAAGATAATTTTGTTCCCTTTAATTTAATGTAATCAAAATACTAATCTTATCAATAGATTTTCACATTAATTTTAGATTACTTATTTTGTCTGTCAACCTTATTCATCACTAAAAATTAAATTTGATATTAGGTTGATTTGATCTCTTCTTGGTACTACTTTATCATTAATTAATTGATCTTGCAAGTATTTATTTTATTAAATCATGAGCATAATATGTGTTGAATTTCGTTGTGAGTATATTACATCAATATTTGTCATGTAATATAATTGCATAAAAATGGTTTAAAAAATGCATACAGTTTGTGTTGCTTCGCATTTTTCTTGACCTAGAACCTATAAATTGCTTAAATAAATAATTTACTTCTAAATTTGATTGGATAATTCCTCATGTCCCTGTGTTCTACCCTAAACTTGCCCATGTAAAAAATTAAAGATGAGAACTCTTCACAGAGATTTTTTCTCGGTTCGAGTGATTGTCGATTGGCCCATGCTACAATGAGATCATATTATTTTAGCTGATTGATGATTCATCAGATGGCATTGTTGCTAGGGATTCTCGACTTGAGTGATTCATCAGTAATTGTATGGTTGTGTCGAGAGTGATTCTGGACTTGAGTGGCGATTTAGGTCAAGGCACCACACTCCAAATAAAAATATCTTATGCATGTTTTTGCTTGATCTATCTTGTATGAGACTCATAAAAATGTTAGGAGATTCATTTGAATGCACTTAAGCTACATTCTACTTAGTCAAACATAATTGAACCTCCTCATCGCTAATAAAACTTATGCTAGGTGCATAATTTTTGACTTGCATCATTTAGAGTAATATTTATATATTCAGTCTTGCATCCACATGGAGAGTGATGGAATCACTATAAATATTCCTAAATGATTGCATGCATCATTGATTTCCGACTGCATTCTGTTTTCCGTCTTCTCCCTCGATTTTCATCAACCCAAGGATAAAGGAAAAAGGATTGTACGTTAGACGATTATTATGTGGTCACCTAATTCAAGTGATAACCAACAAATAAAATTGGGAATGAATTAATGCAAGTTGATTTAAATAAATTGGAATAAAATTTACCTTGTATAACAGGCAGTAAAACCCTCATTATATGCAGGTACTTACCTCCATACAGATTAGGTGAGGACAGATCCTTAAGGTTAGAGCCCAAAATCATGGACTTCCACCCTAAGTCTCCAGGTCTGACTTTTATAGATTTTTGTAGCTGCAAGTGGTTGCCTCCGTCAGAATTACATTTTGGTTGGTTGTTCTTATAAGTTCCTTTTGGGGTGTGATATTGAACCTGGTAGCTCAGGAAGATCACTCCATTGATTGAGGTCTTATAGGACTTCAACTGGGTGTAGTAGGAGACTCCTTATGTGCTTGAATAAGATTGTTTGAATCACCAACTAAAATTGCCAAGATAATAATTAGTCATACTCTTACGGCTTTCACGTATTGAGTTGGTGAATCTATTCAAAGGGGTTTGTTTGCATTGTATTACGTGAGTTGATCCCACACATTTATGTGCACCATAGTACTAGCATCTTTTGAATCAAGTGTGCTCATCTCTTGTAACCTCCTTGAAATCGAAGATGGATAATTGGTCAGATTTTTATTCTGACTTCACAAACCTTTCCTTGAACCGTCTAAATATCACGTCTTCTAAGGTCCAACCACCTTCTTCTCCCGGACCTTCCCGGATATGAAATAACCCCTATATCGATCTGTGGTATTATGATTTGATCTTTGGGAATGGTTGTATCCCAATTGATCCCTTTCTTTCTTCTCTTCTCACCGAGGAAGACCATTGACTTGGTGAGATTGATTCAATTTCAATGACTTCGTCAAGATCTTACTCCAATCCTCTTTTTGATGAAGGTTAGAAGATTTATTCATGATGCCTCCTAAGAGATAGAACAGAGAGGAGGATGTACCTGACGACCCAATGCAAATAGTATTGGATAGGCTAGAAGCCTCTAAGCAGAATGCAGCATTAGTGAGAACATATTGACCAGTCGAATTTGGGATTAGATGCACCTATGGACATAACTTATAACCCTGGACATTACCAAATGATAAATCAGTTGAGTCTAGTTGAACCTGAAGTAGAATATGAGTTAAAGCTGTAGTTTCTCAATTTGTTGCCTCACTTTCACGGGAATGCACATGAGAAACCGTATGAATTCCTTAGGGACTTTGAGTTGGTATGCACGGACCTCATGCATCCTAGGGTTAGCCAATAATACATTAGGCTTAAAGCCCTTCCTTTTGCCTTGAAAGACAAGGCAGATTATTGGATGAACCGAGGGGTAGTTGTAACTACCTATGTGCAGTTCAAGGACCTTTTCTTGAAGAAGCTCTATCCTTTGAGTAGATATAACTTGATGCGCTCACGCACCACTAGATTCTCCCAACTTTCCAATGAAGCATTCTGTGATACATGGAAGAGATTAAAAGACATCTTGCAAAAGTGTCCTTGTCACGGTTTAGAGCCTACTGTCCTGGTTCACTCAGTATATTATGGTTTTAACCCTGAGGTGTAGGGTTTGATTAGTGCTGCTTGTGGAGGCAGCTACACTTCACGTAGTGCGGAAACTGTCTGGAAGGTGTTCGGGAGGATGGCTGAGATGAGCTAAGCATAGACTGAGAGCAGAACTCAGATAGATAGTAATATTCTTTTGTATTAATATTTTTAATATATTTAAAATAATATATACAATTATTTAAAATATAAGAAAATAAAAAATGTAAAGAATTAAAATAATGAATAAAACATATAGACATATAGTACAATGGGACCAAAAAAGCTGACTTTTGTATCTTATCTATATTTTTAATGAAACTACCTCCATTAAATAGTTGATTTAATTAGGAGTATAATAGAGGTGAGTTGGTGAATTCTGATTCATATGGAGAAGATATTGCCCTGTGTAGTTTGGTTTGCGACTTTTTCATGTGTGTCTCAATTGCACTGTGCATTATTTTTGTGTGCGAGTAATTTTATTATTTTCTACACATTAATATGTACAAGTTTCATGTTGAACAAATATTTATTTGAGGTGTGTAAAAGTGTATATAAAATAGTGCAAAATAGGGTATAGATAGCATACTGAGTACATAGGGTTCTAAGCTTCCATGCCTTTTATCTATATTATTTTAGTTGTATCTCTCCCTACTTTATTTCTTGTGGACCAAGTAAATATTGAATTGGTATCATGGTTTAGGACCAGTCAGTATTTACAAAACATCCTTCATTTTTCTTTTCTTTATTCATTTATTTTGTATTTTAAATATAAGTATTTATGTATTATTTGAAGACAACAATTAGTGTCTTAATTTATGCAAGTTAGATGTATTTACATATATTCATCTAGATATTTACAGATAAAATAAAGGAATAAAGGTGAATGAATGGTATTCATCAAGTAGGGATATCATTATTTCATTATATTTGTTGACGATTGCTTATTACATGCCACTGTCTTTCTTATGAAGAACATGAGTGAAGCCTCCGATATTGTCAATGAGGTTATTGCCCTTGTGGAAAGACAACACAGTGACAATATTAGAAAATTTTGTTTAGATAATTCTAGAGAGTACTTGGCTCATTCTCTTCAAAGAACTTGTACTGAGAAAGGAATTACCCATGAAACATCGTGTGCCTACATTCTGTAACAGAATGGTGTTGCATGGAGGAAGAATAGATACATTTCAGAGATTACTCAAGCACTTCTCTTTTAGCAATATATTCTCAAGAAATTTTGGGGATAGATTGTTCTTACTAATGTTTACTTGATAAACATAATGCAATTGCAGGTTCAAAATGGTGAATCTCCTTTTATGTGTAGTTTATCATGGTCAAGCACCTTTCTATTTACCATATAGGGTGTTTGGATGTTTTTGTTTTTTGCATGCAAATGACTCTGGAGTAAAGAAGATGAACTCTCGTGCTTATAAAGGATTCTTCCTTTGTTATTCTATGACATAGAAATGTTATCGATGTTTTCCACCACTGGTTATGTCTTGGTTATTAAGGGTGCTACATTCTTTGAACACAAGGCATTCCTTCTGAGAGTTTCTCTTCAGGGAAACATTGCATGTGAAGAGGACTTTAATGGACTTTAGTTCTTTGATGACATTGTAGAAAAATCCTTTTCATAAACAGTATCAACCTGATGATAATATATGTCATGATAGAGAAGATGAAGAAAACGGCTCTAATAGTCCAAATTTCCGATCAAATGACACAAATATAGATGCACCTTCTAGTATCCTTGGTATTCTTGATGAGACTAATAATGATTTGCAAGATATGGAGATAGAACAAGCATCGCCTGCTAATCCTATTAATATTGATGTGATTGATTATAACATACATGATATAGAGTTTGAACAATTGGATGAAAGCATTGCACAAAGGAGTGGTAAGAGAGTCATTAAACTCCCGACTAAATAAACAGGATGCACTCATTAGCCCATTGAACGACATATTTCTTATTCTAACTTGAGAACTTCCTATAATTTTTTTATCACATATCTGGATTCTAATATTGTACCAAAAAATGCGCTTGAGGTTAGAAAAAATCCTTCTTGGGTCCGTGTTAACTATGCAGGAGGAGTGAAGGCTCTCATGAAGAATGACACTTGGGATATAGTTGATATGCCCAAAGGGGTGCATTTGGTTGTCTCAAAGTTGATCTATATAATAAAGTATAATGTTGATGGAAAAGTTGACATATTCAAGGCCCGCCTCATAGCTAGAGGTCCAATTAGAAATTTAGGATTGACTATCCAGAGATTTTTGCATATGTGGTAAAGATGAATACTGTCAGAGTTTTTATTTGCGTAATTGTTCATATCTCCTGTAAGATGCATCCTTAGACATAAAAAATACCTTCTTAAGGGGTGGCCCTAAGAAAGATATTTATATGAAAATGCCCCTAGGTTATAAAAGGATGATATGTGCTGCAAAATTAAAGAAGGCGTTGTATGGACAAAAATAGTCTCCAAGAGCCTGGCTTGAATGACTTCGTGTATTAATGAACAAAAATGGGTATACTCAAGTGATTTGAGATCATACTCTATTCATATGGAGGAATGGTGAAAAATGATGTGTTCTTTTAGTATATATCGATGACATAATTCTTACAGGTGATAATGAAGGTAAAATCTCCAGTATATAAAAAAATTTTGTGACTGAATTTGAACTAAATGAATTGCGAAAGTTGAAGTATTTCGCAGGTGTTAATATGGCTCGGTCTCCAAATGATACGTGCCTAAGACAATGTAAATATGCTTTAGAGTTGCTGAAGGACTGGGGCATATTAGGATGCAAAGCAAGCACTACTCCTATGGAATCAAATCATAAACTTAGTAAAGAGGACGACGTGCTTCTTGATGATGTAGGGAAGGTATCAAAGATTGGTTGGAAAGTTGATCTGTCTTACCCTTACTAGGTGAGATATTGCATATGTTGTGAGACATATCATGAATCCCAAATTACGCCTCATGTTAATGTAGCTAACAAAATTCTAAGTTACATAAAAGGATTACTGGAAAAGGTCTTATGTTCAAGAGAAATCACAATGAGACTATTGAAAGATACACTTGCATTGATTTGGTTGGTTCTGTTGATGACAGAAAATCTATTTCATGTTATATGGTGAATCTACGCGAAAATCTTGATATCTGGTGAAGTAAGAAACATAATATTGTTTTAATATCGAGTGTTGAAGTATAATATTGTGTCCTTGCTAATGGTGTTACTGAAGTCCTATGGATGGAAATTTGCTTACATGATTGGGTAAAAAGTTGATATGCATGTGACAATAAAGTTGTGATAAATCTTGCAAAATAATAATCCGATTATGCATGATGCGATAAAGCATGCGGAGATCGACAGATATTTTATTCGTGAGAGAGATTGATGCCGGGGAGGTGTGTCTTCCATACATGAAGTCTGATGATTAAGTTATGGATTTCTTCACTAAAAGGCTTCCTATTATGCAATTCTAGATGAATGTAGGCAAGTTTACCTTGGTTGACATGTATGCCCAACTTGAGGGGAGTGTTGACTTGGGCATATCTTTATATGGGTAAACGGATCATTGGATGAGACCGTTTACACATTTCTCTATATATTGTACTCATCTCCCCTCTTTATCATTTAGTGAAAAGTCCCATCATCTCTTGTGAAGGAGATTAGGGATTGTGTGCCCCCGTAGTTTTTCCCTCACTGGAGGGTTTTCCTCGTAAATCTCGATATTCTTGGTATGATCCTCATGGTTAATCCTTGCTTATATTCTACAACCCATTTTGACCGATTTCATCCACTTTAACAACTATATGGATGGAAGTTAACCACAGAGTTCATGGTGCAAGAGTAAGCAAGTTTGTGGGGTTCATGTGATAATTACGATGTTTCCATGATCGAGAAGATAATTGACAAAGTTTCTAAGGTTTGAGTTGTAAATCAAACCCCTTTAATTATTAAGCTCATGATTGGCAAATGGTCAATTATATATTTAAATCATGTTAATAGTTTATATTTGTTTATTATTTATTTAATATATAATGTAGAGCATGACCAAACATCATGTTATCCAGTAGGGCGCGGGTTCTCTGCTGTGGTGTTGTGCCGCACCACAGCAGACGATCCGAACACTATCCGGTGCCCATATGAATTCTTCACATTTCTTTCCTAGCCCTAAATAATCCGAAACGTCACAGTGGATCAAGAAAGTGGTTCTTCTAAATAAATGGTCACAACTATATTCCTTTTTGGTAAAAAAATAAAAAGAGAGCAAGAAAAGGTTATCTAATTAGCGGCAACTATAGTACCACAAATATAATAGCAAGAACCAGTGGAGGGTCAACTTCAAAAGCAGCGTCCCATTCCCCCTTCTGTATAAACAATCACAGCTCCTCCCCACTCCTTCCCCACCTCTCTACCTCTCCACACTATCCGATCCATAGCCCACAGCTCCAATGGGGAAGAAGAGTGAAGACGCCGATCCATGCGAGTGCAAGCGCGACAGGTACATCAAACAAGCGTGTGCCTGCCTCGGCCTCCTCGTCCTCGCCGTCCTACTCACCATCTTCATCATCTGGCTCGTGCTCCGCCCCACCAAGCCGCGCTTCGTCCTCCAGGACACGTCCGTCCTCCAGTTCAACCTCTCGCAGACCGAGCCCTTCTCCCTCTCCTCCTCCTTCCAGGTCACCATCTCCTCGCGCAACCCCAACGACCGCATCGGCATCTACTATGACAGGCTAGACGTCTACGCCAACTACAAATCCCAGCAGATCACACTGGCATCCTCCATCCTGCCATACTACCAGGGCCACAACGACGTCTCCATCTGGTCCCCGGTCCTCTACGGCTTCTCCGTCCCGATTGCACCTTACCTCTGCGCCTCCATCAGCCAGGATGAGAACGCCGGGATAATCCTCCTCCACATTCGCGTGGATGGACGGCTGAGATGGAAGGTTGGGAGCTGGATCTCCGGCAGGTACCATATCCACGTCAATTGCCCGGCGCTCTTTACGTTCTCGGGGACCAACGGCAACAATCCCATAATCCGGTTCCAGCAGATGAGCAGTTGCAGCGTCGAGGTGTGAAGGAGAAGTCCTCGCCTTTGCAGCGGTGGTTGCGGCGACGACAGTAGCTGACGCCGTTAGTTTGGTGGTTAATTTGGTTATAGTGAACTGGCGGTGCGCTGTTCTTTGTAATATTTAGTAACTTCTTGTTGGGGGGATAATAAATTGGAAAAGTGTGGGGGGTACAATCAGAAAAAGCTTAAACTTGTGATTAATCGAATGGCAACCACAATCTCACATTCAAGATTATATTTAGTTGTGTTTCTATGTCGATCGTGATCCTGTAACTACGTCTTTTTAGCCGGAGTTTTAAAGTTGCGCAATTATATATGTAGCCCTTTAAATGTTACAATGAGTTTCGATAATCAGAGCAATCTACAATGAATAATTGAAGGACAAGTGAAAGCGAAATCTGAGCTGTTTTTGGCGTTATTGGCCATAAATGATAAAGACCATATGCGCTTTTGGGTTGAGATTTGTGATGTTATGTGATGTGGCAAGATGTTGGGTGGTGAAATATGCGGACTTCGATTACGACCCGTCACCTAATTTTTTCGGTCCGAAACAGACGTCGCCAAACTAAGAATATCTCATCTCTTTGGTGTAGCAGTACTGCAGCCGTGAGGAGGTTTGAGCCGCTCCATCAAGATCGAGCAGTTTGCACGAAATCTGTGTTGGAATTAACGGTATTGGGATAGTTTGATGCAATTTGATGGTCAATATCAAGTTGTATTGATGTATCTCAATTCCTGGAATTCAATGTCTCAACCCTATGGGGTGCTGTTTAGTCACACATCGTGGAGAGAGTAAACTGGGACTTGGTTTATATGTGGGAAGTCCTGAGACTAGTCTGGAAACAGACTAGAGAGGATTTTAGACCACAACACACACACGCACGCACGCGCGCGCCGCGCCGGGCCGGGCGTGGGCGTGGCGTGACAAAGACCGAGTCGGTTTTCTAACCGCATGTTTTGAATTCCAAGCATTACGCCCCATTATCTTCTCACGAAAACGTAACCGCCCGGACACCTTTAAGTATCTCTTAAAGGGCGTGGGTGTGGGTTACGAACATCCACCCCATTTCATTCTCTGCGCTCTTCTGCGCCCTTCTCTTTTCCGAGGTAGGACGCTCCTTTTTCCTCTCTCGATCTCGGGTTTCGTCTACGGAGGTGGCTTTCGAGGACGCTCAAGCACGGTGCGCACCGTCTACGAGCGTCGACCGTCGGACCCTGGGAGCGGCACGTCAAGGCCCTGTGCGCCGGTAAAGTGGGGGGCGCTGTCTCTCTAAGGGGAGTCCTACAACAGGACGCTTCGGTTGTGATCTCTAACTTTACTTTTCTTTGTCGCATTGTTTGTCATGTTTTTGTTTTCCGGATTTCTCCCTTACGCGAATATGCATATGTTAATTAAACGGATATTTCCTTTATCACTGTTAACCTAGACTCATACATATGATAATCTGTTCTATAAATCTGTGGTAATGTGGATTTTTGTATGTATGCAATGGACGTTTTTCTCAACAATCTTAGAGAGACAGCGTTATAACGTGATAAGAAAAATATCGGATTTGAGGTTTCGGTCTCGTGTGGATTTCACTGGTATGACAGAGAAATTCGGGGGTCAGAATTTCAAGCGTTGGCAACAACGCATGAGAATCTGGCTGACCACGATTGCCCTGATTTCGGTTCTGGAAACCGAGTGTCCTAAGTTATCTGAACAAAATCCGGATCCTGAGACGGTTAAGATGGTGGATGCGTGGAAAGAACATAACCGTCTGTGTCATGGGTACATTCTCACTGCACTATCGAACGTTCTGTTCGATGTCTATGATGCATCTACCAAAACCGCGAAGAATCTGTGAGAGGAACTGGATAAGAAATATAATACGGAGGATCTGGGTATTGAAAAATACTCAGTATCCAAGTTCCTGAAATTTCAGATAATTGAGGGCAAATCGGTTTCGGAACAGGCTCATTAGTTTTTGTTATTACTCCATGGGTTAATCGAGGCAGAAATGAAACTTCCTGAAAAGTTTTAAGTTATGTCGATCATTAAGAAATTTCCCATGTCTTGGGAAGATTTTGGGATGTCCTTAAAGTACAGGAAGGGGAAAATTTCTCTAGATGATCTGATGGTCTCGATAGCTATTGAAGAGGAGCATAGGAAACAAAAACATGTGATGCCTATAGATGTGAACCCTAAGGTTAATGTGATAACCTCAAAAGGAAACATTGCTAAAGGGAAAAATAAGAAACTAAAAGCCAAGGGAAAAATCCAAAAAAAATCAAAGAACAAACCTTACTAGTAGTGTGGACAGGTTGGACATTGGAAAAAGGATTGCCCTTCTCTGAAGACCCAACAGAAGTCTACGGATGTCGTTCCTCACGCTCTTGTGCTAACTGAGGGAGGCGGGTCCGGTGAGGGGTATGTCTCAGTGAACCCTGAACTCTACTTTGTAAACGAGCCTAATGAGTGGCTTGTTGATACAGGTGCAAATGTTCACATTTGTACTGACAGAACATTCTTTATATCTTATCAGGCTTCAGCCGGTAGTACAGTAATAATGGGGAACAGATCTGCAGCCAAGGTACTTGGGTTCGGACAAGTCGAGCTGAGATTCTCAACTAGACGAGTTTGGACTTTGCGCATGGTGCTGCACGTTCCTGAGATTAAGAAGAATGTTTTGTCTGGTTCTTTATTAGTTAGAGAGGGTTTTCAGTTAGACTTTAAATGCAATAAAGTAGTTTTTCTGAGACATGTATTTTCTTGGAAAAGGATATTTGGCTGATCATGATCTTTCATTTAGAATAAGATGTGACATTGATAGTTCAGTTAATAAAATTTCTGGTTTTGATTCTTCTACTTATGTTGTTTCAAATATTGAATCTACTGATCTATGGCATGCTAGGCTAGGACAAGTGAATTTCAATTCTATGAAAAGAATGATGAAACTTGACATGATTCCTAATCATACTAAAGACAAACTCAACAAATGTGAAATGTGTGCTCAAGCTAACTTGCCTTGAAAGCCTTTTCATTCTGTGAATAGGGAAACTGAAATTCTAGACTTAGTTCATTCTGATATTTGTGAGTTTGGTGGTGTGTTAACTAGAGATAACAAAAGATATTTTATCACCTTCATAGATGATAGCAGTAGATACTGTTATATTTATCTGCTTAAAACTAAGGATGAAGCCTTAGAAAAAATTCTTATTTTTAAGAATGAAGCAGAAACACAAGTCGGGAAAGTAATTAAACGTCTAAGGTCAGATAAGGGTGGTGAATACACATCTAAGATATTTGATGAACAATGCAAACTATTTGGCATAGTTCATGAGGTCACCGCACCATATTCACCACAGTCCAATGGAATAGCAGAACGAAAGAATAGGACCCTAACTAATATGGTCAACGTATTTTTACAAAATTCTGGGCTACCATCTTACATGTGGGGGGAAGCTTTGAATACGGCCTGCCATATTCTGAATAGAGTTCCCTTAAGGCATAAAGATAAGAGTCCATTTAAACTTTGGAGAAATAGGAAGCCAAGCCTAAAATATCTTAAAGTGTGGGGATGCCTCGCTAAGGTTTTAGTCCCAGAACACAAGAGAAAGAAGCTTGGACCCAAAACAGTTGACGCAGTCTTCTTGGGGTATCTGGAAAATAGTTATGCCTATCGATTCTTAGTAATTCGGTCTGAGATCGCAGGCATAGATTCTAATACTATTGTTGAACTTCGTGATGCTACATTTTTCGAGGATATTTTTCCAATGAAAAAGGGGATTCCTGAAAATCTGACTACTGACGTAGCCTCAACATCTGGTTCTATTCACAACAAATAGAAAAGATGTCAAATGTGGAGGCTACCTCTTCTGAACCCAATGAATTTTTGGAGGATGTTGAACCTAGACGAAGTAAGAGACCTAGGATTGCTAAGGATTTAGGTAGCGACTTTGTCTCCTACCAAATCGAGGGTGATCCTCCCACATACAAGGATGCGATGGCTTCTACTGAAGCAAGGCATTGGAAGGACGCCATTAAATCTGAAATGGATTCGATCATTTCAAATGGCACGTGGGAATTGGTTGATCTACCTCCTGGGTGTTCCACCATAGGAAGCAAATGGGTATTCAGAAGAAAACTTAGACCGGACGGATTCATAGAAAAATATAAAGCAAGACTTGTAGCCAAAGGTTTCAAACAGAAAGAGGGTATTGATTATTTTGATACCTATTCTCCTGTTACTAGAATGACTACGATTCGGATGTTCATTGCGTTGGCCTCCATACATGATCTTACAATTCATCAAATGGATGTGAAGACTGCCTTTTTATATGGTGATCTTGAGGAGGAGATCTATATTGACCAACCTGAGGGATTCGTAGCATCTGGTAATGAGAGAAAGGTCCGTAAGCTTGTAAAATCTCTTTATGGATTAAAACAAGCTCCGAAACAGTGGAATGACAAGTTTGATAAGACTATCTAGTTTTATGGCTTTATTGTTCATGAATCCGATAAATGTGTGTACTATATGATTAAAGGTGATATGTTTGTTGTCTTATGCCTATATGTAGATGATATTTTGATATTTGGATCAAGCATAAGGATAGTGGAAGAAACCAAGAGGTTCTTGAGTAGTAAGTTTGAGATGAAGGACTTAGGAGTTGCTAATGTGATTTTGGGGCTCAAACTGATTAGATCTGCTAAAGGGATTGCTGTGTCTCAGTCACATTATACTGAGAAGGTTCTTGAAAAATTTGCCTATCAGAGCTGTAAATCTATATGCACTCCTTATGATTCATCTAAACCCCTCTGCAAGAACAAGAGTGGAGTACCTGTAGCACAACTACGATATTCCCAGATTATACGAAGCTTGATGTATCTTGCAAACTGTACTCGACCTGATATTTCATTCACGGTCGCAAAGTTAAGTAGATATACGAGCTGTCCTGACCGTACTCATTGGGAGGCCTTGGATCGAGTGTTGAAAAGCTTAAGGGTACTACACTTCTTGGACTGTATTATGGTAAATATCCTCCTGTCTTAGAAGGATATAGTGATGCAAGTTGGATAGGTCAAATGGAGGATTCCATGAGTAACGGTGTGACTGGGTATGTATTTACCCTTGGAGGCGGTGCAGTCTCCTAGAGGTCTGTGAAACAGACCATTTTGGCTCGGTCTACTTTTGAGGCAGAGCTGTGTGCTTTGGACACAACAGGTATTGAGGCTGAATAGCTTAGGGAGCTTCTCTCCGAGATGCTCATGGTGGGTAAGCCGATACCGGCAATTTCTAGCATGACTACTATTGCAAAGGTAAAGAGTTCAAAGTAAAATCAGAAAACAAGAAGATATATCCAAGTTATACTTAAGTCTATTAGGGATTTGGTTTCTTCTTGAGTGATTGCTGTGGAATTTTTGGTACCAAAGATAACACGACAGATCCACTTACAAAGGGACTTGATAGATCTTTAGTCCAAAAATCCAGACTTGGGATGGGGCTGAAACCCACTGAGAGTTTACCCGCAGTAGCAACCCAACCTAAATGAGTGGAGATCCCACAAAATAGGTTCAATGGGAAAACAAGCTGTAAGGAGAACTGGTTGGCACTCATTATGCAATACTTTGCATGTGAGTCCTATCCCTTAAAAAGTCAAGTGCCTGAAAGTTGTAGGAAAAAGGTTGAGCATTATGCTCTTAATGGATTCAAGCTTTTATAAGAAGGATGTGAGCAGTGCATCCTTGGAGAATGCCACCTATATAAGTATTTCTGTGGGCCGCAGATAAAGGATGAGGGTTTATCCTTTAATATACTCATGAAACAGGGTAGGGTGCAAGGCCATTAATAGCACCAAAACCAGAAGATTGTCACCATAGACTTCACTACGTTGTTACCTCTCGATACCATTACATCAAAGGATTAAAGTTCAAGACTTAGTTCACTTTATTCCTATGATGGTGAAAGGGGATAACTAAGGTAAAGGTTTAAACCGGAAGATACCTTTACTGAAAGCAGAGTGTGGAAACCCGAGATTCTTGGCTCTTCGTGTTTCAACAGTGAATTCGTGGGGGATTGTTGGAATTAACGGTATTGGGATAGTTTGATGCAATTTGATGGTTAATATCAAGTTGTATTGATGTATCTCAATTCCTGGAATTCAATGTCTCAACCCTGTGGGGTGCTGTTTAGTCCCAAATCGTGGAGAGAGTAAACTGGGACTTGGTTTATATGTGGGAAGTCCTGAGACTAGTCTGGAAACAGACTAGAGAGGATTTTAGACCACAACACACACACGCACGCACGCGCGCGCGCGCCGCACCGGGCTCGGGCGTGGGCGTGGCGCGGCGCGGCCGCGGCTGCGGCTGCGGCGTGGCAAAGACCGAGTCGGTTTTGTAATCGCGTGTTTTGAATTCCAAGTATTACGCCCCATTATCTTCTCACGAAAATGTAACCGCCCGGACGCCTTTAAGTATCTCTTAAAGGGTGTGGGTGTGGGTTACGAATATCCACCCCATTTCATTCTCTGCGCCCTTCTGCGCCCTTCTCTTTTCCGAGGTAGGACGCTCCTTTTTCCTCTCTCGATCTCGGGTTTCGTCTACGGAGGTGGCTTTCGAGGACGCTTAAGCACGGTGCGCACCGTCTACGAGCGTGGACCGTCGGACCCTGGGAGCGGCACGTCAAGGCCCTGTGCGCCGGTAAAGTGGGGGGCGCTGTCTCTCTAAGGGGAGTCCTACAACAGGACGCTTCGGTTGTGATCTCTAACTCTACTTTTCTTTGTCGCATTGTTTGTCATGTTTTTGGTTTCCGGATTTCTCCCTTGCGCGAATATGCATATGTTAATTAAATGGATATTTCTCTTATCACTGTTAACCTAGATTCATACATATGATAATCTGTTCTGTAAATCTGTGGTAATGTGGATTTTTGTATGTATGCAATGGACGTTTTTCTCAACAATCTGGATTTTTGTGAGCCCTTACCATGTGAACTGTTTGATCTTGATGGAACGACTCGGGCTTCTCGCAATTTACTGTAGATCCCTACGGTACTGCAGAGAATCCACACTTGTAGGTCATCACGACGAGGGAGGGGATCCGAGCGGACGTAGACCTTAATTCTTGTAATTCATATTCAAAATGTTTAGATTATTTAATATGGCCCCTCCTTAGATAAATAAATATCACTCTTGAAAGTAAGGAAATAAAAATAATTTGATCATTTGGTGGTAAAAAGTGAGAGTAGTATTCTGCAAACCAGAGTTTGATCACTGCCTTCTCATCATTTTTTAACTAGAATTTAATTCAATCACATTATAAAATTTAAACACGTTCAACAAGCATCCTCCGTATCATGTGTGAAATAAGAATATATGGAATATTCATGCTCTTTAGCACGAGAATTCGGGTTATCAAATTAAGCGCATTGAAGGTTATTCATATTTCGTAAATATAACATGTTCGTCGAGTGGTAATATATATGGCGGATGTGAAGTATTTGAGTGTAACGAGTGTTAATGTATGTTCATTCTCAGTCTTAAGCATGAAAGTTTCCTTTTTATTTAGCTTTCTTTGATACTAACGTTACTGTTACATAGTACTTAGTGGTTTAATAAATTTAGGGTTTTTATCTGTTGTGTCCCTCTGAGATATTGCAATATCAATTATACCCTTCCCTTTATTGGAATATCAATTGTGCCCCTACCTTCTTGTCAAATTCACAGCTCTGCTCTTCTGTTAAGGTAAAGTAGGGGCAGAAGTGATATTATAAAAGGGCAGAACTGTTAATTTTGCAAGAAGGTAGAGACCCAACTGATATTCCAAAAAAGAGAAAGGCATAACTCATATTGCAATATCTCAAAGAAGCACAACTGATAAAAAAACCATAAATTTATACACCATAAAGAATGTACCTTTCGACTGATTATAAATAAGATCTCGATATACAAAATAACGATGGTACGAGGTGAAGGGGTGAGATGACTGCGAACCTTTTTTATGCTTTCCAGATCGGTCATGGCGTAAGAGTGAACAAGTTTATATGGATCGTTAGGTAAATACGGCAAATACAGATGTTGTCTACAGGTCTTTGGACTTTGGTTTTATATTTTATGGTATCGACACTTATATTAAGATAGCGCATTTTTTTTCAAGATGATTAAAGTTCCTTTGTTTTGAGATAAACACGTGATGTGCTTGGAAAAACGAATTAAAAAGTGTTTACATTAATGTGGCTTTGTTCACTTGGCAAGATTGAAGTCGATTGTTACTTGACGTTGATGTTGTGCATTGACGGAGATTTCATATAATAATATTTGTATAATTGCTGCCATTTTTCTGAAGAACAAATTAAAACTATCGTCGAGATTGGTGACAGATGGCTATGCAATTTGGCAGGAAAGGCACCAATCTTCAAGCGATCTCTCATGGCTGTATGTGCCTCTTACTTTGATTCTCCAAATTCCTTGCTTGTAGTATCTTAACTACACAATAATAATGACAATAACAATAGTAATACTAAATTTCTACTATGAACTTCTAAATTTTGCACAAATCTCTATTAAACCATATAAATATTAGTATGCAAACATGCAAGTCTGCAATCTGCATGCTTACTCTATTTCGAAAAATAAAAAATTCAAAGCCAAAAATTCAAAGCTTTACTTCCATAAATAAAATAATATTATAAATACTTTTAATTACTCCTTAATTAACAACAATTAACTGCATATTTATAAATAATGTTTGTCGTTAGCGGCAAACCATGAATCTGTATGTTTGTTTGTGTGAACCACCGTGCATAGGTCAAATATGCATCGATCCTTGCTCTTCCACCTCAGATCGAATCCACGGTCAAATATGAATCGATTTGGGCGGAAACCCTAGATACTTTGAACCCCTTCCTAACGGTTATAAAATGAATTCCAGGACTTTGATTTAAGGTTTAATCCCTCATGAGTAGCTTTTGACCCCTTGAATCGAGTCTTGGTGCAACACTTGGTGACAGGAAGCAATTCCCTTTGATCCAAAACGAAGAAAAGTCGAATCAGAGGTGATTCGAACCTCATCAGAGCTCCACCATGCGAGCTTGGTTCCCAGGCCCTCCAGATCAGGTGAGCCCTTATTTCTGTTGTTTCCTTTACGTTTCTTTATTTCTAGCACATCGGTAATTTTACATTCCTCAGATTGAGCCTAAGTAATAAAAAAATTCCAAAAAAAAAGTATGATGGAGCTTCAAGCTCCAGCTCTATTCACCATGCTTCCTTACCAATTCGACCCATCCTAATCACCTCCACATCTTCCTCTCTTCACATGTTACTGCTCTGAACCATCTTCCACCCCTGATCTTATGCATATCAGGGAGATCAAGGTCTCCTAGTCCATCGCCTCGTCGGAGAACCTCCACCTGATCATTCCATCCATTTTTACCCAACCCAAGGGTCGAGGATGATTGTCTTTGAGCCCTAAGCTTCTTGGAGCAGGACTCAGCCCATTAGGAGAGCATATGAGGGGAATCAAGTCCGTCTTAGGTCTCAGGCAGTCCGGCTCTTCTCCGAGCTCCATATCTCATCACAGCGAGATTCAGACTAATTTGAAGGCACCAGCAGCTCCGGACGACCTTCAGGAAGCCATAGAGTCATCTACGAGCTGCATCCACCAGCTGAATTGTAAGATCTGACGGAGGAAAGGAGGTCGGACACTCAATTCTTCCATGTTCTTCGTGAAGAGCAGGGGTCATTCGATTAAAGACCACGATCCGGTTTTGATCTTGTTCGTTGGATCTCGATCAAGCTTAGCCGTTGATCCAGCTCTGAGATCTAATCAGAGGCATCCATCGATGAAACAGTTTGCGCACATCTTGGCCATCCACGTGGATAAGTGAATCAACTGCAGCCGTTCTCCTGCACACGATAAGGGATATTTGCACACTTTCCCCTCCACCATTTTGTATTTAATCTTTAGTCTATAAACTTTCATCTCTAGTTATAAAACTTATTTATTATTTACATTATAAACTTTCATCTCTAGTTATAAAACTTATGTATTATTTACATTAAGGACCCTGAGATTTATTATATTTGCACTTTAGTTTGTTCCACATCACCACACGTACCTATGCGCGTAAGGGGGCAGGAATTTTGTGTGGACCGCCTCCGGGTTTGGTGTTATTATTTGGTCCAGAAACTTTGAATATTAGTTGAAATATTTTTGATAAATTTGTAAGCTTGAGCCTATTGTTCTGGTTATTTGCATTTATACCCCTACTAGTATGTATATTGTATTTAAATGTGGAACTATTTGATGTATGCCTCTAGACTTCTTTAAAGTATTATTAAATGCTCTAAAACTTTGAAGAAATTGCAACTAGGTCAATGTTCTACATTATTTATTAAAATTATCATTTGACATCTAATAATCATAAGAAAATTATTTTAAGTGTCTAGAATCATATTATATCACAATATTAATATTAAGGAAATTAAAACTATTTTCTTGTTTATTAAAAATAAAAATTATAGCATTTTCACTTGTGTAGCATATAAAAATCCTTAAAAATTATGTAATGTTTTGAAAAATTCCAAAAAAAATCCACTTTATCTATTTTTTTGTAGTTTTTTTCTGATCAAATATTTTTGTACAATATTACCAAAAACTCCTAAAATTGAAAAACATAGAAAATCTTATAAAATTTATACAAAATCATGGGAAAATCACAAAAATATGTTTTGAATTTCTAGATTTTCTTTATATTACTTAGTATTTAGGAAAATTACTATGGGCTCAATCTGATTTGATAGATAATTATTAAGCCCATTTTAAGTTCTTAGATTTACTGTTTTATTTATTTTATGTATTTCTTTGTTTTAAATTACATAAAAAGTCTCTAAAATTATTCAAAAATCACAAAAAATAGAGAAAATATATAAAACATAAAAGTATTTTGTTTCTAAATTTTTTAGTTTACTTGTCATGTTTCAAAAATCTAAAACCATATATTTTTATTCCTTTTCTATATAGTATATCTATGTATGCTATCTTATACTTTATCTTTAAATTAACATTAAAATGTGTAACATTAAAAACATAAAAAATGTATATAAATGAAAAACTGTAAAAACATTAAAAATTAAAATATAAAAAATTCTAAATTATCTATTCATTTTTTTTTGCTCTATCTCGTGTTCTCCTTTGTGGTTCGACCCCTACTGCTTGTTACTATACACATTCTTGTCGAGTATACTAAATTTTAGCTCACCTACATTTATTGCTTAATTATTGTTGTGTGTTAATTGTTAATTGATTCACTAGGATTGAGTTCCGAGAGCCGAGAGAGGCATCGATACAATGATTGTCGAAATCGACTTGACGGATACCTTTGGTCCTCCAAGATCTGACGTAAAGAACCTCGCTTAGGAGATTGATGAATCCATAATTCATTAAATTTTCTGTCATATTTAGTCTTAAAGTCCTTATCAAATGCATATAAAATCCATTAATTTCCATTTCTTACAATAATACCACTCATAAATAAACATGCATTTTTATGCATTAAAAACATGTAATTAAATAAATAAATAAAAATAAAGAAAATAAAAAGAGAGGCAGATTGTGTATATATATACAGTATGACTTCAAAATATAGATATAGCTAAAAGATATATTTGTATTACCTAATTCTCAAGACAAAGTCAGCATGGATTGATCACCTAGCAAACAAGTAGGGCGAGATAAGGAAGAAAACAACAAAAAGAAATAATTATACACAGCATACTTTATGCATTATTTATCCAATAATTATCAAAACTTCAGTGATTTTTATTTAATTCAATTGTATATATTTTTACCAAAATCTACTCCTATTTATTTCTAAAAATGTATATAAAAATATAAAAATTCTAAAAAATTCCCAACTTAAATATATGCTGAGAAATCCAACTTTTAAATTATCAATTTCTCAACTTCCGAACACCATAAATTATTTATACGAACTCCACTTCACTCTACTCACCTTTAAAGTTCATAAAATGATATGTTTATCTAATTAATAAAGGTAATTCACTAAATTTGGAGTTCGTTTATAAAAAGTTGATTTTGGGACCTAATGACAACTGGTTTTCTGGGTTATTTATTTTATACAGATCATATTATTTATAGTTTTAGTGATATTATAATTTTTAATTAATTTCTTAATCTTGTATATTTCATATAAATTATTTTATAAATTTTAAACATTATTTAATAATTTAAATAAATTAAAAACCCTAATTTATAGATGAATTTGAACTACAATACATATACATGTATTTATTTATATATCTAAATTAAATTATTAAAATTCAAAAAATTTACTTGTCTATTGTTTATTATCTTAATAATTAGTAAAATATAAAAAATTTATGCTATTGATTAATTTATTAAATTAAAAATCAAAACCCTATTGATTAAGTATATTAAATACATAATTAATATTTATATTTTATTAAATATTTATTATTTATAAAATAAATTATGTAATAAATTAGTATATTTAATTATTTACATTTTTATTTTTATACCTAATTTAAATAACGTTATTTACTATTTATTAACTAATTTACAAAACTATTTAAGTCCTAGCCTACTAGGTGCTTACACGTGTCATCACCTGGATGGCTAGGACTTGAACAATCTTGTAAATTAATTAATTAATTAATTAATAGTAAATAACATTATTCAAATTAGGTGTAAAAATAAAAAATGTAAATAATTAAATACACTAATTTATAGTATAATTTCTTTTTATAAATAACAAATATTTAATGAAATATAAATATTATATTAATAAATATGTATATAGTATAATTAATAAATAGGGTTTTGATTTTTATTTAATAATTTAATAAACAATATAATATTTTATATGTTATTTATTATTAGACTAATAAATAAGATATGTGTGATTTTTTCTGAATTTTATTAATTTAATTTAAATATATAAATAAATACATGTATATGTATTGTAGTTTAAATTCATCTAAAAATTATGGTTTTTGATTTATTTAAAATATTAAATAGTGTCTAAAAATTTTGAAATATTTTACAGGTAATCTACAAGATTAGGAAAATAATTAAAAATTATAAAATTATTAAAACTATAAATAGTATGTTCTGAATAAAATAAATATCACAGAAACCCAATTGTCATTAGGTCCCAAAACATACTTTTTGTAAACGAACTTCGATTTTAGTTAAATCACTTTAATAATTATATAATATTTTTTTATGAACTTTAAAGGTGAGTAGAGTGAAATTGGAGTTTGTATGAAGAAGTTATGATGTTCGCAAGTTGAGAAAATGATAATTTAAAAGTTGGATTTCTTGGCATATATAAGTTGGGAATTTTTTAGAATTTTATATTTTTATACATTTTAAAATAAATAGGAGAAGAGTTTGACGAAAAATATGCACAAATAAATTAATTAAAAATCATTGAAGATTTTATAACTATTGGATAAATAATGAATAATTTGTGCAATGCATAATTATTTCTTTTTGTTGTTTTCTTCCTTATCTCCCTATACTTGTTTGTTTGTCGACCAATCCATGCTAACTTGGTCTTAGGAGTTAGATTATATAAATATATCTTTCATCTATATTTATATTTTATAGTCATATTGTACATATATATACATATTTACAGTATGCCTCTCTTTTTTATTTTCTTTCTTTTATTCTTTTATTTATTTACATGTTTTAATGCATAAAATACCTTTTTATTTATGAATTATGTCTTATAAGAAATGGAAATTAATGGATATTTGCATGCACTTGTTAACGGTTTTAGGATAAAATACGACAGAAAAGTTAATAAATCATGGACATCAACTCCCTATACTTAAACTTTGCTAGTCCCTTAGCAAACATTTATTTGAAAAATAAGGAAAAAAGAAAGAAAGTTAGAATGAATTTGTTTTCTAAAACCAATTCATAAGAACAGACAAAGGACATGGCTTGGTCGAGCCTAAAACGATCATTTTATCAGAGCCTTAACGAGGAATAGGATTTTAATATCAACAATCCTCAAGTTCCACAAATACTTATTTAGGTTCACCTCAACAACCAAGTCAGATCCACTTATCCATATCACTAACTCTATCAACCTTGAATTCAATTTGTACTGTTTGTGAATTGTATTAACTCTTCCTACTCAAAAAAGTGAAGAAATTGCCCATCCCAATAATACACTCTGATTGGTTCATCATCCAACTACTTTCCTCGAGGAGGGTGTATTCCCTTCTAAGATTAGGTCATGTTGTGTCCACAATCGAGTAGAGAGAGAATATAGAATAATGAGAAAAGAACTAGAGTGTGACCAGCGTAGTCACTTCTCCTTGTGAAGCCCAACCGGTGTAGCTAAGTTTCCACTAAGATGTGCATGCTTTTTGGAAACTTGGACAATTGTGATCATATTTGTATTTGGTGATTTGCTTCTTTTTGGTAGACTTTGTAATGTTGCTTGCAATGCATCAATATTTTATGCCTCAACAGTTATAGAGTCTTTTATTTCCATCTATTTTTTGAGGTCTTGGAAAAATTGTGCCAGTAGATCCTTTCCTCATCCGAAGCATTATTTCAATACCACAACTCCCGTCTTTAGACGTCTGCGCCACTAGACAAGAATGAAAATGCACCACTAAAATGAACTGCCTTTCGTAACTCCATGCAAGTCGAGCTAAGTACAAAGTGCATGTGTACAAAATTGATTCACCGATGAAGAGTTAAATGAATGACACCAAGTGTTCTAATTAGGCAAGTTTAATTTGACTTCCCAAACATGGTCTCATGGAACCTAAAGATTTAAGTCAAAGGCCAGAAGAGTCTAAATTCTAGTTCCTAACTAGTCTCCTTATAATGAAAGTTGAAGGCCATAATCAAGCTTCATCCTTTAGACTATTCAGTTCCTAACTATTCTGAAAAATGCTAATGCAAACGCAACCATGTTTTTGTGAAGTGCATTTTCTGAATTTTATTCATTTTTATGGATTTTAAAGATTTTGTATTTTTATGAATTTTAAGATTTTACAATTTTTATTGATTTTTTTCGAATTTTATAAACAAGTATATGTACAAGAATTTTACACAATAAATTATCAATATTTTATTTGAATTAAATAACTAATGTATTTTACAAATTTTATTTACAAAGAATTTTACACATATTACATTATTTTTACATATATTTTAATCAATATGATTTTAAATATATATTATACATATTTAATGCATATTTTTAATATATATTTTAAATTAAAGTTTTTAAATAAGAATTTTAAACATATTTTACTTATTTATACGTAGTTTATAAATAATAAATAAGTGGATTTAAATAAAATTAACCCTTACCCACTTTTTTATGGATTTTATAAATAGAGAAAAATACATAAAAGTACCAGTTATGTAAAAAGTATATATATACAATATATATATACATGTATGTGCACCTCCCATACTTAGCTTGTGATATGTCTTCATAGCATGAAAAGAGACAAAGGAGGGCATGACTCGTGCTAAGTAAAAGTGGGTGGAAAAGTATCTAAAGAATAGAAGTTAGTCGACCTCCCTATACTTACGATCTGGTCATCATAAGTTTAGTGGAAGACAAAAACAATGTGACTGATGAAAAGGAATATACAAACAAAGGAACAAAGGAAAGAAAGAGTAACGAAATCAATGTAATCACTCAGTTCCCCCTATACTTAGGATAAGGCATCCTAAGTATATAAAAGAATGTGGCCAAAAATTAGGGACCAATGATTAGTGTAAAAGAAAGGAAAACAAAAGAAAAGTAAAAAGAACAAAATCGAAAATGCAAATCAACGGGCAATCAGTCCCCCCTATGCTTAGGATCCGGTATCCTAAGTATATAAGATGAGCAAAAAATGGGGACGATTGGGAACTACGAAGTATATACAAGTGGCGGTGTACTCCAAAAAACTAAAGGCCCACATGTCTCTTTACAGGATAAAATGAAGTGGAAGAGTAATCATGCATTCTGTATAAAGTAGATCACCTCAACTCGGACTAGATGATAAGTAGTCTCCACGAAGTGCGTCAGCATATGCCCATTCACCATCAATGGTTCTACAACATGTGACACATTTGATTAAGATATACTTCCATTATCGTGCACCATTCTAACTATATACGGTCCTTCCCATTTACTTTTCAACTTGCCATGAAAAATTCTCAATCGTGCATTGAACAACTAGACTTTCTAACCAAGGACAGAGATCTTGTGAGGAATGTGTCTATCATGTCATTTCTTCACTTTGTCCTTGTAAATGAGAGTGTTCTCGTATGCTTGATTTCGAATCTCTACTAGCTCATTCAAATTCATCTTCCTCTTGGTTCCAACATTCTTCATATCAAGTGAAATATCTCTAATGGTCCATTCAGATTGTATATGATCTCTATGGGAAAACAACATGTGTGCAGTACGATATGCACAAAAAACCTGATCTAGAAGCTGGGACCAGTTCTTCCTATACGATCGTACTAGTTTCTGAAGAATGGATTTCACCTCCTTATTTGAAACTTCAGCCATGCCGTTTGTTTGTGGGTGGTAAGGAGAAGCTACTTTATGCTCAATACCATAACTCTTCACTAGATTTTTCACCTCCTTACTAATAAAGTTGCTACCCCTATCTGAAATAAGAATACGTGGAATACCAAACCGTGAAATGATATGTTGCCTCAGGAATCTGCATACTATCCTACTATCAGCAGTTCGTGCGGGTATAACATCCACCCATATACTAACATAATCCACATCGAGAAGAATGTACTCAAAACCACTGCTCAAAAGGGAACGGTCTCATAAATCTATGTCCCATGCATCAAAGATCTCACAAATGATTACAGATCGCATTGGCATTGCATCTCTAGTGCTTATTCTCCCTACCGCTCTATGATAATCCGGGCAACTCTTCTCGAATGTGCATGCATCTCTAGTAAGAGTCGGCCACCAAAATCCGCTCTGAGTAACTTTTGGGTTGTCCTCTTCCTTGAAGAGGTCCCCCTGCCTCTAAAGAATGGCACAAAGTGAGGACACTATTGTATTCCTCCTAAGGAATACATCGCTTATAGACACAATCCGGTCCCTCGCGAAAAAGAATCGGATCCTCCTAATGGTAGTATCATGCCTTGGAAACTATCCTGTCGACTCGATCCTTCTGCCAAAACTCTGGACTCTTATGTGTAATTAGAAAGTTCACTATGTCTGCAAATCATGAACGCTCTATAATTGCGAAGATACTCTCATCTTGAAATCTCTTTGCAATCTCTGGAGTGTACTCATCTGAAAGCTACTCCATCTATAATTGGGAGAGGTGATCAGCTACCACGTTCTTTGCCCCAGGTTTATCCTTAATGTCCAAATAAAATTCCTGAAGTCAAAGAACCCATCTAAGAAGGCATGCCTTGGCATACTTCTTCTCCATTAAATATCTGATAGCTGAATGAACCGTGTAGACTGTGATTTTCTAACCAAGAAGATATGATCTGAATTTGTCCATTGCAAATACCACTACCAACATCTCTTTCTCTTTCACTGTGTAATTACTTTGAGCATCGTCTAAAGTCCGGCTGGCATAGTGGATGGCAACAGGAAGTCCATTCCTCCTCTATCTTAATACATCCCCGATCGCAAAATCTGAAGCCTCCATCATGATCTCAAAGGAAAGAAACCAATCATGTGGTTGTAGGACAGGAGCATTGATAATCATCTACTTCAATGTGAGGAAAGCAGTAAAATATTTGTCATTTACCAAGAACTTGATGTCTTTGCCTAATACTTCAGTTAACGGTCGAGAAATCTTAGAAAAATCATGAATGAATCACTGGTAGAAACTGACATGCCCTAGAAAAGATCGTAACTACTTTATGTTGGTAGGTGGATCAAGACACTTGATGACATCCACCTTGGCAGGTTCAACTTCCATGCCTCGCCTGGAGATGACATGCCCCAACACAATCCCATTTGTAACTATAAAATTGCTCTTTTCCCATGACAAAACGAGATTCACCTCACAACATTTCTAAAGAACCTGATCTAGGTGCACTAAGCAATTCTCAAAGGACTCACCAAAGATCGAAAAATCATCCATAAAGGCCTTGAGAAAATCACTCACCATGTATGCAAAAATGGCAAGCATGCACCTCTGGAATGTAGCAGGAGCATTGCACAAACCAAAGGACATCCATCTAAAAGCATACTAGGGACATGTAAAGGTGGACTTCTCCTAATCTTTAGGAGCAATAGTAACCTGGTTCTATCTAGAGTAACCATCAAGGAAACAGGAGCACTCCTTTACTGCCAACCTCTCTATGACCTAGTCTATAAAAGGCAAAGGGAAGTGGTCCTTCTTTGTCATGACATACAATTTCTTGTAATCAACGCACACCCTCCATGACATGGTTACTCTCTTTGGAATCTCCTCTCCACTCTCATTCTTAACCATCTGAATTCCTGACTTTTTTGGGACGACATGTAATGGGCTAACCCAATCAAAGTTGGAGATGGGATAAATAAACCCTGCACCGCACCATCTCGTAATCTCTTTCCTGACAACATCTCATAAAACTGGGTTCAGCCTGCACTGAAACTCTCTCGAAGGTATGCTATCATGATCGAGATACATATGGTAGGAGTACAGAGTAGGATTTATACCACGGAGGTCGGATACATTCCACCCAATAGCATTGTGGTTTCTTTCAAGAATCTCCATCAGGAGAGATTATTGCTCTTCGATCAAAGATGAGCTAATAATGACCAGAAACTGTCGATGTGGACCCATAAGGGAATCATACTTCATATTTGTTGGCAAGGTCTTCAGTTCTGGCAAGGTGGATCTGACTGTGTCGTATTCTCATCTATTTGTGTACTGAGATCTTTACTGGTGGTAGATGTGTCTGCAATATGGTTATCCACCATCTCAATATTCTCTAGAGTCGGATTATAGAAGATGTCTAAAACATCATCTAACTTGTTATTGTGCTCATCCTCAGAATGACTAGAGGAAAACAACTCAGTTAAATGAAAAGCAGTCTCTAGCTCATCTAAAGTGGAGGAATCGTGTGAACTCTCAAAATCCGAAATGTCTACAATAATATCATCAGGTATCTGCTCCATCTTCTCATCATCCACGCTAAAATATAGAGTACTATCTAAAGAACTGCCAACAATAGTCACTGACCCACCCTCTACTAGGATATCATGGGTCTACCTGGTACCTCTCAAGGTCATCAAAACGAACCTCATCCATGTAATTACATGTGGCTAAGGAACTCAGGGTATCTGAACTGACTCTAGACGTGACACTAGATGTAGATGATTCTCTCGCCATCTCTATTTGTACATTTTCACCCTCGACGCGAAAAGATACCTTCCATGTACCATAATCGAAGAGAGCCTTCGCGGTCTCCAAGAAAGGCCTCCCAAGGATGATCAGGGTAACGTGTAACTATATAGGGAAATCCATGTTCAAGATAGTAAAGTCCACTTGGAACTACAAGCCTTGCATGGCCACAATAGCGTTCCTCACAATGCCCTAGGTCTCTTTACAGATCTATCAGCAAACTGAAGGATCGCATGGGATTTGTAAAGAGGACCTAACTCGAGCTTGTTGAGTAAACAAGATGGCAACAAATTGATCGAGGACATGTTATCTAATAGAGTGCGATCGAATACTGCATGAGAAATATTGCATCCGACATAATATGCTCCTGAATCTTTCTTCTTCTTTGATAATTTGTTTTGTATGGCGCATGATGTGGACATGGTCAATATGTGCTTCTCTGTATGTGATCTCTTCTTCCTTCGCGTGGTACATCTATTCTTCAACTATTACTTGAGCGTTGGGAAGTGATCCAAGGCATCATGGAGTGGGATCTTCAAGAATATGTGATCTTTCAATAATATCTCAGCAAACTCAAGAATGATAAAAATATCTTTTTTATTTTAATTTATATCAACATGGGAATCAACATGTACATCGGGAGTCTCAAAAGTATGTACAAGACTCTAAAATATAGGAAAAGAAACAGATTCATCGAGAGTGTCTATATGACGTGACGTGGTATCGTCATCTGAATTGCCAATGTCCATATCAACAATGTCTGCATCCCTTCCTTGAATTTCATCATGGTGGACATCATGCTGGTCCTCATCGTGGTGGTCCTCCTCCTCATCGTCATAATGTTTGTGATCATCATGGGTCGGCTCTCGCTCCTCATCATGTGCCCTCTCCTCCTTTCGATCAGGTGTGTGTGGATGTATACCTCTCATGAGACAAATGAAGTTAGATAAAAATTCAGGAAAAGTGATCATATCTGTGGTGGTGTCTACATGATCTGAATACCACCTCTGGTTATTCGGATTCATCTGAGGTTGTGTTGGGAGAGTGGTCTTGGGCATGACTAACTCATTTGGACGATGGTTAACCCGCCCCATCTCAGTACTATGTGATGTTTGAAGCATGTCAACATGTCCATGATATGGTCAGTGCTAGGGACTGTGAAGATATCTCCGACTCAGTGTTTCGTCCATGGCTATCTACTATCTCCTACCTAAGAGCGTGTTGTTGTGGTGTAAAAGGCTGAGGATAAATCTGTGGCGTAAAAGAAGATTGCTACTATTGCTGGCGCTGATAGGCATGTGGATGTATAGCAAGATACTAATAAGAATGTGGTCTCTGATAGGCTTGGTGGTGAGACTGTTGCTGCGTAAATTGTTGACGATATTGGAAATGTGGATGTCCACATTTTGGATGACTATGTTGCTGCTAATGCAAGAGGAGTGAATTGTGCTGGTGGCTGAACATAAGCGTACCATATCCCATTGCTTTCAAAAGTGGAATGAGAATCAACATCATCATCACCATGGTTGGTGATTTGACTCATGTTGGTATTGGTGGATCCTCGTGCCAATCCAACTATAAGGCTTGATAGGCTGTACCAGCTCACTGTGAATGTACTGAATTTGACAGGTAGGAGGAGTGGGTAAAGATATCCATATAGTCTGGGAAGTGGAAGACATGCGAGACTGCTGGTACTGAACCTGCAGATCCGTTACCTTCTTTGTCAAATCACTCAACTGCTGAGGAAGTGATGAGAGTTCCTCCAACTCTCACAATGGTTGCAAACCCTGAACTTGCTTCTGAATCACATCTACTAGTGTAAGATTCTCACTAATGAATCCCATGTCGTATCGTCAATTAGACTCTGAAACATGTGTCACCTTCTGATCCTCTTGATGGTGGGGTGGTTGTGGACCCTTCTGGAATGCATGAGTAGAGTCAACTACACGTGAATTCTCCACCATCCCCTTAAAGATGGACCAAACTGAGCATGGATCCTTATTCAGATAGTTGCCTCCACATGCGACGCTTACTAGGCCCTAAACATCTGACTGGAGTCCTCTAAAATAGTTTTGAACAAGCACCTTCAATGGTATCTCGTGATGTGAGCATCACTTAGTCAAATCCTTAAATCTATCCCATGCATCATGGAATGACTCTTGAAGAAGCTGTGTGAAATTGGAGATCTGATCCTCGTTATGTTGGTCCGTTCCAAAGAAGAATATTTATGCAAGAATGTGGACTTCATATCGTCGTATGTAGAAATCTCCCTCCCTAAGTGAATCAACCAGTAAATCGCCTTATCTGCTAAGGCGAAGGGGAAGGCCTTGAGATGTACAACCTCCTACGTAACTCCTGGATAACTAGTCGTACCCCATGTCTTGTCGAACTATTGTAAAAAGGTAAACGGCTCCTCTGAAGTGTTCCCATAGAACTTGGGAAGCGATGAGATAAAGGGTGGTCTCAGCTTGTATGTCCTTGATTCAGTGGTAACTGAATCCAATGGTGTAGTGTCCTAGGTCCCGGTTCATACTGATCTCTCAATGTCGTGGGAACCACAACAGGTGGTAGTGGGTTCCCGGTGCCTGCTCTCAGCATAGTGATCTCAGATCTAAGCTCATATTGGACTCTACATTGCCCTCTGATATGTAATCTCATATGTTGTAATGTGTCTAGAATCCCACTGTAATGTCCGAAGCTACATCAGGTCTCTCATCTGCATGTCTCGCATATGTATGTCTCTCATAATCATGTGCTCTCTCCTCAACAGCTCTGTCCTTGACTGATGCCTTCCCTCTAGCCGTGTCTGTCAAATCCTCTAGGAAGGAAAAAAATCTTATAAGAACTTTGTGAAAAACATGCAGGAGAAATAGACAAAAAATCGAGGTGTGGGTCTGCCTCGACTTAAGAGCTGGGAGGTGATGGAGTCTGGGTCTGACTCACCACGTGACTAAGTTGGACCTACGAAGAGGGTCATCCCGAGCATGTGAAGACATACGATAGCTAGTGGAAGGATAAAAGCTCACGGAATCTGAGCGCAAAATCCATCTAGTCGTCATCTTTGATGTCAAAGGGAGTACGAGAGATAATACGATGATCAAATCAAGAACACGAGTGGGAAGGCATATACGACACATAACAATGCACACCCTGCAAATAAACACAATGCATACCCCATATTCACCAACTTCACATGGCGAAGACCGTAAGAATTTAGTCTTTTATCTTTTCAATTTTATTTTTGGTGACCAATCAGTTGTATTAGCAGACTCATAGGTGATGTCTCCCGTTTCCCAATGTACATCCTCACAATCCCCCAAACAGTGGTACCATCTGCCCAGACTACCATGTTATATCATGCCCAAAGGGAACTTTGAGGTGGAGTACACCAAAATGACTTTCTATGGTCGAAGGCAAGTTCTTATAATGGCAACCATGCACCAAAAAGCGATGCACATATGCTTAAGGCACAAGTCCATGGATTTTTGGCTCTAATCCTAATGGCTGCATCCTCACGGACTCTATCTGGAGTGTACCTGAATACAATGAGGGGTTTGCTTTACCAATACATGTTATGTCCATGTATTTTTTATTTTTTTGTCAAGTGTTTTTAAAAGAAAAAAATCTTTTTTGATGGTTTTCACTTTTTTTGGATATTTTTAGAAATATATAATGGGATGTTGGTTTCCTTTTAATTTTCAAAAATGTGTCTAACGGAGGGGGAACACGGAATGTAGTGGAAAACAATTATGAATGCTAAGATAGAAGGTGTACCTTTCTCCAACACTCTACATGGAAGTGATCCATGAAAAGTCAAGAAAAATTGAATCCTAATTCAGAGCTCTAGCGTAAAAATAGATTACTTTTGAAAAATCGATTATTTACGCCTATACATGGATTAGGGTTATAGGTATTACTTTAGTCATCTAATCAAAATGCATGCAACCCTAGGCTCCACGAAATGCATTAAACAAAGAAAAATCGATGAAAATCGGAAATTGTAGTGAGGTCCGCCAAGTGCACCGGTACCTAGTGAAACATACCCCGAAAAAAAGTCAAAGTCCAGGTACAGTCAGGATGTCCTTAGTGGACCCCTTGCTATAAAAAGAAAAATAGGCAAGGGCCCCTTCCTCTCTCTCACAAAAATAGAAAAATAGGCAAGTGCCCTAACTCTCAGAAGAATAAAAAAATATAATGTATGAAAAAAATAAAAAAATCTATCTAGATAACCTTCTCTGCTCCTCTACAACTGGCTCCTAGGAGACTGAGCCTATCTCTACACTCTCAGTTGACTCGACTTCCTAATAAGCTGTCTAATCCTGCATGCCCTTCAAAATGGTTTAGTTTACACAGATAAAAAAATCAAACAAAAATCAAAAGAAATCAAAGAGAAAATGACTAAAAAATAAACAAGAAAAGGACTCAAGAAAATCTATAAAAGAAAACAGAGAAAATAAAGAAAAATCAAAGAAAGAAAGAAATAAAACATAAAAACCATGAAGAAAATAAGAGAAAATTTAAAATCAATAAAAATCAAAGGAAAAGGAAACACTCAAAAACTGTGAAAAACGATGATAACCAAGAAAATGCAAGAAGAAAATAGATAAAGAAAAGAAACAATATCAAAAAAATAAAACTCAAAATATCTCAAACATGGCCACGCCTCTCGAGAACAACACCATTTTGATAATCAAGGTTTTGCTCATGGTTAAAAATAAGAGATAGTTGTAGGTTGTAGAAAATTGTTCCATGCAAAACCCTAATTGATCAAATAAATTCTGCACCGAGATAAATTCGATGTTGTTTACTATTTATTTATCCAGGTAAGTGTGCCTAGGTCGAACACAAAGAGGCAGAAAATCACACTCGTGATTTTTGAGGGAAGAAAATAGTTTTTGTGATATTTTTATCTTTCTTTTCTTTTCTTCTTCAGTGACAACACTTTTTGAATTATTAGTTTTTATTTTTTATTTGATTTTTATTTTTTTCCAATTTTATTTAATTTTCAAAAGAAATATTTTTCAAAACAAAGGTGATCTACAATATAGTAGTGTATGATAGAATTATGTATAATGATACTATACAGTAGATCCACGAGAGTGACATGAGCAACGACCTCGAAAGCAACTCAAAAAGAAAACAAATGTAGTCGTAAATTGAAGAATAAAACCTTGAGAAACACGATTAAAATCCCCGAAATACAACTAGAAAATGAAATGGTAGAAAAATACTAGCAGAATAATGTCTACAATGCTCCAAAATAGTCCAAGAGTATATGTAAAAATGTAAAACAAAATACAAGTAAAAAATGTACTTTCTTGCAATTAAGTCCCTTAAATTGGGCCTAATTGTACGAAAAGTTTGGATTCTTACACCTAGATCCCTGTAAAGGGACCTAAATAAAAATATTGTAAACTCTGGAGGTAGACTTCAATGTTGGATAACTGTCGGGGCCACTTTGCAAATCTTACTGGTTCGCCAACAAATAGCGGAGATTAGAACGCATGAGTACAATTTGGACCGTCCCTTTTTGCCGCACATCAACCAACTGTTGCCAGGTGTTCTTGGGGAGTTCTTCCCCAAAAGAAAGGCGGGCAACGACGTTGCTTCAATTTCGACAATCGACGATAGTGTCGCTACTCCAACAGGGCCAAGAGGGGATTGCCTATCCCCTCCGAGCTCGCCTATGATGGATGGAGGATGAAGACGTCAGCAACCATTTCTTGGATACATGGCTAGGGCTCTTAGGAACTTGGACGAGGAACAACTGTAGAATTGTTGTAATTGCTCGTTGGCAAAGATCAAGGGTGCTCCAGATGACAAGATTGATACTCTAGAAGATCGTGAAGACCTGCAAGTCAAGGTTATTGCTCGATTCAAAGGAGAATCAAACTAAAATGTTAAGATATTGCAGATCAAATAATGGGGTTCCAGGAATAATAAGTTCAGATCAAATTTGGGGCGAAGTGAGTCGATTCGAATGTGATTTGAATGGGTGATTCTAAGATAGAGGTTAAGACCTAGCTTATGATGGGATTAAGCAACTAATGAGTGCACACAGATCAATGAAAATCAAAGAAAAGATGGAGGATTCACCTCAGGGTTGAGGTGTATAACTCAGTTCTAGCTCAACGAGGCAGTGTCCTTCTCGGAGCTCTACGTGGCAGAGTAGCCATGATGCAAGGCCGATAGATCATGTAACCTATTCCCCAATCTACCTTCTTCCATGTGGGGTAGTCGTAGAATGTTGTCCCCACCTTGAATGGTCGGTGGAGGGTGGAAAAGTTAGGTGATCAACCAGTTGGTTCAAAAATGGGAGGAGTTTGTTTGAACGATCCAACTTTGGATCAATAAATAGGATGATCGGAGTGGGTCTGGTAGTGATCAAGTGGTCAACGAGGATCATGGTGTTTAGGAGTAGGGAATCAAGGGCTTATATTGGTTATGGATGGAAAAAGGCTTCATCAAATGGTATCGTTACTGGGGAGCATCGGTTTATATAGTATAGAGTAGACATTTAGCCATTCTTCCATTATTCCCTTCATCGTATATTTCTCTCTTTATTCTATTTTTATCTGAGAATATTTTGACCATCTTCTTAATTCAAATTTGCTATGAGGGCCCTCTTATTGAGAGAGGATTTTCTTGGAGATTCGACGTGCCTAAGAGCCGTAAAGATCGGTGGTTCTTTACCTATCGATATGAGAGAGTAGCATAGGACAAAAAGAGCCAAGTAGGTTTCTCTTAGCATAGATTTAGCTTAAATTTTGTGAGAGAGGGATTTATTAAATTAATTTTTAATAATATAGGACAACAACACTTGGACACTCAAACTCTTCACAAGTTCATTTCACCAAGTGATTGTTCACTCGGGGGACTTGATCGGTTTTCTGCATTTTCACCGCATTCTACATTTATTCATCTCTATTTTCTCCTTTGTTTCTATTTATTTTCCATGATTTGTGTTTTTCACCTTATATATGTTTATGTCTTGTGGAATGAGCCCTTACTTCATTAGGAGTGTATGTTCGATTAAATTAGGTCCAAATCCCTAATATCATTTCTGTACATATAGTTCCACGCTTGGATCTAGTCAAATTGAACAAGTTCTTCATGATAATAGAAGCTCTTGTTCTAGGAGATTTCCTCATTGCATTGCATATAGATTAGGTTTAAAATTATTGTCTTACATCCCACATGGAGAGAGCTGGGATGTACTAAAAGTCTTCTTACTGAGCATCACATCATTGTTTCTCGACATACATTATTTTACTATCTCCTCCCTTTGATTTTGCTCACATAGGCCAAGAAAAGAATTGATCAAATTATTAGGCCTTTGCATGACCATACTCAAATTAATTGAAAATCATAAAAAAATTAATAAAAAGGACTGCTAATAAAACCTTCACCTAATTAAAACTGAGTAATTGAACTTCATTGTATTGGGTTCACAATGTGTTCATTATATTCAGGTACCTTCCAGATAGAGTGAGACATGATCCTTAAGGAATAGAGCCCAAATCCCAGCCTGGGTACTGCCTTGTCTATCGACTGTATGCATGAAGTATTGGCGCTTTTATCGTATTTGCATGAGTAGGTCTTAGTCTGAATTATTGAGCATAGGCCATTCCCTCATGGGAATGTGTCTCACCGTTTCGCGTCCGTGTTGGTCCTTACCTTCTTTGGCTGAGTAGTGGTCTAAATCCAATAACAAGAACTTTTAAAAGTACATGCTACTAGTTGCAAAGGAAGTGAGAAGTACAAGATACTTTTTGGCAGTACTAACTCACCTATATGGTTAGCCAACTAAGGACTAATTGACAAGATTGCTTTATACAACCAACAAAATTGAAAAGATAATTTCCAAACTCTTACAGATCATTGTGCTGAGTTGCTGAATTTATCCTTGTTTTGTGGTTTGATTGATTAGTTTTAAACAGGTCAAGATCAAAAATATCAAGCCTTGTGCCTATCATCTCACACTTCTTTTCTCACTTCTTCTTCTTCTTGCCTTCCTCACTTTAAGCCTCCTTTTCTCACTCCCTCTTGAAATTCTTCATTTCCTTCATCTACTCCATCATCCACTTCTTTTTGACTTCCAAAATGTCAAATCCGAAATGGCTTTGTTCGAATCTTCGGAACATCTACATCGAGTCCCATATACTGACATTTTTAGTAATATAGGGCAATCTCCAAGAAGTGAGTTTGGACCTTGCGGACTTCTCTTTAGACTCCCGGATCTTCACTCGCTTCGAGGATCAAGATGACTCTTGTCCCGATCTTCCCCATTTCACCACTTTCCTTTCTCAAGTAAATCCACTATCTGAGATAGACTCTCATCTCAAACTTGCTCTTTCTTTTTTGAGGATTGATAAGATCTTATTTCCCAATGCAGATTCTTCAACTAATCAGAAGCCTGAGTTACAGTTGAACATTGAGATGGCTCCCAAGAGACGAGACAAAGGACCAACTTTGGATGAGATAGTGGACCAGAATGAGGCAACAACTAGTTGCTAGCATCAATCTAATCCATTCAGCAATAATTGACTGACCAAAATCTTACATAAGTTGCATTCAAAGAAATGCTTAATGATCTGAGGAGGGACTGAGAAAGCCGAGGAAGAGAGGATGCGAAACATCATCGTAGGAATCTTGATGACCAGCTCGTAGGAATCCATGGAGGAGAGGAGAGAGTTGGGTATCCCAAACCAACTTTGAAGGAGGCATACAGCCCTGGCGTTGGCCAAGTTACTTATTGGATCTAGATACCTACGATCCACGGACACTTCGAGTTGAAACCATTCTTGCTTCCTCTCTTATCTATCTTCCATGGCAACACCAATGAGGAGTCTCACATTCACCTGCAGTAATTTAACCATATTTGCAGCACAATACACTACCCCAACATTCCTTTGGAGGTAGTAAAGAAGATCGCCTTTCCTTTCAGCCTTCAAGATAAGGTATTGTACTTTATCATTCACCTTGGGAAGGTGGTGATGACCTGAGAAGAGCTCAAATCAGCCTTCCTTCACAACTATTATCCCCAGGGTTGTTTGAATTTGATGTGAGCCTTAATGTCTAACTTATTCATAATATCCCACAAATCATTTCACAAGGCATGGGAAAGATTCAAAGATCTTATGGAGAAATGTCCCCATCATGAACTGTTGAAAACTAGCTTGGTCCAGAATTTCTTCAGGGGCTTGCATCAAGAAAGCCAACGACTCGTGAATTCCATGTGTGGAGAATCACATTTTAACAAGGACAAAGACATTATATGACAGATCTTTTAGGATATGGCTGAAGGCTCAGCTGGCCTATTGTTGAAGCAAGAAATGTTGCGGGTCTTGTGTTCCATACAAGGCGGGAGCATGGTCATTGAGGTGACCCACAATATCCTCGGATTCAAACAATAATTACCCCACAATATAGATCTAGCAGTGCAAAATAAAAACGTGGAATTGAAATTTAATATAGCTTTCCAAATAATGTGTATATGTATAAGTATGTCTAGAGGTCGAATACATGGAGCAAGGGGAAAACAAAAATTAGCAAAAAAATAATAATTGTTTTTGTGTTTTAAAGAGATTTTTTATTTATACTGGGTTTTTTGTAATTTCTAATTTGTATTTTTTATTTTTAATTTTATAATTTTTTATATATTTTTCATTTTTTACTTTTATTTTTTTAATAAGTAGAGTTAATAAATATATACAACTATATTCAGATAAGATAATAGATAATGTTAGAGTTATTATATTTCCATTCATGTTTGTAACCCTTCGGGTTCCGTAATCCCATGTGATCCTTCGGGTTCCGTAACCCTCTGTGACCCTCCGGGTTCCGTAACCCCTCTGTGACCCTTTGGGTTCCATAATCCTTGTACTCTCTAGGGTTTTCTGTCTATATAAGAGACCCTAGCTCTATTGAATAAACATCTCATCCGTTCCTCTTCGCAACATGCTATCAGAGCAATAGTCCTAGACCGAAACCTGATACCCTAAATCCGCCGCCACCACCAGCCCTCTCTCCGCTGACAAGGAGAGAGGGTTGGACCTCCTGCGTCGTTCATGGATTCAATGGTCTTGCTCAAGGTAGTCCGAGTCCCTAGCAGCACTAGCAGCCACCTCCAACGGCACCTAAAGCACCGCTTGGGGTTCTGATAGCTCCAACCACACTTCCTTCATCATCAGCACCGCCTGGAGCCCCCCTCTCCAACAACCCCTACTTCACCACGACTTGTTTCTCCCAACTTGATGTTCCATACTATTTATTCTATTAAGTATGGGAGAAAGGGGGAGTCAGAGATGATTCTTGAGGACGTCTGTTGCCCTACCACGACTGACAGACCGACACTTCAAACTACTACTCAGATCATCTGTCTTCACCGAGCATCGACTTCTCCGTCAGGGTGCATACTTCTTTTACGACCCGACTACTACTCCGCGCTGAATTTTTCTACAACGATTCTTCTCCAGGCACGACAGAGATATGTTCCGGTGACCTGCAGGCACGACAGAGATACGTTCCAATTACCTGATATCGTAGCGACTCTACATGCATGGCAGAGATACGTTCCGGTGACCTGAAAACCGCAGACCCATCCTCCAACGAGGTCTTCTACCAGCAGCGGGCATATGTTCTTATGATGCATCGTGTGAAGATGTAGTGTATACTTTTTTCTTTTTGTTACAAGCTGCAGCTTTCTTAGCTTTGGCTTGAGGGGGAGTGTTAGAGCTATTATATTTCTATTCATGTTTGTAACCCTTCGGCTTCGATAACCCCACGTGATCCTTTGGGTTCCGTAACCCTCTGTGACCCTTCAGGTTCTATAACCCCTTTGTGCCCTCTGTAACCCTTGTACTATCTAGGGTTTTCTTTCTATATAAGAGATCCTAGCTCTATGGAATAAACATCTCATTAGTTCCTCTTCTCAATAGATATAAATATGTAAAAATAGGGAAAAATTAGAAAAATACCCTATGTACAGTCCTTTTTATTTTTTAAGGGTATTAAAAATATGTTTGGTGCTTTAATAATTATTATTATTATAAAATAAGTAAATATAAGTACAAATATACAATATAGGCTAGTATATATACCTATAAATACACAAAATGCACCAAACACTTTCTTTTTATCTTTTTTATATTTTACTCTATTTGATTGATTTTTATCTGATTTTTTGCTATTTTTTCGAATTTTTAGTTGAATTACAGTAGGAAAATGGTGAGCAATAATATATAGTTGACTTATTTTAAATTTGAAAATAGCTAAATAGCTCAAAATTTTCCAAAAATAATTTCAATATATTATATATGCTATATATAAAATTAACAAATAGAAATAGAATTGTTGGATTTTTAATGTTTTTTTATAAGTTTATTAGGGTAGAAAGGATTTGCAAGTTTTTTTTATTTTTTATTGATTTTTGATCTGTAGATGCAAAATACAATAATAAATAGCCCTTGATTTTTTTGGAATTTTAGAAAATATTTTTCTATTTTTTATTGATTTTTAATGCTAATAGGGAATAAATGCGATGTTTTTGAATTTTGAAAAATAGGAAAATAGTTTAAATGCCTTAGCGAAAAATATATGTGATTTAATAATATATCAGAAATTTAAAATAAATTTCTTACAAAATTTAGATGTAAAATGATATTTTTAATGTAAGAATTACGATAAATAAAAAATATAAGACTGATAGGGACTAAAACACAGACAAAATTAACTAAAAATGCAATCTAGAACACAATTTTAAGGTCCAAGGGCCTCTATGCAATTTTTACATGAATAAATCAAACAATGTTGGTAGGGGTATAGATGTAATTTATAAAACATGGCAAGGCATACACACAAATACTAAAAAAAGTTTTGAACTATATTACAAAATTAATGTACTAAATAATAACACTAAAGATTAGGGGTGTCCCTGCATAAAGCTCACAACCTCACGTGTATGGGCATGTAAGGTAATGTGGCAAGGGGCTTAAATGTAAATACAAAGAGTACATGGGTCTACTTGCAAAATAACTAAAAGGTTTTACACTACCAATTATATTTTATGGACTAAAAGTACAATACAAAAGTTGAGGGTACAGTTTGCAAAATACCCCCTAAGACGTTGGTCGACGTCTGGATTTCTTCACTTAACATGTGTTGATGTCTAGACAGTGGATGACGCTTCGGCTTTGGATGGCCTAAATTAGATCTAGACCTCTAATCTGATGGTTGAGGAAACAAGCTTCGGATGGTTGAAGTCAAAATTGGAGCAGCTCGAAGATCCAATGGTGGTTGCTCTTCACCAAGAATAGGGAAGGACAACTTGAGCTTCGATTTTCGATTCCTCCCGTGCCTCTCTAGCGGTTCTCACGTGCTCAATTCGTTCATCTCGTTGGTCTACATCTGTTTGATGCCACCGAAAGCTCCGAGGACCACCAGAGGTGTCCTGAGAGGTCGAGGAAAGCGGGGGCTCCAATGAACTTGTCCTTGGCAAAAATTGACCTGCGAGGGATCTTTGAACCTCTAGGACCTACAAGGAATCACAGACAAGCAAAAAAGGGATATATGGGAGTCTTTGTGAGTCAGAAATGGATGGAGATGAGGTCGGGCGACGACCTTCGACGATGGGGCGGAGCTGGAGGTCAGGTCTCTTGATCGGGGCAAGATCAATTTGAATGATGGTGCATGGGATGGAAAAGAAGCGATAGGAAATGAAGTGGGAGAGTTAGGCATGTCGAAGAATGATCAAGAGACGGTGAGCAAGGTCACTGGAGCTCAGCTCTAATGAACTTTGATTTTTTGATTTTTATGAAATAAAATGTAGATTTAACTAGAAACTAAAGCTACCCTACTCTAATCCTAATCCTATGAACAAAATGGCAGATTAAACTAGGGCTCTACATGCCTGAAGAGGGAGCATGATCGAAGCTCTGCCGCAAAAAAAGGCGATGCTTGGATCACCACCTGAACTCCTCTTCCTCCACGCCAACTGGTCCGGCGATGTTCCTACTATCACCAGGAAGCTCTAAGGCATAAGAGTGGGAGATTTTGAGGGGCTAAAAGGGATCAAGATCAAATCAAAATACAGGGGAGGTATATATACAAGGGTCCCTTTAACTGATTCTCCTGATCATCATGGAGATCCAAAGATCGAGGAGATATGGTATCATGAAAGACCTATGATAGAGGAACAAAAGTCAATAGAAATCAAGATGAAAGGGAGTAAGAATCAATAAGGAAAAATCGGGAAAAATGGGGACTCAACAGGGGGCAGGCCTAGGGTGCAAGAGGGGCTCAGTTGACTAGCAGGTCAACCGAGGCTCACTCCTGATTGGGGCCACGTCACTCGCTAGGTGACAAAATATAAAATAAAATCGAAAATAATTGAAAACAAAAACTAAATAATTTCTTTGATTTTTAGGTAAAACATGGAAAATCTTTATTAATTTATGTAGTATTTTCATCTAATTTTTATTAATTTTTTTGAGGTTGTTTATTATATGTTTATTTTTACAAGTGTAGATATATGTATATTGAGCTATTTTTTGGGTATTTTATTTTTATTTTCTATTTTTTTATATACATAATTTATATATTTATAACTTATTTAAATATGCATAAATATATTTTTGTTGTATTTTTATGAAGTAATTTGTATACTTAAATAAGTATAGGTATATGTATATATATTTCATCTTTGTCTTTGAGTATACTAATTTATTTAATTGTATTTTTAATGATTTTTATTTAATATAAATATGTATACATATTATAAATAATATTTACAAAATTATAAAAATACAAAACTATAAAAAAATACAAAGAATAAATAAAATAACTATTTTATTCAAGTATAATGTACAATAGAGGTTCAAAGCTAACTTGTGCATCTTAATTCCATATCGAAATGAAACTACCTTCAATAAATAGCTAATTAAAAGCATATACAATTAAAGTGAGTTTGGTGAATTTTGAGTTCATATGGATAAGGTACATGTCTATGAAGTTTGGATTTTAGCTTTTTATTATGAGTGTGTAGGGCACATTGTGCATTATTTTTGCATGAAATAAATTTCATATTTTTTTATTTATTTTATCTACACATTTCATGTACAAAGTTTATTGATTTGATGCATAAATAATAAAAAAATAAAAGAGGTCACAAAATTAGCTTTATTGGGGAATCGTAATTTAAGGTTTTATTGGTTTATTGGCCCTTATCTCCCCCTGCTTTATTCCTTGTCAATCCAGTCATCATGATGCCTAGGTTTTGGGATTTAGGATCATTCAATACATATGGTATTTCATTTGTTTTTCTTTTCTTTTCTTTTTCCTTTCATTTTTACTTTAAATAGGTTATTTTAAATAGTATTTACACAATAGATAATAGAGACTATTTTTTGCAATATAGTGTTATATAAATGCATTTAGCTAGGGTTTAAAGGTCAAAATGAAAGAATAAAGGTGATGAAATAGAGATTCATCACCTATCTTCATCCCGTGTGTTCCAGAAAACTTAGTTAATCCCACACAAGTTTGTCAATGCGGCATCCTACCTTGAAGAAGAGAGAGACATGAGTTCCAATCTCAGCATCATCGAGAATCATCTCTCTAAAGTTGATATCATCGAGAAACTATTACAAGACCTTTATAAATTACATGTGATCGAATAGAGAACCAAGTCACCAGACATGCTTGATCAAATCTCCAAGCAGCTAGAGATTTTGGTGTGAACACAACCAACGCATGTTAGTCTGTGAAAGAACCAACCAAGCATTTTATAGAGTTGAAGGAGCAATCCCATCAGTAGAGTCAAGGGCTACCCTAGTCAGTTCAGCATGTGTATTACGTGCAGACACCCAAGAAAGGATCAACATCGCCACAACAACGGATGGTAGTATACCACCCTGACCCCAGGCTTATACCGAGCCTTTCTATCCACCGCCTTCGCATATTCAAGAGGTGAATGTCATGTGGGGCAATGAACAAGCTCCAACTCGTCCTGGAGGACAACCTCAGGGTATGAGCATAGTTATTCGGCCTTTCATTCCTCGGCAAGATGGACGAAACTTTTAGCACCATCAATCCCACTAGTCTCCGTACCAATGAAACAACTGGAGACCACACCATTAGTACTAGCAACTAACACATCGCCAACCATACTTCCAATAGCAGCCGACTACTCAATTCAAAACCACTTCTCTTCTCCTCGATATCAACAACAACAATACCCTCCTCATCAATTTCAATACTACCAGCAACATGCATAGTATCACTAGCCTTAGCTTCTCCCTATTGAAGAATATTCAGAGGTTGCCTCTATGAATACTAACTTGGACTTATTAGCTCATCTAATTAAGAATATGTGTGAGATGAGACAGAAGATTGACGACCTCACTACTACAAAGATAGTAATTCCAGTGCAGGTGGAGACAAGCCCCAATAACTTCAGGAGAAAGAAGCAAGTAGACTGTAGTGGAACACACCTCTCAAGTCGGGTATAAATTCTTTTATGTTATCTAATGTTGTTTATCTCAAGAGGGTAGAATACTACAACTGACTACTTTAGCCAAAGGGAAAGGTCAAGCTTCTGCGGGCGAGTCTTCATCACCATAAACTAAGCCGAAGGTGAAGTCTGGATATGATGAGGAAGAAGGAGAAGTAATGCCAGCATCACCAAAAAGACAAAAATGAAGAAAAATAAAAAAGAACTAGCAATAACAGCCAAGGTCATGCTGATGCGGCCAGGGAGAAGCCAGCACCAGCAGTTGATCCCATGCAAGCTGACATGACCGAATTTCCCGCTTTTGTTTTACCTTCTGCTTTGAATGATTGTACTATGCTAAATCATCCAGTTGTACATAAGAACATTTTTTTGCATGAAAATTAGGTTTTTGATTATATTTGCATTCCATTTCACGATTCTTTGAAATCAAAAACTGTGAAAACTAAAGACAACCTTATCTGATCCTAACATTATGGAATTATTATAAAACATTATGTTGAAGATGTTGTTACCTAAAGCTGGAATACATGCATGTAATGCAGAAAGTATTAAAGGATGCATGTACTACAAAGCATCAACCTCATAAAAGCATATGCCGAAGATCAGAAAAACATATTCTAAGCATGGAAACTATTAATGCTATCAGCAACCTCCCACGCAAGAAGGACACAGGAGTGCCTCTTATCAGATGTGAGATGTTCAACCAGGAGTTTTAAAGAACACTCCTTGACAATGGATCATCCATTACTCAAGGAATTTGGGTTATCCGCTAAAGTCAATGAGAATGATTAGTGAAGAGTCCAAGGGACATTTTGGAGAATGTCATTGTTACAATTCAAGGGATGCAGTTCCATGTGGACTTCATAGTCTTAGATATGGACACCTCGACACCCCTTCTTCATATCTTGATCATATTAGGATGGTCATTCCATCGAATAGCCGAGGCAGTGATTGACTATGGAACCTAAAAGATCTCCTTTTGCTCGAGTAGAGACAACGTCCTCATTTGAAATGATCCAAGTACTTAAGCTCACAGAATCCATGTCAAATGAGAGTGAATAGATTTAAAAAGATATAGAAGACTGTGATTTTCTTGCAGAAATCAGAGATACGGCTTTGTTTTTGGATAATATTGAAACACAAGAATTCCTCTCCAAGGAGGAGTCCCTAGAAAGCACAGTCGAATTACCTTCTATCCTTGAAGATGAGGTTTCTACTAATATGCTATCTAAGTTGATTGGACTGATAGAGATAAATCCATCTCCAACAGAACAAGATGAACTCCTTGCATATCTTTCAGATGTCTTGTCTTCTGAACTAGAAATACTCCAGGTGGACAGCATAATGCAGATAGAGCGTGCACTAACTACAGATGTTGAAGCAACTGTAGAGTCGATTCCAAGCCCTCAGAGCTGAAACCATTACCTTCTCGATGAAGTACACCTTCCTTGCAGGTAAGGAGAATACGACAGTCATCATCAAATCTCAGCTGACCACGGACCAAGAATCTTGCTTGCTTAAGGTTATAGAAAGAAACTACAAGGAAATTGGCTGGAAAATTTCAGATTTCGATGGGATAAACCCTTCATTGTTCTCGCACCACATCTATTTTGAATATGACTACAAGACTTCTTGTGAGTTTCGAAGTCTGCTGAATCCCATCTCTGATTCAAAATATGTAAGTTTGTTACATATGGTTCCTAAGAAATCAGGGATCGCCATCGTAATGAATGACAAAGGAAAGCGTTTCCAACCATAGTACCCACCTCTTGGCATGTTTGTTTGGATTACAGATGTCTGAACCTAGTGACCAAGAAAGATCACTTCTATCATTCATTTATCAAATAGTCAAAAGACTTGCTGCAAAGGAATATTTCTGTTTCTTGGACGGGCATTATGTATACAATCAAGTTGTTATAGCCCCTGAAGACCAAGAGAAGACCACCTTTACCTGTTCATTTGGGACGTACGCTTTCAGACGGATGTCGTTCGGACTATGTAATGCCCCCTCTACATTTCAGAGATGTATGCTAGCCATATTTGCTACATGGTGGGCAATTTTCTTGAGGTATCCATGGATGACTTTTTAGTCTACAGAGATAACTTTGATCAGTGCTTTACTTATTTAGACCGGTACTTCAACGATGTTGCGAGGTTAATCTTGTGCTCCCTCGGGAGAAGAGTCACTTCATTGTGACTGAGGGGATTGTGTTGGGTCATTTCATCTCCAAGCGAGGCATGGAGGTTGTCCCTGTCAAGGTGAAAGTTATATCAAAACTTGAGCCACCTACTACATTGAAGTAAGTCAGGTCATTTTTTGGGCATGTCAGTTTTTACCGAAGGTTCATCAATGATTTCAGCAAGATTGCCCAATCATTGATTGAGCTTCTAGTCAAAGACATCAAATTTATTGTAGATGACAGAATGCTCCATACCTTTCATTAGCTGAAAAAAATAATCACCTAGGCTCATGTCCTTTAGTCATCGGATTGATCTCTGCCATTCAAAATCATGATGGATGCTTTTGATTATGCCATTGGGGTTATGTTGGGAAATCGTTGGTATGGATGGCCATTTGTGATTCACTATACTTGTAGGACTCTGGATGAAGTCTAGACCATTACAGAAAAGTATTTGTTAGTTGTAGTGTTTGCGCTGGAAAAATTCCGGTCTCACTTACTTGGATCAAAAGTGATTGTATACATTGACCATTCTTCCATACGGTACTTAGAGAGCAAGAAAGATGGAAAGTCGCTCTTACTTCGCTAGATCCTTCTACTCCAGGAGTTTCACTTAGATATACAAGATAAACCTAGAGTCAAAAATGTTGTGGTAGATCATCTTTCCAGAATTACTGAATCATAGCCTCCTGAGTAGGACATAATTCCAATCACTGAAACCTTCCCAGATGAAGTATATTACTAGTATCCTCGCTCCCTTGGTACGCCAATATCATGAACTACCTTGTCTCTAAAGAAGCCTGCGAGATTGGCTAAAGATGAAAGTGGACAAGTTCATGTCCGACATACAGTTTTATCAATGGGAGGATTCATATCTGTTTCATGAAGGTGCAGATTATATCTGGAAAAGATGCATTCCCGAGGAGGAGTTTACAAGTGTCATGAACCACTATCAGAAGTTAGAATCTAGCGGACACCATTCTAAAAAGAGGATAGCATCGAAAGTGCTTCCATGTAGCCTCTGGTGGCCAACTCTTTTTAAAAATTCTACATAATATGTCAAGGGATGTACTGACTACCAGAAGATGGGAGACACTATCAGTTCCCGAGATACCATGCCTTTCAAGTATATTTAGATCTCAGATGTCTTTGATGCATTTGGTATCGATTTCATGGGTTTGTTTCTGACCAGACAGGGTTTTGAGCACATCTTGCTCGATATTGATTACATCTGTCGATGGGTGGAGGCTATCACTGCTCGAGCCATAGATAGCCATATGATCTGTTAGTTTCTCAAAGATAACACCAATGTGCGGTTTAGGATCTCGAAAATACTATTATCATATGGGGGAAGCAATTTCATAAACAGAGAGGTCAAGAAGCTAACAAAGGAGTGTAGCATTAAACATCGTGTCGCTTCTCCCTGCCACCCACGGACTAATGGCTTAGCTTAATGTTCAAATAGTGAGATAAAGACAATCATGCAAAAACTTGTGCATCCTAATAGAAAGAACTAGTCATAGTTGCTTAACACAGTTTTTTTGGCATGTCGTACAACGTACAAGTCTCCTTTAGGCATGTCTCCCTACTTCTTGGTGTATGGAAAGACTTGTCATTTGCCCATGGTCCTCATTCATAAAACATTATGGACAGTCAATGTAAGCAACCTAGATCGAGAGAAAGCTAGAAAGAACAAAAAAATTGACATGAATCGTTTATTGAAATTCTGAAACTATGCATATTACAACAACCTTATGTACAAAGAAAAGGTCAAGCGAGGGCATGACAAACATATCAGAAGAAAGACCTTTGTGCTGAACTAAAACGTGTGGTTGTTTGACGTAAAGTTGAAGTTATTTCCAGCCAAACTGAAGAGAAAGTGGTCAGGACCTTTCGTCATGAAAAATGTGTGTGACAATGGTAGCATTGTAATATCAGGCTTGTCATCTAACACACAACCTTCTATAGTTAACGGACAACTGTTGAAACCATATCTTGAGCATGAAACTTTCATGTTCATTATAGATTCAATTCAGGTGATATATCAAGAGCTCCATAGTGCTGATGGATTAGACAGATAAAATTTCAAAAATATCATTTCCTTTTGTTCTTTTCTTCTTTTCCTTTCTTTTTCTATTCTTCTGTTTACTCAACCATCCCTTTCATCACCGCTACACTTAGGATATGCTTCATCCTAGGTATAGTGGGATGACTAACTCAGGTGTTCACTCTTTGATCCCTCATATGTCTCCCAACTTATTGATATTTTTTCTATACATAGGGTATCTTCACCCTAAGTATAGGGGGAGACATGCCGAGTCGATGAGTTTGTACATTCTAACCCTCGATCTTCCCCACTTTGTATATAGTATGTTATACTTAGGATTAGTTAATCCCAAGTATAGGGTTGACGATGGACTTCGCATTCTTTGAGTCATTATAGTTTAGGCTTTTCTATACTTAGCACAATTTAGGTCTTCCTTTCTGCTCTTCGACTATTATGAGGGCATAGTTCGAGCTAAGTATAAGGGGTCATATATATGTTTGCCATAACTCGTAATTCATATTTTCTATAAATAAGTCTAATATTTTGGGTAAGGTTGCACATACCACTAATGATCATATGAAACTTGCATATACCACTAATACACTAACTCTTTTATGTTTTTCAAAAAAAATCCAATAAAACTCTGCAAAGCTTCAAAAATACCTAAAAAATTGTAAAGTATTTTCAAAACCCCATAAAAATTTGTAAAAACTTTTGAAAATCGTATAAAAATTCAAAACCAGAAAACTTGACAAAAATCATCCCTTGCATTGCATTAGCCATTTTCTGAATGATTTCGACAATTGAACAAGTCCAAATAAATTTTGAAAATTGGAGCTTGGTCTAGACCTTAATCCACTTAATTTCAGAGGAACTTGTTAATAACTGGAATTGGAGATGCTTCAGGTCACTTAGAGTTAATATTTTAGGTTCTATGAGATGATGTTTATGAGTCAATTCAATGTGACTAACTAGAACCTTTCATGTCATCGGTACGACTCTTGAGACAATGGCTTGACTTGAGACCTCGCACTTAACACTTAGCTCAACCCAGATGGATTGTTGAAACGTCTTGGAGTCTAAGTCTGGATGATAATAGTCCGCTTTGTTAAGGGTAACTCAAGAACCATTCTTGGAGACTGCCAAACCGGTACTTCAACCTAATGTTTCTCTAGTATCATGGACATCTAACCACTAGAGACTGGATTGAAATAAAGCTTCCGATGAGGAATGATCTATTAGCATAATTTTTCTAGGACCCCAAAACATGAGCAGAATAAAAGATTCTATATCTGTAGGTGCAAAATAAGAATGCAGTGCAATGCCAAAACAAGAAATATCCAAAATAATCCTACACTTAAAATTCTAAAAAAATTGAACTTCGGAAAAGGTCTGCTTCTTGGTGAAAACTTGGTTACATGGAATGGACTTCACTAGGAAATATGACTGCATCGGTTAGTTTTCCACTTCTTTTCCCTTTCTTCTACCTTCTCCATAATTCATTGTGAACTAGCATGTACCAGAAATTAGAAGGAAATATTTATCTCCCCGAGGATTGACGTGCATCTTAATATCCTTATTAATTTAATCAAATTAATGATTAAATTAATGTTTCGTCGTTTGTTGTAGTCAGGTAATAAGAGCAGATCAAAACCACTTTTAATTAAGGATGATTTAATCGCGAGCGGTAATTTTTTTACTTGGGCAAGCTCAAGGTCGAACTCAGGAAGGTAGCTGTCTCCTTAGGTAGATTTTAAGCAAATTTCCAAGGTCGGATTTTCAAGTGATATTTTTTTGGTCTTTTTCAATATATTTTATGCAAGAAAGAAAAGACACATGCAGAATCGGGCCAGTTTACGAGTTAATTCAGATTGATGGTCAAATTGATTTCAAAAATTATAAAACTTAGCCAGATGGTAAAATATGATGAAATTAAGCTACCCTAATTTTTTTAGATTTTTCTGGCACTAGATGAATTTACTGTGAATTAAAAATGAATACAACATGATTTTGATTAAATTAATTTTAATAAATACCAAATCACAATATTTTCAGATATAAAAATTATTCTAGCTAGATCTAAATGTGTCGAATCCAGGAAAACTAATAAACCTAAATTTCTATGTGAAATGTACCTATTAAAAATTAATTAAGGAAATCACTAAATAATTTATTCAGGCCTCGGGTTGCAAGCAAATGAGATGATTTTTGGATACAATGTAAATTTAATTATCCTAGGTATAATGTGAATTTTTGGTGATTTTTTGAAGTCACAGAGAAATTACTACAAATTAAAAGGCATAAATGGGTAAAATATTAAAAATTCCACCAATTAATTAATAATAAAATCCACTGTTATCACAAAAATATGACAAGTGTCATATATGAAAGAGGACAAATTAAGCTACACCATGCAATTTTTGAATTTGAAAAATGAGTTAAAATGAATGCCTAGAGATACGTGCAAAGACAGGGACCTAAATGCAATTACAGGAAATAAAATTGATAAAAATTTTAACATGCTGACAGGGACTAATGTGTAATTACCTATAATGAGGGGGGTATGTATGCAAAATACCCACAGAACACGTGCGCCTCCCGTGGGGGCTCCTAGCAGGGACTGGAATGCAATTTACAAAACCTTCAAGGGCCTCGCTGCAAAATACCCAGGACGCACGTGAAGACCACGTGGGGTCCCAAGCTCGGTTGGCTTCGAAGGCTCAGACTTGGCTCGGATGGAGGCTCGGCTAGCTTCGTGGGATCCGAGCCTGATGGTCGGGAAGAGGCTCGGAGTAGGCGACGTGGCACGATGTGGACCACTGGATCAAGTGAGAATCCAACGGCTGCTGGTGGCTGGCGCGTGGCGTGCGGCGACCGGTTGGATCAAGATCGATCCAACAGTCTCTGGAGCTCGATGAAGATGGCATCGTGGACAATCAAGAGCTGTTGGATAAGGATGAATCCGACGACCCCTGAAGCTCTGGCTAGTGGCGACATGGCGCGATCAGATGCGTAGGATCCTCCTGATCCTACGGCTGTGGAATGAAGGCGACGTGGCTTCCACAGAACCGTCCGATCATGGAGATCGGACGGCTTCTGCTCTTCATCCTCAACCGGTCCGCCACCTCCTGCGGCGGAGATGGCTGAGCTCCGGTGAAGGGGCTCTGGCTCCGCCTTCTTCGTCTGAGGTCGGTGAAGCTCGCAGGCAGTGTATGAGTAGCTGGGAAGAATCGTGGAAGTGTGAAGGAGCTGTCGGGGGTCTCAGCTGAGGCTGAGATGGTATGGAGAGCAGCGGCGACGAAGCTCGAAGGAGCTCCGATGAGGTGTCCGGCCAATCAGAGCTGGGGTACCTACAAGGGGTTAATTGAATAGCCGAGGCATGCGGAGTGCTCGTGGGTTGACCGTGAGTGCGGGGAGAGGCCTGAGGGGTGATGAAGTGGATCGGTGAGGGTGCTCCACCAAGGTGGCAGAGCTTGCGTCAACGGGAAGTGTGCGTCGTCGGAGAAGATGAAGGCATACGCGAAGATGCCAGCTCTGAGGCGAAGCTCGGAGGATGGCCGGCGGAGCATGGAGTGGATCGTGGAGAAAAAGCAAGAAAAAGAAGAAGAAGATCGGGAGGGAGATGGAGGCTTCTACCAGGGGATTGGAGCTCGAAGGTATGCTCCTGGTCGTCGCTCGAAGGACGGTAAGCGGTCCTGAGCTCGTGCAGCTCACGGAGGAGGCTATGGCACGGAGGGGAATGGCCGTGGATCTCGCCGGAGTTGGATCTCGATTGTCGCTCAACGTTTCCTTAAATCGTTGTCACCAAGATGAAGGTCGGAGCTCGGGGATTCTCTCCGTGATGGCGGATGGGGTCGAAGGTTGACGATGGTGGAGTATTTAAAGGTGGGAGGTGATGGCGTAAGTGGTGAAGTGGTGGAGTTGGTGGACGTCGTGGAGCGAGGTGGAAGGAGTTCATGGTGTTCAAGGGAGTCGGCGAGGATGAGGGAAGAGTGGGGTACACTATGGAGGTGACAGGAGGCGGAGATGGTGGCTGGAGTGGCTCCCAAAATAGAAAGGGGCGGCCCTCACGCAAGGTGGACGATGTGGGGCGCGGGCCAATCAGGAGGTAGAAGACGACTTCTTGACCGTTGGATCGAGCAATCCAACGGTCAGGAGAAGGGCGGAAGCGGAAGGAGAGGATTAGATTGGCGGAGCGAAATTGAAGGCACAGGGCGCACCACGTGGCAGGCGTGGGTAGAGGTGCTAGCGTGCGGCGGAGATGAGGCCCTGGGATTTGATCGAATGGTGGAGATCCAAAGCGAGGTGAATGGCCAGGATGGGTGCTTCTGGCGAAGATCGGAGGGCATGGATGCAGCCACGTGGCGCAAGGAGAATACGGTGCTGGCTAACGGTCCAAATGAAATCCAAGGCCTGATCGAATGGCTAGGAAGCGTTGCGGCGTAGATGGCCCAGATCAAGAGAGAGGAAGGGTGATCGGACGGTGGAAATGGAAGGGCGCGTGGTGCGCAAGGGAGCGGGCTGCATGGCGCAATCAGAGGGTGCCACGTGGCCAGCTCTGAGTGGCTGAGAAAGAAAATGAAGTTAGAGAGAGAAGAAGGCCGAATTTCGAAAAACTCAAAACATGAAAGTTGTAGATCTCGATGAGATCTACAAGTTTCATGTTGACCAAAAACGGTGATGAGGTAACATATGATAGAAAAATACAAGAGACAAATATACATACAAATAGTATACAAAGGGGCCCAAAAATCCAAGTTTTGCATATGAGCTCCGAATCGAATGAAATTGGTCTCATTTTAAAGGTCTCTCGATTTGTATTGATCTGAAGGTGAGTAGACCTAATTAGGAGGTTGTATGATAGGGATATGTGCATTCTAAGGTCTAGGTTCTCCCACTGGGTTTGGGTCTTTATTGGCCAATTTACAGGATAGGGATTTTTGGCCTTCTTCCTTGTAATATACACAGTATAAGAAAGGTGTTATTTGATTTTAGAGGGGATATAAAATACAGATAATTAGGTGAAGTATTTGGGAGTATTTTACAAGTAGATTTTACAAATGAATTGGTTTCTAATTTAATGCAATTATGAATGATAAAATGCATGTATTGTGGATTTATGCATGAATGCTATTTATGCAAGTTAAATGAAAATATGTTGCTAAATACTCGGGAACAAGGCTCTATTTTCAACTTTAAGAGTGGTGAATCACAGGTTCATCAACCCCCTATACTTAAACCTTGCTCGTCCCCGAGCAACTAAATGAAATGCAAGAGTGAAATGATTTTGGGTTCCATACCAAGGTCATGAACAAAAGTTGAAAATGGAGCTTGACTCAACCTTTGGATTAATTGTGTGGCGGAACCTCATTGGGTCCTGAATTTAAGACCTAACAGACTTCAAGTTCCACAAGTCTTCTATTCAAGACTCCTTAATAGTCAGGTCAGAACAAATCCTCGTACAGAAATTTCTGATGACTATGATTCTTACTTGTACGGTGTAAGTGAAATGTAACTCTCCACATTAGAAATGGCTCAGAAACAACCTCCTCTAACAAGGTAACTCTAGTTACCCGGTCCAGTAACTCTTTTCTCGAGGAGTGGGGTATTCCCTTCTAAGTTCAAGTACGAACAGCTCAAGAGGAGGGGGTAGAGAAAAGAATGGAGGGTAACCAGTGTAGCTACCTATCCCGGGATGCCTGACCAGTGTAGCCAAGTCATCCAGATGCATTTCTTTGCCAATATACATACTCCGACAGGTATTTTATTTTCTATCTGACCTATCTATTTTATGGAGTTCTTGCATTTTTTTCTTTTTCTTTTCTTTTTTTTGAACTATATACAAGGTGCAGCATGCACATCAGGAGTTTTTCCTCTTGAGCCAGTAGACTATCCCTCTTTTGAAGCATTATTGCAACCCACAACATCCCGTCTTTAGACGTCAACACTACCATACTAGGTTGAGATGCACTACCCTCCCTAGAGGACGACGGATGTTTCCACCCGTGTGCTACTCCAAGCTAAAGGATTCTACCTCCTCACCACCTCATCAATGAAGAGCTACGTGCATTGTGCTTGTCCAAGTTAGGTCATTATCTAAAAGAATCATGCGTGTGCACGAGATATTCTACTTAGACTAATCAAGATGATATGTGAACATAGACTTGCGGACTCGAAGAATTAAGTCAATTGACCTGAGAAATCTTAACTCCAGCTCCTATAAGGTTCCTCTGAAATTAGGTGGATTAAGGTCAAATCAAGTCCATCCTCAATATCTACTCATAACTTGGTTCAGAACCCACTAGCTTTTCACCTTGCATATGCAAGATGTGCAGATGAGATGCAGATGTCATGCTATGCAGATGAATGAAAATGCAAGACTCTTTTTCTTTCTTTTCTTTTCAGATGCAGAGATGATATGCAAGAGTAAAATAAGAAGCCTTTGATTTTTCCATTTTTTTTCAAAAATTGGTATACCTCCTATGTTACAACAATTTACACGAGTTGTATATGTATTATACAAATTATACAAGTGTATTTTACAAAAAAAATCTCCAATTTTGCCCATCCCATAATTATTACAAAAAATACGTGATAGTACGAGCTATGGGTAAAGTATATATGTAATATATACACGCCCCCTTATACTTAGCGTGTGCTATGTCCTCAGAGTACGGAAAGCGAGGAAAAAGACATAGCTTGTTCTAAGCGTAAGAGAGCCCAAAAGTAAAAATGTATAGAAGTCGTCCTGCCCCCCTATACTTAGGCTCTGGCCAGCCTAAGTGTAGAAGAAGGTGAAAAATAGGGCGGACGAGGTCAAGAGGAGAAGTGGATGAGTATATACAAGATGGGCATTGGTCCCCCCTATACTTAGGCTCAGGACAGCCTAAGTATAGAACTGGAGTGAGTATGAGGACCAATGTGATCTGGAGGATGTACAGTGAACAGACCCAGGTGACTCACCCCCCCCCCCCCAATACTTATGATCTGATCATCCTAAGCATAGTCATAGATGAAGGTAGATGAAGTTGGGGTGAGTGATTAGAGTCGCGGGAGGGAGAGGGCAGAATGTACAAGAATGATGGATATGTACAAGGATCGTGAACTGAATCTTTCAAGATGTTGCTGATGGCTAGAGCTCACTGCTGCAAGGTCCCATGCACGGCTCGATGTGTATCTGCTGAATCTGTCTCGCGCATGAATACAGTCTCCTCAACATGGACTAACTGCTCATTGGATTCGACGAAGTTCTTCAACAGTTGTCCATTCACTAGGAATGTCGGTGCGTTGTCTGTGAGATCTGAGATCTCGACACATCCACTATCATGCACCGCACAGACAATGAATGGGCCCATCCATTTGGACTTAAACTTGCCTTGGAAGATCTTTAGCCTTGAATTAAACAACCATACCTTCTGTCCAGGAACAAAGGCCTTTCATCTGATATATCTATCATGCCAACGCTTTACCTTGTCCTTGTACACCAAATTGTTGTCGTATGCGCGGTTTCTCACTTCCACAATCTCATTCGGATCCATTTCTCTCTGATTCTGCCCAAGGTGTGTGTTCCAGTTGACCTTCTTGATTGCCCATTCTAATTTATGGACTAACTCTACGGGCAAATGGTACGGCTTTCCGAATACCATTCGGAATGGGGAGTTTCCTAACGGTGTCTTGTAAGCTGTCCTATAAGCCCATAGGACTTGATCCAAGATCTGAGATCAGTCCTTCCTGTATGGGCGGATAAGCTTCTGCAATATAGTTTTCACCTCCCTATTCGACATCTCAGCCATACCATTAGTCTGTGGATGGTAAGGACTAGCGACACAGTGTTCGATGTCGTAGTCCTTCAAGAGTTTCTTCACATCTCGATTTACAAAGTGGCTACCCCCATCTGATATCGACATTTTGGGGATCCCGAACCTAGAGATGATATGCTCTCTGATGAATTTACAGACAGTCCTGTTGTCTGCGGCTCGGGTTGGGATAGCCTCCACCCACCTGGATAGGTAGTCTACCGCAAGAAGGATGTACTCGAATCCGTGGCTAACAGGGAATGAGCCCATGAAGTCGATGCCCCAGGCATCAAAGACATCACAAATGATGACAGGTTGCATCGGCATCTCATCCTTGGAACCAATGGTTCCTCCCATTCTCTCGCATACTGGACACGACTTCTCAAAGGTGTTGGCATCGCAAAACAGAGTCGGCCATTAAAAGCCACACTGAAGTAACTTCTATGCGGTCCTCTTCCCAGAGTGGTGTCCTCTTGCCTCCAAACTGTGGCATATAGAAAGGACACTCTGGTATTCCTCCTGAGGAATACACCGTCTCCAGACACAATCCGGTCCTTCAAAGAAAAGGATCAGATCCTCCCAATGGTAATGTCTAGCATCCGACTTGAGTCGGTCAATGTGGCTCTTGGGCCAATATTCGGGAACCTTCTTGGAGACAAGATAGTTCACGATATTGGTCTACCATGGGAGTGAGTCGACAACAAAAATCGACTCGTCAGGGAAGAAGTCTCGAATTGGTGAATCCTCGGAAGTATTAAGATCTTCGAGACGGGAGAGATGATCAGCTACTACGTTCTTCTTTCCAGGTTTATCATGAATATCCAAATCAATCTCCTAGATAAGTAAAATCCACCTAAGAAGACGCGCCTTCGCATACTTCTTTTCCATCAAGTATCGTAGTGTTGTGTGGTCAGTGAACACAATTACCTTGGATCCGATTAAATGAGATCTGAACTTGTCCAAGGCAAATACTACTGCAAGCATATCCTTTTCCATAACTGTATAGTTACACTGAGCGGTATCAAGCACTTTGCTTGCGTAGTGGATTGCAAATGGGACGCCATCCCTCCTTTGTCCTAACACAACCCCAACAGCAAAATCTGATGTGTCTGTCATGATCTCAAAAGGTAGAGACCAATCTGGGGCTTGTAGGATCATGGCATCCATGATCATTCCTTGCAATAGCTTAAAGGCCTCAAGACATTTGCGATCAACAATAAACTCCATGTCCTTGCCTAAAAGCTTAGTTAGCGGTCGGGTTGATGAATCTCCGATAGAATCCGACATGCCCGAGGAATGACCGCAACTACTTAACGTTGGTTGGTGGTTGGAGTCATCTGATTACATCCACCTTGGCAGGGTCAACCTCCATTCCTCTCTTGGAGATGATGTGCCCCAACACAATGCCCTCTGTCACCATGAAGTGACTTTTCTCCCAAGAGAGCACCAGCTTAACCTCACAATAGCGTTTGAGGACTCAGTCCAGATTCCTAAGACGGGAATCGAATGAATCACCGTGGACCGAGAAGTCATCCATGAAGACTTCCAGGAATTCGCCGACCATTTCAGCGAACACGGCAATCATGCACCTTTGAAAAGTACCTGGAGCATTGCATAACTCAAAGGGCATGCGCTTGAAAGCATAGGTACTAAAGGGGCATGTGAACGTGGTCTTTTCTTGGTCCTCCGAAGCTATGGCTACTTGAGTGTAGCCCGAGAACCCATCCAAGAAGCAGAAGAATTCTTTCCCCGCTAGTCTCTCTAGGATCTGATCAATGAACGGTAGTAAGAAATGATCCTTCTTTGTCGCAGCATTCAGGCGTATATAATCCACACAGATGCGCCACAACATAGGCACTCACGTCACGATCTCCTCTCCATCCTCGTTGGTGGTCGTCTGAATTCCCAACTTTTTCGGGACAACATGGATCGGGGCCACCCATTTAGAGTCAGAGATGGGATAAATGAAACCCGCGTTGCACCATTTCTCTATCTCCTTCTTCACTACCTCTCATAAATTTGGATTCAAACGACGTTGGAATTCACGAGAGGGTTTAGCTTCGTTCTCCAAGTAGATATGGTGCGAACATAGAGCGGGATTTATCCCGTGGAGATCAGAAATGCTCCAGCCTATCGCCTTGCGGTTTTTCTCCAGGATCTCTAGCAAGCGAGATTCCTGCTCCTCGGTCAATCGTGAACTGATGATGATCGGATATTTCTTCTCTTGATCCGCAAGGAAGGCATACTTGAGTTTTGTGGGTAAAGATTTGAGCTCAGGTAATGTGTGATCGTCTGGGAAGTCTGGTTCAATCAAATCTGGTTTAGTGTTGAAAGTGGTTGCATCTGTCTCTACAATTGCTACCACCAATTCATTCGGCTCTGGAGTCGGATCGTCAAAGGTTTCCATGCAATCGGCAAAAGCCACGTCCGACTCGTCATCCTCATCTTCTGATTGTCCTAAGGAGGGAAGGACTGACAGGCCTAGCTTGGCCTCTAAGTCATCGAAGATGTAGGGGGATGCAGGTTCTGAGCTGTACTTATTTCTAAGGACCTCGCAAACTGACTCATGCACTGGATCTTCTCCAGAGGGGAGGGACCCGTTGGTGCTGGCTGGGTTCTGTCTCCATGGCCCAACTGTGTCTACATGGTCGCAGTCTGCTTCAGATGAAGAGTACTCGGTGCTGGATTCAGAATCCGGTATCTGCCATCTGGTTTGCTTCATCTCAAGTTCCTCATCTCTGCTTGGAGTTTGGAACTGGATCTTCCCAATCTTGTAATCAAATAAGACCCCCGCTGTTCTAAGGAAGGGCCTGCCTAGGATGATCTGGGAATCTCTTCAATTACGAGGGTTTCCATATCATGGACGGTGAAGTCCACCATGTATTCCTGACCCTCGACTTTGATGACAACATTCCTCAATTCTCCTTGGGACCTCTTGGTTGATTTATCAGCGAACTGAAGGAGGGCTCTAGATTTCCTAAGAGGTCCGATATTAAGCCGCTCATAGAGGGTTGTAGGCATTAAGTTGATTGAGGAGCCGTTGTCAAGGAGAGTGTGTGTAAACGCAATGTCATCGACATGACTCACCACATAATGTGCACCCATGTCTCTTCGTTTCCTTGGAAACGAGTTCTTTATTGTACAAGTCGTGGCTACCGACATAACGTGTTTCTCAACACAGCTTTTGGTCTTCCTGCTAACCCTAGTAGGTGTGCATCTCACCTTAAGGTATTTCTGAAACACAGGTGTCATCTCCACATACTTGTCAAAGGGGATTGTGACTTTGATATGTTTGTTGCAAAACTCTACCATCTTAGGATCATCTTTTTGGATTTTTTTACTTTTCTTCTTTCCACCCTTAAGAGATCGGGGGAAAGAGATTATTGACTCCAACTCATATTTTGAAACTGAAAGATTCTCATTCATTACTGGAACTGAGTTTTGTACAGGACTCGGACCCTAAAACTGACTTGGACTCTGACTATGACTAAAAGAAAAATGCTGATGCGAAACCGGTGGTGTATCCTCCGCGACTGCTGGAATGTCCTCCTCAGATGGAGGTTCGGGCTCTTCATTGGTTTCTGTGGACTCTCTGCTAGTACGGTTCCCTTGCTTCTTCGAGGACCCAGAAGTCCTCTTCTTCTGCCGGTGGTGGTGATGGTTGTGCTGCTCCTCCTCTGCCTCCAAGTTCTCCTCAGGTAGAGACTTGGCGGCTTCTTCCTCCGGTGCCCGTACCCGATCAGGTACGATCACGGTCCTTCCGCTCCTGAGGGACATATAGTTTACATTATCGTACGAAAGGATCTCATGTTCAGATAAAGAATTATCTGAATAGTATACCTGATTTCGTGGTCGGTTCTGGCCTTGAGTCAAGCTGTTGGGGTTGGCCTGAACCTGGGTGGGAATTGGGGTCTTTGGTGTCATCTGTTGGTCCTGGGTACGAGAAACGCGGTTGAGATCGGTTCTCATATCCAGATAGTCATTCTGGATCTGTTGGACCCTATCAGTCAAGGTCTGGATCGCCAAGGTGAGGGACTCCAATTCGGTGGGCTGGGCGATTTGATGTTGACCTGAAGATGAGGTCCTATACTAGCCATGTTGGCCATGCCGATACTGCTGTTGTTGGTGGGATGGTGGCGGGCCCTGCTGGCCTGAGTGGAATGTGCATTGCTGTTGCCGGTGCTACTGAGGCTGGTACCCTCGTTCAGGCCTGGACTGAACAAAGCGTGGTGCGGGGACGGAGCCGTTTTCCTAGTAAGCTAGGGAAGGTCAGTGAGGCTGACCGTTCCCTATCCACGACTGTCTGCCGACGGGGTCATGGCTGTACCACAGCCCGTTGATCTCGAACACCTGTGAAGGCTCCTCGTATCATGTCTCCACTTGTGGGGGTGCATGCTGGTCCTGCTGGGTGTAAGTCTGCTCCTCTACCCAGCCACTCTGAGGCCCCAGTTCCTATTCCTGTACAAGATGGACACGATGTATAGGTACAGGTGGTGTAGAAGGGGTAGGTAGCTTTATCTTAGCTACCCTCTCAGTAAGTTCCTCCACTTGCTTTGGCAATTTTGAGAGAGACTCAAGGTCAGTGACCCTCTTGTGAATATGCTAGACCATGGTTAACTTGTCCGTGATTATCCCCATGCTAGGGATAAGGTCGTCCGTCAGATTCGTTACAGTCCTATGGGTTGTCTCGTTGGAGAGGCTCGAAGGAGACAACTGATAGGCCCTGGTGGCCTGCGACCTTCCTGTTTCTGCCATCTGCTCCATGATTTTCCATATAGCATTTTCATTCTTGTTCAGATAACTTCCTCCACAGGCGGCACTGACTAACCCCTGCATCTCCAGGGTCATGCCACAGAACAAGGTCTGGACCAAGATCGCCTTTGAAATGCCATGGCACGGGCATTTCTGAATGAGGTCATTAAACCTATCTCAATCTTCATGGAATGGTTCACTGGGTCCCTAGGAAAAGCTTGCGATCTTTGTTCTCATTTGATTAGTCCTACTACGTGGGTAGAACTTTTTCAGGAAAAGGTCCTCGAACTGCATCCAGGTTGTACACATCACCCCTAGGTTCTTTAGTCAATGTGCTGCCTTATCTCCTAAGGCAAAAGGGGTGGCCTTCAGTCTGATATAATCTTGCCCAACTTTAGGGTGACTAGGGTTGTTGCAAACCAGCTCGAAGTCTCTGAGGAAGGTATGTGGTTCTTCGTTCGCATTTCCATTGAACTTCGGCAGCAAGCTCAGGAAGTGGGGTTTCAATTCGAATGCTTCAGGGGGAACCTCGGGTGCTAGCCAACTTTGTATCTCGTTCTCTGTTGCATTATAGGCATCCACCATCGATCTGTATATTCCTTCAGCTTCGATCACTTGTCCCAGTCTAGCTGTTAATTCTGTGTTAAGCTGTTCGGCTTTAGCCAGCCGGGCTAAGACTTGAATCATTGGGTCCTCTCTGTTCTCCTCCTTTTCAGGGTTCTTTTTCGGCAAATGTGTCCTCTGGTCCTGGGAATGAAAAATGATCTGGATTAGAGGACAACTCAAGGAAGGGATGCTTACCGAGGCGATGGTCTTCCTCGGTAAGCTCAAAGGTGAGCAAAGGGTTGGTTTGAGAGTAACCACCCTAGGTGTGAGGGATCCAGAACTCAAGAGGGTCATGAGTTCTGGGTGGTCCAAGTTGCGCTTGGACCAGTGAGGATGAGTTTCGTGGGGGGCTCAGAGAGAGATTGGCGACTAAGGAGTCGATATCCTTCAGTCACTCATCTTGGATTGGCAAGAAGAATCGGGAATTCTAAGTGAAGATAGGATTTTACTCCTACCTGAAGCAAGCAACAATCCAAAACCCTGTATTCACACTCAACACGGTGAATGACCCGAAACTGAGTCCAATTAATCTTGTTGATTTTAAGTGTGATTTTCAAGAAAAATAGCAAAGATTACGTGGCCTATAGGGAAGTCAGCTCAAAGCCGTATGCGTCTTCCCCTTTTAACCCGTCGCCTAAGTAGCCGTCAGTCCTTCCTTTCTTCGCTCCTATCCCAAGTTGATGGATTCAAAGACCTGCCCCTATCTACCTGCAAGCAGGCGGAGGCTGACAAGGCTGGAACTTCACCCCGGGGGGTTACTGGCAACTTTTCGCGAAGTACCGCAATTTCACCCCTATCTACTTGAGACAGGCGGAGGCTACTTGGTACTAGTCAGTGAACCTGAATAATTCAACTTGTGATATTTGCTAGGATAAATCGGAACGTGATATGGAAGGCTGGGATTTGGGCTTTGCCTTAAGGTGTTCACACACACTCAAGTACCCTCACTCATCCTGAAAACAAGGTCGGGGATTAATCTCCCGCAAGCAGATTTTCCTATTTTATAATTTTTTTGGTCAATAATGTTAGCATTCCCGGTTTTAAGTTAAGTTATCACTGGTTTAGTCCAATCCACACAGCACGCCTATCGTCCAGTCCCAATTTCCGTTTACTTAAGTTGGAAAACGAAGAGAAAGAAATCGAGAAAAGCCGATGCACGAAAAATAATGATGCTTATGCTGAGTGAAGAATACTTATAGTGATCCCTTCGCTTTTATGCAGGATGCAAAATAGAATTGAAATCTTTTACACTACATGCAAATGCAGACGACAAAAATCCACTCCTAGACAAGAAGTTCTATTAGCGAGTGAAGCATAGGTTGATTTGACTAGATCTGCGGTCTAAGTGCATCTTTTAAGTGTAATGTGTGGTCCTAAAAATTACGAGCACAAGCAAATCCTAGAGTGGCTCGAGGAGCCGTTAGTGCAAGCCTAATCTAAAAATTCAATCCACACAGCACACGGGGACACGGTTCCACTATGTTTACACACGCGAGATCTCAAACGGCAACCGCTGGAAATAATGCAAAAAATAAAGAAAAGAAAAATACAAGTCCTCTCAAATCACTCAAAAAAATTAAAATGCAGGTTCCTCGAAGCGTCATCGACTCCACACGTTCCTCGCACAGAAACAAGTTGAGGTCAGATAGAGAACGACACAAAAATACAAAAAAATTCAAGGACAGAAAAATATTCACAAGAAAATTGGTGGTCAGACTACCCAGGGATGGAAAATCAAACACTTAGAAATTAATCGCAAATTAACCTAAGTCATGCCTCCCCGACAACGGCGTCATTTTGACGTGTGTCTTACTACCCTTATTAATTTAATCAAATCAATTATCAAATTAATGTTTCTTCATTCGTTGTAGTCATGTAATAAGAGCAGATCAAAAATCACTTTGGATGATTTAATCACGAGCGGCAAATTTTTTTTTACTTGGGCAAGCCCAAGGTCGAACTCAGGGAGGCATCTGTCTCCTTAGGTAGATTTTAAGCAAATTTCCAAGTTCGGATTTTCATGTGATATTTTTTGGTCCTTTTCAATATATTTTGTGCAAGAAAGAAAAGATACATGTAGAATCGGGCCAGTTTACGAGTTAATTCAGAAAATGGTCAAATTGATTCCAAAAATTATGAAATTTGGCCAGATTGTGAAATATGATGAAATTAAGCTACCCTAACTTTTTTAGATTTTTCTGACACTAGATGAATTTACTGTGAATTAAAAATGAATGCAAGGTGATTTTGACAAAATTAATTTTAATAAATACTAAATCACAATATTTTCAGATATAAACATTATCCTAGATAGATCTAAGTGTGTAGAATCCAGGAAAATTAATAAATTTAAATTTATATGTGAAATGGACCTATTATTAAATAAGGAAATCACTAAATGATTTATTCAGGCCTCAAGTTGCGTGCAAATGAGATGATTTTGGGACATAATGTAAACTTACTTATCCTAGGTCTAATGTGAATTTTTGGTGATTTTTGAAGTCACGGAGAAATTACTACAAATTAAAAGGCATAAATAGGTAAAATATGATAAAATTCCACCAATTAATTAATAATAAAATCCATTATTATCACAAAAATATGACAAGTGTCATATATGAAAGAGGACAAATTAAGCTACACCATGCAATTTTTAAATTTAAAAAATGAGTTAAAATGAATGCCTAGAGATGTGTGCAAAGACAGGGACCTAACTGCAATTACAGGAAATAAAATTGATAAAAATTAAACATGATGACAGGGACTAATGTGCAATTACCTATAATGAGGGGGTATGTATGTAAAATACCCACAGAACACATGCGCCTCACGTGGGGGCTCTTGGCAGGGACTGGAATGCAATTTACAAAACCTTCAGGGGCCATGTTGCAAAATACCCAGGCCGCATGGGAAAACCACATGGGGTCCCAGGCTCGGTTGGCTTTGGAGGCTCGGGTTAAGGCTTGTACTTAGCTCGGATGGAGGTACGGCTAGCTTCGGAGGATCCGAGCTTGATGGTCGGGGAAGAGGCTCGGAGTAGGCGACGTGACGCGCTGTGGACCACTGGATCACGTGACAATCCAATGGCTGCTGGTGGATGGCGTGTGGTGTGTGGGCGATCCATTGGATCAAGATTTATCCAACGGTCTCTGGAGCTCGATGAAGATGGCATCATAGACGATCAAGAGCCATTGGATAAGGATGAATCCAACGACCCCTGAAGCTCTGGCTAGTGGCGATGTGGCGCGATCAGATGCGTAGGATCCTCCTGATCCTACGACTGCAGAATGAAGGCGACGTGGCTTCCACAGAATTGTCCGATCAAGGAGATCGGACGGCTTCTGCTCTTCGTCCTTAACCGGTCCGCCGCCTCCTACGGCGGAGATGGCTGAGCTCCGGTGAAGGGGCTCTGGCTCTGCCTTATTCTTCTGAGGTCGGTGAAGCTCGCAAGCGGCGTCTAAGCAGCTGGGAAGAATCGTGGAAGTGTGAAGGAGTCGTCGGGGGTCTCAGCTGAGGCTGAGATGGTCTGGAGAGCGGTTGACGGGTCGCTAAATACGTTCAATAACTGGGGCATGTTGTAGTACGTGTACTTAGCAATTCAGTAAAACCCGAGAGAAGGATCTCCGTGAAGAGTGTCTCGGCTTAATTTATATCTCGAGCAAGTCCGGGGTCGAACTCAGGGAGACAAAGGAACAACTTCGGGTTAATTTGAAAACTTAGGTCTAGATTTCCAAGCGATATTTTTTTTTAGATTTTATTAATGCAAAATGAATGCCAAATGCGAATGCGGTTGAATTAAGACACTAAGAAATCACACAACTTAGCCAAATTAATTTTAATGTCAAATCAGTCCAATTTAGCAAAATTATCTTTTTCCTAGAGTCCTAATCAAATGATGAATGCAAGACACTTTTTTTAGAATTTTAGGGGTTAAGATGCAAAAATTAAAAATACACACTTTTATGGGTATTTTCACAATTTTTCACACAAACAGTAACCAAAAATTATGAAAAATTGAATAGAATGAAAACATGATGCAAGGAAGTTACAATAAAATTTTTTGAATTTTTTGACAGAACATGATTTTTTTATGGATTTTTTAGTGGAAACAGAGTGAGAGTGAGTAATTAATTCTTAATAAATCCACAATAGCAAATTAATCAGAGAATTAATTATCTCAAATAGATATTTTCATATGGAATCCAAGAGACTTGAAATTTCAGAAAAATGATGTACATGGATTTAATTAAAAATCAAATACTTAAATCACTCTACGATTTCTTTCAGGCACAATACAACTCCACTTTGGATGAAAATTGGAAAGTATCTCAATCGCATATCAAGGCATCATTCCTAATTTTTGTGGAGTTTTTAGAGCAACCATGTGTGAGATATACATTTAAGAGCTCAATTTGGGTAAAATATGCAATATTTCTGTTGAACATTTTTAATTAATCCACTATATCTCATAAAAATATAAATAAATATTCAGATGATAGAGAAATAGTTGCTCAACACAATGACATTTTTCATTGAAGAAAAAGATGTAAAATTGAGGTCCAACTCATGAACATAGGGTTATCAGTGCAAATCAGAAATTGAAAATGAACAACACATGCATATACAAGGATGATTGTGCAATTACATAAACATAGAAATAAATCAATGCAATTTTTACATAAAAAGGATAGACCTTTCTTCTTCCTTCCTTCTGTGTGGGTGGAACGCAACGTGGGACGGTGGCGGCGTCGGCGGCGCGGCCGCGCGCAGGGGAGGGCGACGAGGTGGTCGCAGCGGCATGTGGGGCGTGGTGGTCGGCGGAGCGGACGAGGGGTGGGGGGGTGCGGCCGCACGTGGCCAACGGAGGGAAAGAACTGACGGGGGGCGCGGGGGCAGTGCTCCGTGGCCATGCTTGGCGCAGGCAAAGCTGGGGCGGAGGGGCGGTGCGCCGCTTGCTCGGAGTCCACCGTGCTGCGGCGGTGGCAGGCTGGGGGTGGTGAGCTATGGCGGTGGAGAGGAAAGGGGAGGGGCGGCGGGCCGTGGCCTGCGGCTCCTCCTCTTCTTTTTTTATTATTTTTTATTTTTTTATGTTTTGAATAAAAAACTGGTGTTATTTTTTTTGAATTTTCTTTTGTTTTAATTTTAATTTTTTCAATTTTTTAATGTTTTTAAAACAGGGATTAAATGTGGATATACAAAAGGGGAGGAAGATGATTTGGTGGTGGCAATGTGATAAAAAAATGAGAAAATAACAACGGTGATAAAATGAAGGGAAAATTTACCTACGATGAACGTGGTCGCCTATGTTGTGCTCACGAGAGCACGGTCTTCGCTCGAATCGCCGGCGAGCGATGAGCTCGAGCAGCCCACGTATGCATCTGCGATGTTGGCCAAGAAGCCAACGGATCTCACCAGAGAGAGGGTTGTCGTTGCTCGGCTGGGAACCAGGCTCTCCTCACATAAAGACGGATCAACTGCAAATTGAGGAGGATGGGATGTATAAAGAGGATGAAATGAGAGGTTATTAAATTGGTGGGAGGTTATATTATTAATGGAGTTGAATGTGAGGTTTATGAAATAGTGGGGTTGAATGGAGGTTAGTGGTAGAATAGAGTTGAAGTTGAATGGTGGTTATTGTAGAGAATGTAAAATAATTAAATAAATAAAATGAAATAAAGTAGGCTACTTTAAATACAACAAAAAAAATATAAAGAATGAAAAATAGTGGAGAATTTACAAGGGAATACATACAACATGTACATTTTTTTGTTTGCTTTTCTAATATGATTTTTTTTATCTTTTTAATAAGAGATATTTACAACAGAAAAATACAATAAAATAATACAATCAAATTACAACACAACCATGATTTTTTTGTATTTTTACTAATTAGGAAAGATAAAGAAAGAATAAATATATATACATAATATACAATTTACATCTAGGTCCCAAAATCCAACTTTTGCAAACGAGCTCTGATTTTAATGAAACCACTTCCGTTGGATATATAATTTTCTAACTTGAACTTTAAAAGTAAGTTTGGTGAATTTGGAGTTCATACGGAGCGGAAAGTTGGCTTGGAAGTTGGACTTTATGGTTTTTTGTCTTTGGGATCTAGGAGCATTTATTTAATGTAAAATTTATTTTATATTTTTTTGTATTTTTATGTACATTTTTAGGAACAAGTTAGAGAAAGAATTAGCCAAAAAGGAGTTGAAATGAAATTATTAAAAAACACATGAATTTTTGGACTATGTACAGGTGAAAACTCCTTTAATTTTGCGGCTTTTTATTATTAATTTATTTTGTACAATCTAATATACAATAATTAATGTATTTTATTTACAAGAGTTATTTTGTTAATTTATGGATTTTATAAACATTTATTAGGGAATTTAATTGGGGATTTTGCTAAGATCAAGATATTGAGATGATGAATCATGGATTCATCACCCCCCTATACTTAAACTTTGCTAGTCCTCGAGCAAATAAAGAATGAATAAGTTAGAATAACCCCTGACTGTGCATGTGAATACAAGACTTGATCCGTTCAAGAACTCTCGGTTTTAGAGATCCTAAAATTCTAAGCTAAACCAAGCTCTAGTCAAAAGGTATCCAATTTCCCTAATCATCAGACTCTCTTTGTATACATATATAGTAGAGATATGACTTAAGTGTGGACTGCAGTTACAAGAGTAGAGTCGCAACATCACCCAAGGTTCCAGTCCAAGAGACTCTCCTAAGAACCCAATCCTCAACACTAGAGAATAAACCATTTCTTGCATCCAATCCACCGTCTCTTTAGTTGTCAGACTTAAAAGTGTAGATGGAAGGCCAATTGATGGAGGGCATAGGATTGTGTCATTTCTTCTCTCCCTCTCATTGGAACAAGGATTCTATCAAATGCCTTATTACGCAACGCACTTTTTTGGTGTTGATCAGTGCGTCCGTAAAGAGAAGTTGGAGCTGTCTGCACTTGTTTTCCTGGGAGTACACCGGGGTGTGCCTTTTTTGAGTATCTATTATACTTTCTACACCCAGACTTGTAGCATTTACGATGCAGAGCCCTTTTTTGGTGAAAGCCCGACTCCTGGTCCTAATAGCGGTGGTCTAAGTCGACACTTTGAAATGGTTGGGAGCGTTCACCTTTGGTGGAAGCTCTTTGATATTTGACTTTGTGGAATGAGAGCTTTTCTTTAACATTTCATTGCTTTGTAGTATTTTGGCTAGCTCCACTGCTTTTACCAAGAGTTGGCGCACACTGATCAACATTTTTTATTTTATCACACCCTGGCACATAGGTAAATGTCAAGAGATAGTACAAGAACCATGTTCTCATACTGGCTAAATGTGCTGACACTCAGGTTTCATGAAGCCTTCATTGATTTTATCCCATCCTCGAGTATCATCAAATCAAGTCCAAATTCAAATCCCTCATCTCAGTTCCTCAACTAAAATTTCAACTCATCTCATCATAACTGCAGTTGTGTATGTGAGGTGTTGGTCATATTCTTAAGGTAGAGACTAAGCATGCAATATAGCATACAAATCTTTCAAACTAGGGAAATGTGAATAATTTAGTCCAAGACCCTAATGACTAAGGCTGGTTGATGAATCTACATTTCATCATCTTTATTCTATCATTTTGGCACCAAAAACCCTAGCAAATGCCTGTAAATACCCTTAATATCATCATTTTAGCATTCATGCATGTGTATCTATTTAGTGTATAAAATACTGTAATTAAAGCCAAAATTATAGAATAAATAAAGAAAATAAAAAGAATGAAATATTGTAAATATTTTATGACCCGAAACCCTGAGACCTAGGCATCTTGATGAATAGGTCGACAAGGAATAAAGTAGGGGGAGATAAGGGCCATAATACAGATAAAATACCTATAGTTCCTATTCATTCTTTATTCATTTTTGGGACCTATTTTTGGTTCCACTTTTTTTACATCAAATAAAGAAACTTTGTACATGAAAGTTGTAGATAATTTAATAAATAAAAATACAAAATTGATTTCACAGAAAAATAATGTACAGATAAAAAGTTATGGTCTGAATAAAAATCCAGAATCCCAACTTCCCAGACCCGTATCTCACAACTGACAACTCCAAATGCAGCATACTCACCTTTAATTGTATATAGAAGAAAATAAGCTAATTAATGGTGGTCGTTTCGCATTTGGCGGAGCTACGGTTTGAAAGTTGAATTTTGGACCCTCATTGTACAGTGTGCCGAATAAAATATTCAATTTATTCTTTATTAATTATTTATTCTTTTTTGTATTTTTACAATGTTGTAAATATTACTTATAATAATCATGTACATTAAAATTGGAATAAAAACCTAAATAAAACTTAAAATAAAATACATACATATTTGATACATAGGTATATTACCTATACCCATACCTACATAATACCTATTTATATTTTATTAAATATACAAAATGAATCAGAAAAATAAAACAATAAAAGAATTTGCATGTGAGCCCCTGGATGTTTGAGAAATTGCATATATACCCCTGCCAGGCCTGTTTAATATTTGGATGTTTGCTCTAATTACTTAAATTATCATTTCAAGCCCAAAAATTCCACAAAAACAAGGTTAAGCTCCTGGGTACTTGTATTTTGACGCTCTAATTTCAGTTTTTGATTTTATTTTATTTTTATATTTATTAAAAATCAAAAACTTGCTTTTTAAGCATTGTCTAGCTTAGAAAATGCCAAAAAAATATTAAACCATCTCTAAAAATTCCAAAAAAATTACCTAGTGTCTATTTTAACCTATTTTAGTGTCAGTCCAAAAGTCACTAAAAATCTCAAAAGAAAAACACTAAAAATTTAAAAAAAATCAAAAACTTCAAAAAAATATAGAAAATCCTAGAAAACTCCAAAAAATACAAACTCAGTTCCTGTTTGTTCTCTATCTTATTCCCTTTATTTGAAAATTAGTGTGAAAAATTTTGGTTGCTATTTGATCATTTTAATTCCCATTTTATTCACAGCCAGCACCTATTTCACTGATTTGACTTATTTCAGTCTTTAAAAATACCAAAAACACCTTGACAAATACCCAAAAAATCACAAAAACAGTAAAAAATCCTAAAAATATCAAAAACATTTTATTGCTGAATTTTTGGTTATTTTTGCACATTTTTATAAATATTTTATCTTGCCTTTCATTCCATTGTTCTTAAGTTCCAATATTGAAAAAGAAATAAAAAAATTTATAAAATATAAAATTATAAAAATTTGAAAATTTAAAAGCGAAATACAAAATTAAAAATTAAATAAAAATAAAAAAATTAAAAATTAAAAACCCACGAAAATTTCATTGTTAGCTTGCTTAGTGTAGACACTACACACACACACACTTGTGCACACTTTTGTGAATTACCCTGTTTGCTCCCTGTGTTCGAACTCTCTGCATACTTGTCACTATACACCATTTGTGCAGAGTTAAAAATAAATTTTAACTCCACATTATTTCTAATTTATTGATCTTTAGTGTGGGTTAATTGTTGATTTTAGTCCAGAGTTTATCGTGAGTCGTCACAGCGACGGTTGTCTCCGCCTTGTGTGAGACACCACTTTTAGACTCCGTGAATTCTGGCTCAATCACTGGTTAACTCAAAATATCAAGATCTCATAAATCAAGTGTTCTTGAACATTAATAGTCTTGTGTGAAAGTGAATTGTGTCAGGGATTAAACAAACTTATTAGTTAGTGTTTTTTTGTGATTTTTTTAGAGAGTTTTTTTTAACCAAAGGAAAAGTAAGAAAGTTTTTTAGAAAAAAGTTTTGCTTTTTTTTCAAAAGTTTTTTTTGAAAAAGTTTTTTTAAAGCAAAATAAGGGGTTCTTTCTTTTTTTTGAAATATTTTTTAAGAGATTTTTGTTTTATTTTATTTTTTTGGAAAAAAAGTTTTTTTACCCACCTCATAATTATTGTATAATATATACAAAAATACGTGAAAGTACGAGTTATGGGTAAAGTATATATGTAATATATACATGCCCCCTATACTTAGCATGTGAAATGTCCTCAGAGTACAAGAAGTGAAAAAAAGACATAGCTCGTGCTAACCGTAGGATGGCTAAAATAATAAATAGTATAGAAGTCGATCAGCCCCCTATACTTAGGCTCTAGTCAGCCTAAGTGTAGAAGAAGAGCAAAAAATAGGGCGGACGAGGTCAAGAGGAGACATGGGTGAGTATATACACATGGCGGGCATCGGTTCCCCCTATACTTAGGCTCTTGGTCAGCCTAAGTATAGGAAGGAGTAAGTGTGAGAACCGATGTGATCTGGAGAATATACAAAGATGGGAGAATGTACAAGAGCAATGAATCTTCTAAGATGCTGAATCTTGATGTTGCATCTTCATGACGAGTGATATGATGTATCTGCTTTGTGCTCACTCTGCATGAAGTTGATGACTGATGAATCCACATTTCATCATCTTTATTCTATCATTTTGGCACCTAAAACCCTAGCAAATGCCTGTAAATAGCCTTAAATCAAGCATCTTAGCATTCATGCATGTGCATCTCAACAGTGTATAAATTACTGTAATTAAGGCCAAAATTATAGAATAAATAAAGAAAAGAAAAAGAATAAAATATTGTAAATATTTTATGACTCAAAACCCCCGAGACCTAGGCATCTAGATGAATAGGTCGACAAGGAATAAAGTAGGGGGAGATAAGGGCCAAAACACAGATAAAATACCTGTACAACCTATTCATTCTTTATTCATTTTGGGACCTATTTTTGGTTCCACTTTTTATACATCAAATAAAGAAACTTTGTACATAAAAATTGTAGATAATTTCATAAAGAAAAAGACAAAATTGATTTCACAGAAAAAGAATGTACAGATGAAAAGATATGGTCTGAATAAGAATCCAAAATCCCAACTTCCCAGACCCGTATCTCACAAACGACAACTCCAAATGCAGTGTACTCACCTTTAATTGTATATAGAATAAAATAATCTATCCAATGGTGGTGGTTTCGCATTTGGCGGAGCTACGGTTTGAAAGTTGACTTTTGGACCCCCATTGTACACTTGTACTGAATGAAATATTCAATTTATTCTTAATTCATTATTTATTCATTTTTATATTTTTATAATTTTGTAAATATTATTTATACTATATATGTGCATTAAAATTGAAATAAAATGCAAAGAAAATTAAAAATAAAACACTTGTATATTTTCAATACATTGGTATACTGCCTATGTACATACCTATACAACATACACTTGTATTTTATTAAATACACAAAACATATCAGAAAAATAAAAGAAAAATAGATTTATGTATCTAAAAGTATTTTATAATTTTTGAAAATAATAAACAAAAAGAATAAAATTGAAAATACCAAAATAAAAATAAAATATCAAAATACATAGGTGTTATACCTATATAGGGTTAAAAATGTAACTTGTAAAAATATAAGTCATAAAAATAAATAAAAATCAGAATTAAATACTACATAATATTTTGAACATTTTTTATTTTACAACTTTTATTTAATTCGGCCGTTTACTATTTTTAATTGAATTAACAAATAATTTTTCCAGGGTTTTTCCTGGTTGGTCCACGTGGACCAACCAGGTGCAAACCCTAGTTGACTTCGGTCAACTAGCTGACCTACCCCCTGTGGACCCTGTCAGACTTGGTTTTTGAGCCATCTTTGTGGCTTTTTCCCAGTCGATTCTTTCATGTTTTCATGATGATTCCTTCTGCAACATTGCTCACCAACTATCTATCTCACTCGCCCAAGCTTAATCTTGGTCTTTGGACCCAAGATTTGCAAAATATTTCTTGATCTTTGGAGCATCTCAGTCAGGGGTCAAACCACATAAAACCGACCCCCCTCTTTCCCTTTGATTTTTGAGTCCCCTTGGCCCACCCCTCTCCGCCTCTCTAGTGCTAGGATCCTTGCCGGAGGTGACAGCTCCGCCGCGAGCTTCTCAGCTAGGGCGAACGAGGTCGAGGGAAGCTCCAGCACCTCCGCCAACCGCCGGCGTCGAGGTATCTTTCATCCTCTGGCTCCGGCCATTGAGGGCTCGCCCCACTTTCTTGTTTATCCCATTAGGTTCCTGTTAGCTTAATCTTCGAAAACCCTAAAAAATCTCTAAGTTTCATCGCTCATCTCGCCCATTCAAGCATCATCGCCGGAGCGCAACTCCGGCCACCATCGACCACTCCACCTCGCACTTAGATTAGGTCCTCGCGAGGCCCAGGCAATTTGCCCTGGGCCTTCTCACCACCTTTTGCAGGTCAAACCCACTTGAAGGCGTCTGGAGGCGAGTTTTGACGCTCACCGGAGCGTGGCTGGGCCCCCCCCCAGCTCCGCCACCTTCGCCAGAGCACCTCGGCCGCCGCCGAGGCATTTTGAAGCCCCCAGCAGATCGACGAAGACCTGAGGAGCCTCCAGCCCCGTTTTGAAGCCAAAAGAGCAATCGGAGAAGGAGCTTGACCTCGGCGAACTTTGGTTCGCCGGAGTTCTTCGCGGTTCTTGCTCCGCCCTTCAGCGCCGTTGGATCGAGGCGGAGCTCCAGTTCGCGTGTTGGCCGTTGGATCATCCTTCGCCCCGACCGTCCGATCCACCAAGGAGATCTAATCTCAGCCACACGAGCCCAACCGTCATCGGCCGTTCCCGTGCTGCCACGTGTTTAAGTGGAACGCCTCCAGCCGCTGGATCACGTCTCGCCGCCCAGCCGTTGGATGCGCGCCACGCGTCTTCATCAGAGCGCCCGGGCGAGGGTATTTTGCATCTCCACCCTCGCCATTTTTTGTATTTAATATTTAGTTTTTAAACTTTGGTCTGTAGCGTAAAAAGTTTGTAATATTTGCAAAAAGACCCTCGAACTTTCTTTATTTGCAGTTAGGTCCTCGCCACGTCACCTCACGTGACCAGTTCACGTGAGGGGGTGGGCATTTTGCAGAGGAACCCTCGGTCTTTTGTTTATTTAGTTTTAGTACCAAAACTTTGGCATTAAGTGTAATATTTCTGGTTATTTTGCAAGTAGGCCCCCAGGTTTTTGCGATATTACATTTTGGTCCCTCCCAGGCGCGTGCAAGTCACGCGCCCTGTTGGGTAAATTGCCAGGAGGCCCAGGCGGTTTTATTAATTGTCTTTTAGTGCCAAAAATTGAATATAACGTGTATATTTTTGTGGAAAATTGCTTGTATGCCCCTGGATGTTTTGGATATTGCATTTATGCCCCTGCCAGGCCTGATTATTAATTGGGTGTTTGTTCTAATTATTTGAAATATCATTTTAAGCCCAAAAATTCAACAAAAATAGACTTAAGTTCCTGTGCACCTATACTTTAACGCCAGCTATTTAGTTTTTGATTTTATTTTATTTTCCTATTTATTAAAAATCAAAAACTCCCTATTTGTGCACTGTCTAGCTTAGAAAATACCAATAAAATATTAAAACACCTCCAAAAATATCAAAAAAATTACCTAGTGTCTATTTTATCCTATTTGAGTGTCAGTCCAAAAATCATTAAAAATTTCAAAAGAAAAACACTAAAAATTTAAAAACACTCGAAAACTTCAAAAAAATATATAAAATAGTAGAAAAATCAAAAAAATATAAACTCAGGTTCTGTTTGTCATTTATTTTATTCTCTTTATCAGAAAAATAGTGTGAAATATTTTTGCTACTGGTTGGTATTTTTAAATTGCATTTTTGTCACAGCCAGCCTGATTTCCACTGTTTTGCTTTATTTTAATATTTGAAAATATCAAAAACACCTTGAAAAATCCCCAAAAATCACAAAAACAGTAAAAAATATTAAAAAGACCAAAAACATTTTATTTCTGAATTTTTGAGTATTTTTGTGCATTTTTATAAATATTTTACTTTGCCTTGTATTACATTGCCTTTACTTTCCAACATTGAAAAAAAGAAAATAAAAAAATATAAAATATAAAATATAAAAATCAGAAAATCAAAATACAAAATTAAAAAAAAAAGTTAAAAATTAAAAACCTACAAAAATTCCTTTGCTTGCTTAGTGTAGACACTCACACACTCACACACTTGTGCATTCATTTGCTTGAGTTACACTGTTTGCTCCCTGTGTTCGAACTCTCTGCATACTTGCCCTTTACATCATTTGTGCAGAGTTAAAAATAAATTTTAACTCCACATTCATTTCTAATTATTGATTTTTAGTGTGGGTTAATTGTTGATTTTAGTCAGATTTAGTGTGGTCAACACACCGACTGAGTTCACGCTTTGTGCTGAACTTAAGACCACCTATTTTTGGCCGAATCAAATGGCGCCGTTGCCGGGGAGCAACAGCTTGTAGTTCATTTTTACTTGATTGTGTTATTGTTTACCATAGCTTTACTTTCCATTTCTCACATTTTTGATATATCTTGTTGAGTTGTCTGACCATCTCTTTTCTTGTCTTCTTGCGAGGGACCGCGGAGCGAGGCGGATCGCCTAGGCGATACGACGCAACCTTGGGAAGCGGAGCCGGCTTTTCCTTAGCCAAGCCGGCAGGAGAGAGCAAGGAGTGAGAGAGAGAGAGTGATTAGATAGCTTTTCTTTTATTTGGTGAGAGAGTGATTCATTTAATTTGTAATAATACAGGTACCTTGGACACTTGAACATTCGGGCCTAATTTCCGGGTGTTTGTTCACCCGGGGGCTCACCGCGTTTTGACCGCATTTTCATCGCTTGTCATTTTCCGGTTTTGTTTTCATTTTTCACTTTCTTTTGTGGATTGAGCTCTTAGTTCTAGGTCTGCTTGACTCGATTAGATTAGGTCCAAACACTTAACTATCTTTGCATGCACCTATAGATTCGTATTTGGACTTAGAATCATCAAACAGTTAGCGAGTAGCTTCCAAATCCACGCGCCGCGAGCTCACACCCGAACAAGCGCTTTCTCCTACTCCAAATGTGTTGGGCAGAGGAGGGGTGAGCCAAGACCGGACACTCGGATTAGAAGCTATTAGCTAGCTTGTGGTTCTTCACGCTAGCAGTTGCCTGTTCTAGGACGCTTTCCGCTTGCATATCGTCATATAGATTAGGTTTAAATATTCTGCTTTGCATCCCGCATGGAGAGAGCTGGGATTCGCTGTAAGTCTTCTAACTTTGCACGCATCATCTAGGCACAAAGGTGAGATTTCCACCTTGGTGTCGACTTGCACGGCTTTTCCGACTCTTTTCTCCCTCTGTTTTTGGACAAAGTAGGATAAAGGAAAAAATACAAAAACGTTAGGCGCTTGTTTGAATTGACTCAAAAGAAGCGATAACACCAAAAAAATTAAAAAAGGGACTGCTAAAGAAAACTTGACCAAAATAAAATCGGTAATTGGATTCATTGCTTGGGGAGAGTAACACCCTCACTTGTTTTCAGGTTGCATGGGAAGGTCTCCTTCCAAGTGAGGTGAGCGTCTCGTAAGGATTAGAGCCCAAAACCCAACTTGTGGCTGCCTTGTGTATCGCCTGGATTTCCGAAGTATTGGCGCTACTATCGTACGTAGTCGAGTAGGACTTGGTCGCCATTGGTGACTCACTATTGTGTGAGCGCCGACCTTGTCCGAAGTACCGAGCTTAGGCCACGCCTTCACGGGTGTGTCTGTCTCACCGGCTGCGTCCGAGTAGGACCTTGTACGCTCACGGGTGATTCCGTTGCGAGCGAGGTCCGAAGTATCGGTTTCGCCTATCGGCTTCCTCCCTCTTTTTCTTTGGCTGAGTAGGGATCCAGGAAGGGTTACAAGGACCTTAAAAAGCGCAAGTTACAGGTTACACAGGAGGAGGACAAGTACGGGGACACTTTCCTGGCAGTACTCTCTCTCCTATAGGCGTAGCGCTCTAAGGACTCGTGAAAAGATAAATACCTGAAAAACAAGCTAAAACTGACAAGATAAAAGCCGAACCTTCACGGCTTCACGAGTTGAGTTGGTGAACTTACCCTTGCTTTGTGTTTGATTGTTAGATTTATTAAGGTCAAGATCAAAAACACCGCACAATTGTGCAAAATTTTGTTGCATCTCATTTTCTTCCTTTCTTGCATTATCCCCACTCCTCTCAAATAATCAAGATGATGGGACGGAGATCTCTTAGGCCGACCTTGTCGGCGCCGCTATCCAGCACTCCTCCTTATTCATCTAGGAATAACTCGGAGAGCCCGCTCTCCGAGCCCGAGTTCACATCCACCCTGTTTCCCCTCGACCACCCTTCCCATTCTCCTTCCCTCAGTCCAATTGTGTCAGAATTCAGTGCATCACAGAGTTCAGCACATTCAACAGCACCTGAAATGGCCTCTTTTGCATTTTCAGAGCATCAAGCAATGGCAGACAGAGGCGAGCACCAAGATGATCACGATCACCCGCCGTTCATTATTGATCAAGCGGCCATCAACAATTCCCTGCTAGCATCCCTGGAGAATATGCAGAGACAGATCCGTGACCAGGGAACATTCATGGGTGATCTGATGAGAGAGATAGCACAGCTGAGAGAAAACCGACCTGGGGGCGGTGGCGGTGGAGGAGGAGGAGGACCCGATGCAGGAGGAGGCGACCCGGACGGTGAGCGACCGCCACAGACTATCATGAGGGAACTGCACAACCCAGCTTCATCCCTCACTCACCGGTGGATCAGACTCCCACCAATCCATGGAGACTTCGAGCTTCGGCACAACACGATTCAGATGCTACCCAAGTTCCATGGGTTGCCGACCGAAGAGCCGCACCTCCACCTCCAAGAATTCGAAATGATATGCAGCACCATCCACGATCGGTTGTTGACCGAGGACACAATCAAGATGATCGCCTTCCCATTCTCATTGGTTGATCGAGCCGCATATTGGCTCAAGCATCTAGGGCGATTTGTCGACACTTGGGCAGATCTCCGGTCCGTATATTTGAAGAAATACTATCCTCTCGGCCGGACAAACGCAGCTCGAGCCATGATCAGCAATTTCACCATGATCCCAAATGAATAGTTCCATGAAGCATGGGATCGTTTCAGAGAGCTCATAGACCGGTGTCCACATCACGACATCTCCAAGCCCCACCTGGTGCAGAGTTTCTTCTGTGGGCTGACACCGGAGCTGCAGGGGCTTGTGAACGCCTCTTGCGGTGGGTCCTATTTCTCCAAGGGAGAAGACGACGTCTGGGCCATTTATGAAGGAATGGCAGAGAACTCAACAGTGATGACCCAGGCTAGAGTCTACACTCAGCAGAAACCCCCGCAAGGAGCGGGATCATTTCAGAGGATTGCCCGCATCGATGCCGGTCCCAGCACAGCGTCGGTAGCCGCAGCCCAAGCCGAATCAGCCGCAGCCGACATGGGCATAATCAGTGAAAAGCTGGACCGCATGGAGATCCTCGAAAAGAAGCAGAACCAAGGTCTAGCCCAGATGGACCTTCTCACCAAGACAATGAGTGACCTGAAAACTCAGATTCTCTGTATTCAGGAGGCACAGGCCCACTCACAACAGCCTCCCAGGTCACAGGTTGCTTCCAGCAGCAACAATCCCAACCAGGCCTCCACCTCATACCGCCAGGTGAACCATATCCAGGCGGAGCCGGTTCCATTGTTGCAGTACCATCCAGAGCAACCGCCATCTCAGGAGACTCAGATGGTGGTGTATCAGCTGGAGCAGCCACTGGCAGTTCTTCCTCCACCCTCCTTCGAGCAGGAACCGTTGATGGAAGTCAACGGGATTTGGTATGACCGATACCCCCAGCCTGCGATTCGCAGGGATCACCTCGGATTCCATTGGGGTAATGGTGGATCCTCTTCCCAACAGCATTCCCCTGCTCAAGGACAGCAGAACGGCCAGCCACAGCAACCATACCAGCAGCCCCAGTACAACCAGCCCCAGCAGTATCAGAGTGGTCCTCGTCCCGCCTATCAGGGACAGCAGTGGAGGCCGCGCCAGCAGCCTCAGCAATCTTATCACCAGCCTCCCCCCCAATATCAGCAGCAATACCAGCAGCAGCAGCCCCATGTCCAGCAGGGACAGACATCCGGTTCTCAGGGTCCAGCCTATGAGAACCCAGCCCTTGATGATCTTGCCCGCTTGCTATCTGAACAGCGAGCATCTTTCAGGCAAGAAATGGATGAGTTCCGGCAGGAGATGCGGGACATCATCAAAGGCAAGGCCGCCATACCCGCTCAGATCGAACCCAATCCTAACAATTTAAAAAGAAAATCTGAGCAGGTAGAGTTCACAGAGGACACCTCTCCTAGTGATGATTTGAATGACATATCTTATTCCTATTATGATGCTGATTTTGTTACTACTAGGAGCGGTAGGATGCCAGTCGGCGGCGTCTCTTCTGAGCGACAGCCAGATGCAGAACCAGGAGCGCCAGAGGAGCAGAGGAGCGGTGCTGATGCCGCTACAGATGATATTGAAGACGGTGGTGCTGATGCCACCTACGATGGAGTCCAGGACGACGGTGCTGATACCGTCGTGATACCAGATGCAGACGGTGGTGCTGATGCCACCATTTTGGATGCTGAACCAGAGCGCGGTGCTGATGCCGCGAAGACCGGTGCTAGTGGTGGTGCTGAGGACACCACATCTACTTTTGTTGAGCCATCTTCTGTGATGCCACCACATTTTGTGTCTAGAGACTGTGGGAAGAAAAACAAAAACAAAAATATGAATAAAGGAAAGGTTTCTGTTCAAATTGCGGATCCATATGTAATGAATGATGATGAATGTATGGATTCTCCATCTTCACAGGCACAGGGACCGATTCCTAGACCTCCATCTGAGGAGGCCCCTACCATCCCCTTCCCTGAGGCACTCCGCCGAGCGAAGGGGACTAAAAAAGAAAATCCAAAAAAGAATCAGCAGGTAGAGTTCGGCAATGAAATGATTGACAGATTCCACATTCAGCTGACTCTACGAGAAGCGTTTGAGCATATCCCCTTCTTCAAGAAGAATTTGAAAGACACAACTACTGTCCGAAGGAAGAAGAGGCACAGAGATCAAATCCATATGCTCACTCACAACACTTGCTGCGCCATTCAGAACACATTGCCAGCCAAGCGACCAGACGCAGGAGCTCCCTATGTCAGATGCGAGATTCAGGAGCAGCAGTTTGATCGTACTCTATTAGACAGCGGCTCTTCAATTAACCTTCTTCCGGCAGCCTTACTCAAGCAGTTCGAGTTTGGCCCTCTTCTTCGAAGCAGAACCGTCCTTCAGTTTGCTGATAGGTCGATTAAGAGGCCGAAGGGGTTATTGAAAGACGTGGTCGTTACCATTCAGGGCCTGCAATTCCCCGTGGACTTCGTTGTGTTGGACATGGAGATCCCTGAGTCGGTAACTGATGCCCCCATCATTCTCGGACGTCCATTCTTGGCCACAGCCAAGGCGGTGACCGACCATGATAGTGGGAAGGTATGCTTTCGCGTAGAGGGCGAAACCATACAAATAGAGACGATCGAAGAGATCAGAGCCAGAGAGGCAGAATGCTCAGAGCAGTCCAGCGAAGCCGAGCAGATGACAGAGGAGGAGCTAGACATCCACCAGGTTTGTGATTTCGAGATGACTGATGATGAATCCAACTGGAAAGATCCCATAGCACCGACCCTCGCCTTGCCGACAGATTCACTGTATCTCAAGCTCATGGCAGTCGAGAGCCGGGAGAGCACATTCCTGGCTGAGGATATCTCTGAGGCTGACGGTGTTGTGATGAGTGGTGCTGAGGAATTTCAATCTTGCTCATCGTCTTCGGATCCCTCGGATTCAGACATTGACTGGGACGACTTTGATGATTATTTGCCTTGTCTGATTCCTTCTGAGCCAGCAGCCATGACAGAGTGCGAGCCAGTGCAGTTTATTGATGATCCATCAGGCCGCCCTTCGTCAGCAATTCATGCAGAGCGAGAGTTCTCCCATGCAGATTTGGTCGCCTTTACACAGACATATCAGAAGCCAGATCTGCCACCTCCCAGTTGCCCAGAACGGAAACCTCTGCCGCAGTCAATGAAGTACAGATTCCTTGCTGGAGAGCCAGAAATGCACCCAGTCATTATCTCAGCAGATTTGACTGGAGAGCAAGAATCTCGTTTGATGGAGGTTCTTGAAAGAAACCGCAAGGCAATCGGTTGGAGTATAGCTGATCTCCAAGGGCTGAGCCCAAATCTTTGCTCCCATCACATCTATCTTGAAGATAACGCTAAGACGTCGCGTGAGTTCCAACGACGGCTGAACCCGAATCTTCGAGACGTAGTCATGAAAGAAATTTCTAAGTGGTGGAGCGCTGATTTTATCTATCCCATCTCCGACTCCAAATGGGTAAGTCCGTTACATGTGGTACCCAAGAAGACGGGTATCACTACAGTTGTCAATGAGTCTGGAGAGGAGATCGCTACCAGAGTACCAACTTCTTGGAGGGTCTGTGTGGACTACAGACGATTGAATGAGGCCACCAAGAAGGATCACTTCCCGCTACCATTTATTGATCAGATTATCGAACGGTTAGCTGGGAAGAGCCATTACTGTTTTCTTGATGGGTACTCTGGATATAATCAGGTGGCCATTGCGCCCGAAGACCAGGAGAAAACGACATTCACCTGTCCGTTTGGGACTTATGCTTTCAGACGGATGCCCTTTGGTCTATGTAACGCTCCGGCGACATTCCAAAGGTGCATGTTGTCCATCTTCTCGGACATGGTGGGTGACTGTTTAGAGGTTTTCATGGATGACTTCTCGGTCTATGGCGACGGGTTCGACGCTTGTCTTGACTGCCTAGACCGTGTGCTGAAGCGCTGCATAGAGGTTAATCTTGTCTTATCCTGGGAGAAGAGTCATTTCATGATGACTCAAGGGACGGTCCTTGGTCATATCATCTCCAACAGAGGCATGGAGGTCGATCCGGCTAAGGTGGATATCATCAGAAAACTCAACCCGCCGTCCAATCTGCGTCAGTTACGGTCTTTTCTGGGGCATGTCGGTTTCTACCGACGGTTCATTCAGGACTTCAGTCGAATTGCCCGACCGCTTACTGACTTGCTGACCAAAGACACCGAGTTTATTGTTAATGATAAGTGTCTTGAATCTTTTGAGACTCTCAAGAACATGGTTGTTTCAGCTCCTGTCCTTCAGCCACCCGATTGGTCTCTTCCATTCGAGATCATGACAGATGCCTCAGATTTTGCCGTTGGGGCTGTGCTCGGACAGAGGAGGGATGGTTTACCCTTTGCCATTCACTACGCCAGCCGGACTTTGGATGCCGCACAGCGGAATTACACTGTAACTGAGAAAGAGATGCCGGTTGTAGTCTTCGCTCTTGATAAGTATCGATCATATATTCTTGGATCTAGAGTGACAATATACACTGATCATACCGCCATCCGGTACTTAATGTCTAAGAAGGATGCCAAAGCACGTCTCACCAGATGGATCCTTCTACTCCAGGAATTTGATATTGAGATTAAGGACAAGCCTGGAGTCAAGAATGTGGTGGCGGATCATCTCTCCAGATTGGAGAATCTTGAGGAATCTGAGCCCAGCGCACCTATAACAGAGACATTTCCAGATGAGGCGATCTTGGCTGTCACCTCACTTCCATGGTATGCTGACTTTGTAAACTATCTTGTTGCCAAGACAGTCCCTCAGGGTTGGCCCAGGCAGAAACTTGAGACCTTCCTAGCTAAGGCCAAGTTTTACCATTGGGAGGATCCCGTCCTTTATCATGAAGGAGGGGATAGTATCTGGAGGAGGTGCATTCCTCAAGAAGAGCAGCATAGCGTCCTCACATACTGCCACAAGCTTGAGGCAGGAGGACATCATTCTGGAAAAAGGACAGCACAGAAGGTGCTTCAATCCGGCCTATGGTGGCCTACTCTCTTCAAGGATTCTGATGAATTCGTGAAGAGATGTACTGACTGTCAGAAAATGGGAACCTGCGGACAGAGAGACATGATGCCCATGCAACCCATTCACTTCTGTGAGGTTTTTGATGCATGGGGGATTGATTTCATGGGCCCATTTCCTAAAAGTCAGGGATTCGAGCATATTTTGCTCGCTGTAGACTATGTCAGCCGATGGGTTGAGGCCATTCCCGCCCGAGCCGCAGATGCTAAAACCGTATGCAAATTTTTGAGGAGAAATATCATTTCACGGTTCGGAGTACCTAGAGTCTTGATTTCAGATGGGGGGTCTCACTTCATCAATGACAAAGTCAGGGCCCTTGCAGACGAGTTCGGCATTGACCATCGGGTTGCCACTCCTTATCACCCTCAGACTAATGGTCTTGCCGAAGTATCGAATAGGGAGATAAAGACTATCTTGCAGAAAGTTGTCCGCCCAGACCGAAAGGATTGGTCACAGCTTTTGGACTCGGTCTTGTGGGCTTATCGGACATCTTTCAAGAATCCATTGGGAACATCTCCCTTTCGTCTCGTCTATGGCAAGCCGTGCCATTTGCCAGTGGAGATCAAGCACAAATCTTTTTGGGCAGTTACTGAGTTGCTTCTAGATCCCGAGAGTATAGGAGACCAGAGAAGAGCAGAATTGGCAGCCCTGGAGGAATTGAGAGACACAGCCTTCTCCAACAGCCTACAGTACAAAGAAAAAGTGAAGACATGGCATGATTCGCATATCAGCCATAAACAGTTTGAGCCAGATCAGAGAGTATGGTTGTTTGATTCAAGGCTAAAGTTATTTCCAGGGAAGTTACAGAGCAAGTGGAAAGGACCGTATGTGGTCAGGAAGGTACATGACAATGGCAGCATCGACATATCTGAACCGTCATCTTCCTCTACCTTCCGCGTCAATGGTCAACGCTTGAAACTCTATTTTGATCATGATCCGCCGACCATTGACGTTGCCCCCATTCTTCTGGTATGAGATGTGTCCTTTGACTCTCATCATCTACATCTCATACATGGTGATCAAAGTCTAGCTTCCGCTGTACAGATCCATCTGTTTATATCACTCTGTTGTCTGTTGATTTATTTTCTTCTTTTCTTCTTTTCTTCTTTTCCTCTTCTATCTTCTTTATCTATCAAAAAGGTGCCGCCCCTTGTAGACAGTCTTCTATACTTAGGACGTACTTTGTCCTAAGTATAGGGGGGTGTGCACCCCGAGTTTTTCTCATTCATCTCGATCCTCTCCATTGTCTCCTCTTCTTGTCTATACTTAGGGATATCTTACCCTAAGTATAGGGGGAGACAATCTGAGTACGATCTGTTCATTCCCACCCTTGACCCTCCCTGCGTTGTGTACAGTCTGCTATACTTAGGATTATTTGATCCTAAGTATAGGGGGGACGGTCAACTTCTCATTCATTGATTCATTCATTTATTCCGTTATTATTTAGACTTGTCTATACTTAGTACGAGTTATGTCTTCTCTTTTCTCTCCGATCTATGAGGACATAGCTCTAGCTAAGTATAGGGGGGTCGTATATACTATGTATATACTTTAGCCATAACTCGTACTTTCGTATTTTCCTAATAATATGGCTAATAATTCTTTAAAATTCATTAAAAATCCTTAATAAAAAGATGTGGTTATTCCTCAAATTCTTTTTGTAGTTACTGATTAATAAATCAGGTGAAAATGTTTTTTGCAAAATGTTTGAAAAATAGTTTGAAAATCTGTGTGAACATCTATTGAAAACTATTTTGAAAATATTTTGTTTCGTGTTTTCAACCTGTGTAAAAATTGTGTGGTTTGTAAAATTTCTTTTCTTTGTGTGAAATAAAAATGTTTGAAAAATGATTTGCAAATGGTTTGAAAAATGGTTGCAAAAATGATTTGAAAAACCTATATATACTGTTTTGAAAGCCTTTGCAAAATGATTTTCAAATGTGTGTAAAATGTTTGTAAAAATTATTTTGGACTATAGTTTTCAAAAATTGTGTGTAAATTGTTTTCAAATAAGTTTGAGGAATATACACATCACACCAAAATCCACTATATATATATGTGTATAAAATTGACCACTTACCCTTGTAAATTCTAAGATCCACTTCTTGTAGATATAAGAAGCACTCCCGTGTACATATTTTAACCTAGTTTTCAGCCAAAACTTTTTGTTTTCAAAATTCCCAAAAATATTTGCAAAATTAAAATCCAAAAACATTTGAAAAATCTCTTTGAAAAACACAAAAAATGCATCTGCATGCATTATATTTTCAAAAATCCATAAAAAGTTCAAAATCTTTGAAAATTGCATCACAAAAATATTTTCTGCATAGCATAGCATGAGCATTTTTCGGATCGAGTTTGACAATTGAACAAGTCTAAGTAAAATCCGGAGATTGGAGCTTGATTGGACCTTATAATCTACCTAATAACAGGAACCTTATAGGAACTGGGTTTGAGGTACTTCAGGTCTAGTTGACTTAATTCTTTGAGGATCACGGGACTTAGTTCAATGGATTCTTGACTGCCTAAGTAGAGTATTTCGGAGCACACGCACGACTCTTGTTGATAATGACCTTACTTGGACACCTGCACCTTTCACATGGCTCAACTCAGTTGGAGTGGTGAGGGGATTGGATTTGCCGGTACGAGACGCACACAAGTGGAAACATTTGTCCTCCTCTAGGGAGGGAAGTGCACCCCAACCCGTCCAGTGATTAGGAAGTCTAAAGACAGGAGGTTGTGGGTTGCGATAAAGCTTCAAAAGAGGGATAGTCTACTGGCTCAAGAGGAAAAACTCCTTATGTAAATGCTGCTATATATAGTATTCGAAAAAAAAAATGTTCAGGCATGTACAAAAATAAAAAGCCTGCAAGTATGTACAAAGTCAATAAGCAAGCTTGAGTTCCAAAGTCACATCATGTGAGCCTGCAGCAGGATGACTTGACTACACTGGTCTTGCATCCAGGGATAGGTAGCTACACTGGCTACCGTCCATTCTTCCCTTCACCCCCTCCTCTTGAGCTGGTTGCCACTTGAACTTAGAAGGGAATACCCCGCTCCTCGAGGATGGAGTTGCTGGATTGGGGAATCATTGGGTTGTCGTACTGGAGAAGTCAATTTCTTTGTCATTCTAGTTGGGGAGAGCCACCATCACTTACACTGTACAAGTCAGATTCATAGTCGTAAGAGTTTGCGTATGAGTTGAAGTATTTCTGACCTGGCTATTGAGGAGACTTGGACAGAGTTTCGGGATTCTCAAGGACTGTTGGATTTCAAACACGGTTCTCACTAAGGTTCCGCCCGCACTAAAATTCCAAAGGTCCGACTTAAGCTCCAAACTTTGATTTTGCGAAGACAAGTTTGATAATTAAATTTAGTCCATCTTTCTTCTTTTTCTTTTCTTTATTTTTCTTTTTCTGCACTTATTGCATAAGTGTTTGCTAGGGACTAGCAAAGGTAAAGTATAGGGGGATGATGAATCCACATTTCATCATCTTTATTCTATCATTTTGGCACCTAAAACCCTAGCAAATGCCTGTAAATAGCCTTAAATCAAGCATCTTAGCATTCATGCATGTGCATCTCAACAGTGTATAAATTACTGTAATTAAGGCCAAAATTATAGAATAAAGAAAGAAAAGAAAAAGAATAAAATATTGTAAATATTTTATGACTCAAAACCCCCGAGACCTAGGCATCTAGATGAATAGGTCGACAAGGAATAAAGTAGGGGGAGATAAGGGCCAAAACACAGATAAAATACATGTACAACCTATTCATTCTTTATTCATTTTGGGACCTATTTTTGGTTCCACTTTTTATACATCAAATAAAGAAACTTTGTACATAAAAATTGTAGATAATTTCATAAAGAAAAAGACAAAATTGATTTCACAGAAAAAGAATGTACAGATGAAAAGATATGGTCTGAATAAGAATCCAAAATCCCAACTTCCCAGACCCGTATCTCACAAACGACAACTCCAAATGCAGTGTACTCACCTTTAATTGTATATAGAATAAAATAATCTATCCAATGGTGGTGGTTTCGCATTTGGCGGAGCTACGGTTTGAAAGTTGACTTTTGGACCCCCACTGTACACTTGTACTGAATGAATATTCAATTTATTCTTAATTCATTATTTATTCATTTTTATATTTTTATAATTTTGTAAATATTACTTATACTATATATGTGCATTAAAATTGAAATAAAATGCAAAGAAAATTAAAAATAAAACACTTGTATATTTTCAATACATTGGTATACTGCCTATGTACATACCTATACAACATACACTTGTATTTTATTAAATACACAAAACATATCAGAAAAATAAAAGAAAAATAGATTTATGTATCTAAAAGTATTTTATAATTTTTGAAAATAATAAACAAAAAGAATAAAATTGAAAATACCAAAATAAAAATAAAATATCAAAATACATAGGTGTTATACCTATATAGGGTTAAAAATGTAACTTGTAAAAATATAAGTCATAAAAATAAATAAAAATCAGAATTAAATACTACATAATATTTTGAACATTTTTTATTTTACAACTTTTATTTAATTCGGCCGTTTACTATTTTTAATTGAAATAACAAATAATTTTTCCAGGGCTTTTCCTGGTTGGTCCACGTGGACCAACCAGGTGCAAACCCTAGTTGACTTCGGTCAACTAGCTGACCTACCCCCTGTGGACCCTGTCAGACTTGGTTTTTGAGCCATCTTTGTGGCTTTTTCCCAGTCGATTCTTTCATGTTTTCGTGATGATTCCTTCTGCAACATTGCTCACCAACTATCTATCTCACTCGCCCAAGCTTAATCTTGGTCTTTGGACCCAAGATTTGCAAAATATTTCTTGATCTTTGGAGCATCTCAGTCAGGGGTCAAACCACATAAAACCGACCCCCCTCTTTCCCTTTGATTTTTGAGTCCCCTTGGCCCACCCCTCTCCGCCTCTCTAGTGCTAGGATCCTTGCCGGAGGTGACAGCTCCGCCGCGAGCTTCTCAGCTAGGGCGAACGAGGTCGAGGGAAGCTCCAGCACCTCCGCCAACCGCCGGCGTCGAGGTATCTTTCATCCTCTGGCTCCGGCCATTGAGGGCTCGCCCCACTTTCTTGTTTATCCCATTAGGTTCCTGTTAGCTTAATCTTCGAAAACCCTAAAAAATCTCTAAGTTTCATCGCTCATCTCGCCCATTCAAGCATCATCGCCGGAGCGCAACTCCGGCCACCATCGACCACTCCACCTCGCACTTAGATTAGGTCCTCGCGAGGCCCAGGCAATTTGCCCTGGGCCTTCTCACCACCTTTTGCAGGTCAAACCCACTTGAAAGCGTCTGGAGGCGAGTTTTGACGCTCGCCGGAGCGTGGCTGGGCCCCCCCCAGCTTCGCCACCTTCGCCAGAGCACCTCGGCCGCCGCCGAGGCATTTTGAAGCCCCCAGCAGATCGACGAAGACCTGAGGAGCCTCCAGCCCCGTTTTGAAGCCAAAAGAGCAATCGGAGAAGGAGCTTGACCTCGGCGAACTTCGGTTCGCCGGAGTTCTTCGCGGTTCTTGCTCCGCCCTTCAGCGCCGTTGGATCGAGGCGGAGCTCCAGTTCGCGTGTTGGTCGTTGGATCATCCTTCGCCCCGACCGTCCGATCCACCAAGGAGATCTAATCTCAGCCACATGAGCCCAACCGTCATCGGTCGTTCCCGTGCTGCCACGTGTTTAAGTGGAACGCCTCCAGCCGCTGGATCACGTCTCGCCGCCCAGCCGTTGGATGCGCGCCACGCGTCTTCATCAGAGCGCCCGGGCGAGGGTATTTTGCATCTCCACCCTCGCCATTTTTTGTATTTAATATTTAGTTTTTAAACTTTGGTCTGTAGCATAAAAAGTTTGTAATATTTGCAAAAAGACCCTCGAACTTTCTTTATTTGCAGTTAGGTCCTCGCCACGTCACCTCACGTGACCAGTTCACGTGAGGGGGTGGGCATTTTGCAGAGGAACCCTCGGTCTTTTGTTTATTTAGTTTTAGTACCAAAACTTTGGCATTAAGTGTAATATTTCTGGTTATTTTGCAAGTAGGCCCCCAGGTTTTTGCGATATTACATTTTGGTCCCTCCCAGGCGCGTGCAAGTCACGCGCCCTGTTGGGTAAATTGCCAGGAGGCCCAGGCGGTTTTATTAATTGTCTTTTAGTGCCAAAAATTGAATATAACGTGTATATTTTTGTGGAAAATTGCTTGTATGCCCCTGGATGTTTTGGATATTGCATTTATGCCCCTGCCAGGCTTGATTATTAATTGGGTGTTTGTTCTAATTATTTGAAATATCATTTTAAGCCCAAAAATTCCACAAAAATAGACTTAAGTTCCTGTGCACCTATACTTTAACGCCAGCTATTTAGTTTTTGATTTTATTTTATTTTCCTATTTATTAAAAATCAAAAACTCCCTATTTGTGCACTGTCTAGCTTAGAAAATACCAAAAAAATATTAAAACACCTCCAAAAATACCAAAAAAATTACCTAGTGTCTATTTTATCCTATTTGAGTGCAGTCCAAAAATCATTAAAAATTTCAAAAGAAAAACACTAAAAATTTAAAAACACTCGAAAACTTCAAAAAATTATATAAAATAGTAGAAAAATCAAAAAAATATAAACTCAGGTTCTGTTTGTCATTTATTTTATTCTCTTTATCAGAAAAATAGTGTGAAATATTTTTGCTACTGGTTGGTATTTTTAAATTGCATTTTTGTCACAGCCAGCCTGATTTCCACTGTTTTGCTTTATTTTAATATTTGAAAATATCAAAAACACCTTGAAAAATCCCCAAAAATCACAAAAACAGTAAAAAATATTAAAAAGACCAAAAACATTTTATTTCTGAATTTTTGAGTATTTTTGTGCATTTTTATAAATATTTTACTTTGCCTTGTATTACATTGCCTTTACTTTCCAACATTGAAAAAAAGAAAATAAAAAAATATAAAATATAAAATATAAAAATCAGAAAATCAAAAATCAAAATACAAAATTAAAAAAAAAAGTTAAAAATTAAAAACCCACAAAAATTCCTTTGCTTGCTTAGTGTAGACACTAACACACTCACACACTTGTGCATTCATTTGCTTGAGTTACACTGTTTGCTCCCTGTGTTCGAACTCTCTGCATACTTGCCCTTTACATCATTTGTGCAGAGTTAAAAATAAATTTTAACTCCACATTCATTTCTAATTATTGATTTTTAGTGTGGGTTAATTGTTGATTTTAGTCAGATTTAGTGTGGTCAACACACCGACTGAGTTCACGCTTTGTGCTGAACTTAAGACCACCTATTTTTGGCCGAATCAATGACCTCGACATGGACTAACTGCTCTTTCAAATCAACAAAATGCTTCAACAGTTGTCCATTCACCACATGAGATTGTGCACCATCTGTGAGATCAGCTATCTCTACACTTCCATTCTCATGCACTTTCTTAACAACAAAGGGACCTGTCCATTGAGATTTGAGCTTCCCATGGAACATCTTCAACCTGGCATTGAACAAGCATACCTTTTGTCCAGGGACAAAGTCTTTGCGCCTAATGTGCTGATCATGCCATCTCTTTAATTTATCCTTATAAATCAAACTGTTGTCATATGCACTGTTTCGAATTTCCACGAGCTCGTTCAAGTTCAAGTCTCGACAAAGCTTCCCTAGGTGACAACTCTAATTAACCTCCTCATTGCCCATTTGGATTTATGAATCAATTTTGCGGGCAAATGGCATGGCTTGCCATAGATCATTCTAAATGGTGAAGTACCCAATGGTGTCTTGTAGGCTGTCCTATAGGCCCATAGAACTTAGTCTAAAAGCTGGGACCAGTTCTTTCTATCGGGATGAACCAACTTCTGCAAAATACTCTTCACCTCTCTGTTCGAAACCTCTGCCATGCCGTTGGACTGTGGGTGGTAAGGACTAGTAACTCTATGCTCAAATCCATAGTCCTTAGCTAAAGATCTCATATCTCGATTCACAAAGTGGCTACCCCCATCAGATATCAAAACTTTTGGCACCCCGAACCTAGCAATGATATGGTCTCTCACAAACTTACAGACAGTCTTGCTGTCTGCGGTTCGGGTTGGAATAGCCTCCACCCACCTGGATAAATAATCAACCGCCAACAATATGTACTCATGTCCTTGGGTGTTGGGAAATGGACCCATAAAATCTATGCCCCATGCATCAAAAACATCACAAATAATCACCGGCTGCATGGGCATCTCATCTCTATGTCCAACTGTCCCTCCCATCCTTTGACAGATCGGGCATGACCGTACAAAGTCAATAGCATCTCTAAACAAGGTCGGCCAATACAATCCACATTGAATTACTTTGTGAGCGGTTCTCTTTCCCGAATGGTGTCCTCCAGCCTCAAGTGAATGACAATATGTGAGGACACTCTTCTATTCTTCCTGAGGAATACACCTTCTCCAAACACAATCCGGTCCTTCGAAGAAAAGGAAAGGATCGTCCCAGTGGTATCATCTCGAATCCGACTTCAGTCGATCAATGCTGCTCCTAGTCCAACCATGGGGAACCTACTTGGAGACACAATAGTTCACCATGTTGGCATACCACGGGAGTGAGTCAATAACACAAATTGATTCATCTGGGAAGGTCTCTCTTATCCGCTCAAAATCAAGAGAATCCTTAAGCTCAATCCGAGAAAGGTGATCAGCCACAACATTCTTCACTCTAGGTTTACCTTTTGTCTCCAAATCAAATTCCTGGAGGAGTAAAATCCACATAAGAAGACGCGCCTTCGCATCCTTCTTTTCCATTAAGTATTGAATGGATGTGTGATCAGTATATATTGTCACCTTAGAGCCCAAAATATATGATCTGAACTTCTCGAGGGCCCATACAACAACGAGCATTTCCTTTTCAGTCACTGTATAATTCTTTTATGTAGGATCTAATACTTTGCTCGCGTAGTGGATCGCAAATGGGATCCCCTCTCGTCGTTGTCCTAACACAGCTCCTACAGCAAAATCTGAAGCGTCACTCATGATCTCAAAGGGGAGAGACTAGTCATGAGCTTGTAGGATAGGTGAGGCACAAATCTTTCTCTTCAAGAGCTCAAAGGCCTCCAGACACGTGTGATCTACAACGAACTCTGTGTCTTTCCCTAAGAGCTCCGTTAGTGGGCGGGCGATCTTAGAAAAATCCTGAATAAATCTCCTATAGAATCCAACATGCCCTAGAAAAGACCTCACTGACTTCACGTTAGTAGGTGGATCGAGTTTCTTGATCACCTCCACCTTGGCAGGGTCAACCTCCATTCCCCTTTTGGAGATGACATGCCCAACACGATACCCTCCGTCACCATAAAGTGACTCTTCTCCCAGGAGAATACCAGATGCACCTCTCTAGACCTCGTGAGGACTCGGTCTAAGTGCGTTAAACATGTATCAAAAGAATCTCCATGGACCGAGAAGTCATCCATGAACACTTCCAAGAAATCTCCCACCATCTCGGCAAATATGGCTATCATGCACCGTTGAAATGTGCCCAGGGCATTGCAGAGCCCGAATGGCGTGCGCCTGAAAGCATAAGTGTCGAATGGACATGTGAATGTGGTCTTTTCTTGGTCCTCAGGGGCTATGGCCACTTGGTTGTATCCTGAGTACCCGTCAAGAAAACAAAAGAACTCTTTCCCTGCGAGTCTCTCCAAGATATGATCAATAAAAGGCAAGGGAAAGTGATCTTTCTTGGTCGCAGCATTCAGGCGCCTGTAGTTGACACAGATGCGCCACAACATGGGTACTCGCGTCGCGATCTCTACCCCCTCCTCGTTGGTGACCATCTAAATTCTCGACTTCTTCGGGACAACATGAAGCGGGGCCACCCACTTGGAATCAGAAATAGGGTATATAAAACATGCCTTGCACCATTTTTCAATCTCTTTCTTTACCACTTCCCGTAGATTGGGGTTAAGTCTCCTCTTAAACTCATGGGAAGGTCTCACATTATCCTCAGTAAAAATGTGGTGCGAGCAGAGAGCGGGGTTGATGCCCATGAGATCCGACACTGTCCAGCCTATTGCTTTGCGGTTCCTCTCTAAGACTTCTAACAACCTAGACTCATGTTCTAAAGTCAAGTCTGAGCTAATGATGACAGGATATCTCTCTTTGGGTCTCGCAAGAAAGGCATACTTGAGTGTAGGAGGTAGTGATTTCAGTTCTGGCAATGTGGTATCATCAAGCAGATCTGGCTGAACTGAATCTGAATCTGGTTCTGTGCTGCATGAAGGCAGGCTAAGCTGAGTAGTACTCACCACCAAATCAAAAATATCGAGAGTCAGACCGTCAAAAATATCCAGACAATCGGCAAAAGCCATGTCCGACTCGTCATCTATGTCCCATGATTGTTCCGAAGAGGATGGAACTGACAGATCCAGATGTATCTCTACGTCATCATAGGAATAGGTAGATTCATCTCTAACAAGATCAGACAACACGTGGCAAACTGCATCATGCACTATGTCCTCTCCAGATGAAAGGATCTCGCTCTGTCCTGAAGGAATCTGTCCCCAAATCCCAATTGTGTCAATCATACTGCAATCTGCCTCTAAAGATGAGTACTCTGTGTTTTTCTCTAAATCGAGTCACTGACACTTGGTTTGCTTCATCTCAAGGTTCACTTCTCCGCTTGGAGAACGGAACTTCATCATTCTCGTACCATAATCAAAAGTTGTGCCTGCGGTCCCAAGGAAGGGTCACCCGAGAATGATTTGAGATTCTCTCCAATGATTGGGGGTCTCTATGTCCAAGACTATGAAGTCAACCTGATAGTTCTGCCCCTCAATCAAGATAACTACATTCTTCACTTCTCCCTTAGGTCTCTTCACTGAACGATCTGCAAATTGGAGTAAAGCTCTAGATTTATGAAGTGGTCCCAACTCCAATTTCTGATATAAGGCTAAGGGAAGTAAGTTGATCTAAGAACCGTTATCTAAGAGTGTGCGTGCAAACGCAATGTCGTCAATACGACTCTCCACATAGTGAGCACCCATGTCTCTCTTTTTCTTTGGCAAAGTCTAATTCTTGAGACAATAGGTTGTGGCTACTGATAAGACATGTGTCTTTATACTTCGGTTATCTTTCTTCCTGCTAACCCTTGTAGGTGTGCATCTCACCTTAAGGTATTTTTGGAATGCAGGATGGTTAGCCACATATTCATCAAATGGCACCTTTACAGTGATGTTTTCTTTACAAAACTGTGCCATATCGGGGTCATCTTTCTGAATCTTTTTGATGTGCTTTCCTGCTATAAGAGCACAGGGGAAAGGGATTGAAGCTAGGGAAACAAAGTATGAAGAGTCTTAATCATGAACTTAAATATCATTCCTGGCATTAACTGAAATAGAGTTCTTCATACATGAATCTTTTTGATGCAACATGGAATCGGAATCTTAACTATCTACTACAGGTTGTGGAACAGAAGCTAGAGTGGTATCCGTCGCAACCGGAGATGCAAGGTCCTCTGTAGACTCAGAAGAATATCCATGATGTCAATGCTGAATACGTGCTCTCCTCCTCCTCTCGACTCCCTGAGTAGGTATCCTCAAATGTTGCTGATGGGGCTTCGAAATATGCTGCCTCTCCTTCTCGTCTTCTGAAGACTCCTCAAGTAGAGCTCCAGATATGCCCCTCCTCGTGTCCTACGTCCGGTCAGGTACAGTCACGGTCCTTCCGCTCCTTAGTGACACGTGGTTAGCCTCGTCATACGAAAGAATCTCATGTTCAGATCTAGGAGATGCTGAATAGTATACCTGACCAAAGTGCTGCTGAGAACTAGATCGGTTCAGGCTATTAGGGTTAGCCTGAACTTGGGCTGGGATAGAGGTAGAGGGTGCAGTCTGCTCGTCTCGCCATCTGGATAGGCGGTTGACATCCACCCGCAAGTCATGAATCTCGTTCCTGTATGAACGTAGCTCGTCGAGTATCTGTTGTTGTATATCCACGGGACTAGACAAAGAAGGTAGTGGATAAGACTGGGAAGAAGAATGTGAAGACTGGCCCTGCTGGCCAGGGTGCTGCCTCTGCTGCTGCTGCTGGCGTTACGGGCCCTGCTGTCCCATTAGGTAATGGCCCTATCGGCCATACTGCTGGTATTGATGTCGCAGCAGCTGAGGTGGCTTGAATCTAGGGCTCTGTTGTGAAGGAGGTGGTGCGGAGGTGAATGCGGTGTTGTGAAAGGTCGGGGAACGGTGATAGGTCTGTCGGTCTCCTGTATTTCCCTACCTGGAAGGATCCTGAGTATACCATACTCCATTCACCTCCTAAACCAGTGGAGGCTCCTCTTGAACTATCTCTGCTAATGGAGGTGGCTGCTGGAAAGAGTGGGTGTAGGATTGGTCCTGCTCCCACGGTTGGGGTTGCCCTGACACCAACTGCTCCTGAATATGGTGAACTCGGTATATGGGAGCAGAGGGTGCAGTCACGGCAGGTATCTTTTGTTGGACATGCGAGCCCACGGCGAGCCATTATTCAATAAATGTTATTGCACGTATCATTCCCTGATCTAAAATGAAGAATAAATAATTTGCATAATAGGTCCCTCTGTACAATTAGGGTTATGTACCATGGCCATCTTAATGATCATAAAGCTGTTGATTCATTAAATGAATCATAGAGGTTGGTGCTTGGATGAATATCTAATGGGTTAGATAAATGACTCATCAAGCACCGTCAAATGATTATTAAGAGATGATCTCCAGCCTGAGTAGGAGATGCCAATCCTTTCTCACATAGGTTGATATCTGACCGACCTCTTGATGCAGGTCCTTTGCATGGGAATAGTGATTTGGAGGTGTCAGATTAGTTAGGTCAATGGGTTGACTTAGCGAGATCGAGATAACCTAAGTCCTATGTTGAATGTTGTCACAGCATAGGCACACATCCTCTGACCGAAGACAGATGTGTTACTATATATCTGAGTGTGTACATTTGGCAGACCAGTAGGTTGATGACCTAACCAAGGTCTATATACCGGCGAGCTGGTGTGCATATAAGGGCATATGAGTAATACGATCTCTCAAAGGGATCATACAGGTTCACTTGTGAACCGGAATACATGAGCTCACTCATGAGGTATTGGGACCGATCAAATTCCATGCATGGTCGTCGTGCTTTGGAAGCATGACAAGAATTTGAAGGTATGATATATGCTTTGGGAAAGCATATGATCGATACCAAATCCCAATGACCAAGACTGAGAAACTTGGTGTTCAAACCCTGAAGAAGACAGTATAAAATAGATCTTCATCTTCAGGTTGATCATTGGTCTTCCAGTATGCAGGATGTGCAGGTATTGGGAATACCTGAGGGTGATGTGATCATAAACAATTGTATAACCATGATGCTTCCAGTCCGAGGGAGTGATGAAACAGGTCTGGATTTTAGTGACTCCTCTCAAGAGAGAAGTAACTTGATCTTAGTCCAATTGGTGGACATTGATCTGAATGTGATTCAGATGCAATGAGAAGATTAAGTATACGGACTTGATTTAATGAAGCATCTATGAGAGGTCCGTTAGATCTGGATTTGATATGAGATCTCAACATCCAAGTCACTATACGTGGTACAGTACAATCACCCTGTCCTTATCTCCAAGTATCTACAGAGAAGGCACATTATTCTTGAAGGAGTTCAAGAATAATTCCTATGATGAATTTAGTATCCAAGCAAGAAGGTTTTGATAATTAAATGAGATTTATTTATCAAAGTATAATATGAATAAGATTCATATTGTGAGAATGTGTCCAAGATAATTAAATGAGATTTAATTATCAAGTATAATATGAATAAGATTCATATTGTGAGAATGATTATCCAAGATAATTAAATAGGATTTAATTATCAAGGATAAGCAGATCATGGATAGTGCTATCCAGAATATCTGTGTATATTATAAATGGGATTTATAATATATCAGAGAGAGAGAAATATTGTAAATAGCATTTGTTAATTATTAATGTGGATTGGATCCACATTAGTTAATTAATTAGAAATGTAATTTACAAATTAGTTTGGGATGTGAATATGATTCACATATTTTTCAATGGCATGATTGAAATATTCACAAATTAATTTGGAATTAATTTGGTGGATATTATTTCAATAATAGTTATTGCAAATAATTAAGAAATAATAATATAAATAAAAGGAGACAAAACCACCAATAATCAAAGGTGGCGACACCTATGACTTAGTCATAGGTGACGCCTCCTTGATTTTAGGAGGGTTGTTGTCTCCTCTTATTTGTTGTCTTATTATCTCTTAATAAATTAATTTATGTTAATTAAATTATGTTGATAATAATTCAACATATATTTAATTTAATATAAATTAATGTTGTTGGTTTTTTAACCAACACCAATCATAGCCGTTGGATGGCTCTTGGATTACAATGACCGTTGGATCCATGAGAGCCATGGATTGAGATCCATTGGATCCCAAACTAGTATATAAAGAGGGTAGCCCTAGCCCTTGGAGGGTACACCAAGTAGATGCCTACTCTACTTCTCTCTCTCCCTCTCATTCTCGTGCTCTCTCTCTCTCTATCCATAGGGTGGCCGACCACCATTGTTGAGAAAGGAGAGAAGTTCTCGCCTTCGCCTTCGACGACTCGAGGATCTCCTTCTTCTTCGTGGCTACTCGCTACAGAGGAAGACGGTGGATTTTGCTTGACGAAATCAGGGGATCTATTGCTTGGATCTTCATCGAGGATTGCGGAAGGAACGCGACTCATCATCGTGCCCGCAAGTGTGTTCTTCGTGGATCGGACTTGAGACAGGAGGATCTCTTGTTTGGGATCTCGCGATCACAACCACGCTTCAAAGGTATTCCTTATACTTTGTGGTTTGATGAAACGATCCGAGAAGTGTTCTCGTGATCATGTGGTTTCATCTTTTGATTTAAATTTTTTAAATTCCGATGCACCTTGCGACTAGTACGACTAGTCCCCCCGATCGTATTCGATGCGATCGTCACGCTTCTGTGATGCGCTTGAAGATTCTCAATATCCTTCAAGTGGTATCAGAGCCAGGTTGAAAAAGGTTTTGGATGTGATCCACGAACCATGGACGACTTGGGTTTAAAAGGGTCGCGAAAGTTTTTGGCGCATTTGAATTTTCGCAACTATGTCTAATTGATTTTTTCGGCACTGTTTAAATTGTTTAAACACGAAATATTCAATTGGATTTTGTTCCTCATTAAACAAGGAAATCATAGGATTTGAGTTTACTAAATTTGGATTTAATTGGTCAAGATATGGCCTTTTGAATATGCATGTATTCACTGTTGCGAGAACAGCGAAATTGAACGTGATTAATTTGTTAATTACGATTTTAACATGCCTTGAAATACGTGAATTATTACTTGGGTTCTATTGTAAATCAAGTTGGCAATCTTAGGGCACTAATTTTGCGAATTTTGGATTTAAATTGATCAAGATAAGTTAATTTTAGTGATAAGGGGTCACTGCTGGAAATTGACAATTTTTTATCATGAACCTTGTGATAGTCATTCAAATAAATGTTGATGAAAATTAATTGTTAATTTTCTGAAATTGGTTATTGATAAATATTTGTGAAATGTTTAAAGATGATAATCAATTCCTTGAATGGCATCCCACTAAACCATAATGATAAGATAGTTGATCTTGATCATTGGTTATTTTGAAATCATCAACAAACATTGTTTTCATGCAAAACCCTAGGACATCCTACAATAGTTGTAGGACAACTTTTACATGCAAAACCTCTTGCTTGAATAGGATTGGGGATTTGGATTTGTTTAGAAAATCTCCTTATAATATAATCAAAAAGGTTTTGATGTGTATTATATGGTATAATTTCGGTTGAAAGACCGATGAGCATCTCAAAGTACATGATGATCTATCTGGCATTATCCTTTCCTGAGGTGGATATGGTGCCTAGTCGGAGATCGCTGGGGTAGCGGGTTGCAACGTATGTGGTCCGTCCCACTCTCGCTGGTACTGGCCATGACAGCTGGTAGGGACTGGATAATGCCGGAGAAATCAAAGTGTATTTCTAATTATTAAAATTTGAAATAATACGTACTTTGGGATTATACCTACTATTCAAGTAAAGAATTCAAAGTTTGTTGATTGATAATAGGATTAATGATTGATTTAATGTGATTAAATTAATTATATCCTATTAAACACTCTATTATGAATAGATGTGTATTTCCCTGTGAAGAATTAATTATGTGAATATGATTCACGATAACTAATTATTTCAATTTGAATAAGAGGTGGAGGATCACATAAGTGACATCCATGGTCTCCCGTCAAGGCAAAGAATTTCGTCGCCAAAGTTGTATATAGGAGACGCATGTCCGAAGTGACAGATCCTATATACAATTATTTGGATCGGGTTCTTTGCTTCTCGAAAGAGTAAGGCCGATTACGTAGTGACCCCAATATCGAGTCCTCATATTATTAGGGCGATATTGGACTACGTATAGCGAGTTTTAAGCCTGTTGACGGTTGGTTCAATTAGCAACGGGTCAACATCATCTTAGGGGTGGTGGGCCCGGGTGTTAAAGACCGAATTGGGAAATGCAAGTTGGACTTGCAAGGCGGAATGTGTTCCCGCTTCTTTTTATCGGAGTCGTAGGTTCTCATATTATTGGGATGTGACAAAGATAGGAAAGGAGATCCCAGATCTTGCTAGAGATATAATGGTAATAATATCTCTTACGTTGAAAGTGATTAAGGGAATGAACTTTCATTGTTGACGAGGCAAGACAATTTTGATATAAAAATTCCTAAATCAAAGTAAAATATGTATATATAATATATATACCCTTATGCAAATTTCTTATTTCAGATAATCCTTCATAAAACCCACTCAATGTTATACTCAATAATAACCAGAAAAATATCATGGATTGGACTCATGATCCAGATATTGTACTTGCAATTGGACACATAATGTATGTGGTTGCAATGTGCAAGTTTCCTCAACATAATGAGGAATGACAATTAAATAAGACAATAAGACATCATCTTAGGGTTTGTATGTCTCTATAGTCTTGATCTTTCATCGAGTGTACTTTGGAAGTGACATGTCGATGATGATCGTAATTGTCAAATAATCCTTATAAAAATCTAAGAAGATGTTCTGGCATAATATGTGCTCTAGACATTTAATCATGAATGAAGTGGTTCTCTGCATTATGCAGAATGGTGGCTCGAAAGAGATGATGTATTCAAAATGTTTGAATACCTACCTGAACCTAAGTCTCTAAGAGTTTAGATGGATGTAGATACGATGAATGTCATCATTCTACTGTCTATACTCTAGTCATTCATGAAGCTTCATAATATTCATATTGTATGAATTTAATGAAGCATGTATAAATATTGAAGTCCTCTTGTATTGAAATATTTTGAATTCAACATAAGAGATTCTTTATCTTGAACAATGGTTGTTTATAGATGAAGAGAGCACAGTGGAAGCGAAGCGTGGGTCGGACCCGTGTGAGAACGAAAGTCAAAGAGTTGATTATACTTCTATGAATTCCATATGACATCCAAAGAGTTGGATGAATGCCAATACTGCAATAAGTTGATGTGTTGGTAGTATGACTATCAAGTCTATCTAGAATCCTTAGAGAAGGATTCAGATAGTGCATCATGATAATCTATATCTACATTTGATCATTGAAATTGACTTGCTTATTTCATAAGATAAAGTCTGATAATTGTATCTCAATCTTCTAACAACGCTTGCAATGTGTTGCACATGTTTTAGAAGACTGGAAAAATTTGATCTTAAGATAGACATTGATGCAATTGTTGCAACAATCTCTGTTGGATTGATATACTTCTTAATTTCAATGGGAGAGCCTTAGTCTTAGAGAATGTCTCTATGACCTGGATATTAGAATACACTCATTGTTTGTTTCTAAATGTTGGAAATAAACATGAATTCTGGAATAAACCTGTCATAAAGAGTTATGATGGATATATTTCAGATAGTAATCTGGCATCCAGTGGAATCTACTAAATTAGAAATTTAATGAATGGTTCATTGAGATTTCTAATACTGAAAGTTAAACCTTATATGATCAATAGGAGGATAAAGAGCATTTGGCAATGATTTAGCATCAAGTTTTGGACATATGCCTATTGATTTGATCAATAGACGAGTAAGAGATGAAACTTTAGAATGTCTTAAATTTCAAATCTTACATACTTATGAATATTGTATTCAAAGTAAAATGTCCAATACACCCTTCTTTTGGGAAAGGTGTAAGATGTCAAGGTATTCGAGATCTCATACATATTGATGGTTGTGAGTCATCTATATCATAGTAAACATTATGGATATGTGATATCTATTGATGATTATGTATGATATATGAGATTTCTTCTCTTCACATGAGAAACCTTTGAAATGTTCAAAGATTTCGTAATTTTGGTTTAGAACTAAAGTTTGAAGGAAAATTAAATGAATTTGATCTAACCAAGGTAGCAAGTACCTATTAGATGAATTCAAAGAATATCTTATGGAGATATCAATATCATTTCTATCTCAATCCACCTGACACACCTAAACTCAATGGAGTTGTAGGAAGATACAATTAGATCATGTGTGACATGATTTGATCAATGATGAATTTTAGCATAAATTATCCCTTAGTTTCTAGGTATATGTGTGTAGTAGAGACTACAATATATATCCTTAATAAGGTTCCATGCATGTAAGCTGGAATCTAGCACTTGAGAGTGCTACTTCATTAGGAAAATAAAGGATGGTATTGGATACCTACTTTATAACCTTGAGATTCTTAAAATATCTCATCTTTGAGAATATGATTCTTATAGGATGACTCTCTTGAGAATCAAGATGAAAATGAAGTAAATGAACTCACTTAATCTTGAGAAGATAATGAGGCTCCAGAAATCGGAAACTAAAAGGGACAATTAAAGATGAAACACTAATACTTCTTCAAATGAGTTTGAAGATGTATTCCATGTGTCAGTTAAGTCTGACAATGATCGGACTTCATGTGATGAAGCTCCCGAGGATCATGACATGGAAAGATGGATATTAGCAATAAAGGTCTAAGGTAGACTTCATATACAAGTGTTGTATATGGACCCTCGAGGATCCACCTATAAGGGTTAGACCCATTAAGGTGTAAATGGATCTTCAATAGAAAGAGGGAGCCTGATGAGAAGGTAGAGACCTTCAAAGCACGGTTCGTAGCCACGAGCTACACACCGAAGAGAAGACATCGATTGCGATGTGGCTTGCTTTTCAGTGATCATGCTTAAACCCATCAGAATATTGCTAACCCTAGCTACACAATTTGACTATGGCATCTTCAAGATGTGAGTCAAGATTGTATTCCTCTATGAATACCTCTTTGTGGATATTCACATGAAGTAGCCCCAGGGCTTCATGGTTGAGGAATGCAAGATGTGCTGGCTAAAGAACTCCATCTTTGGACTCAAATAAGCTTATTGTCGTTGGAACATAAGATTTGATGAAATTATAATTGTTATAATTTCAAATAGAATCTTGATGAAACATGTGAAGCTTAGTGGGAGTGCCATTGTGTTCATCGTGCTAATTGTAGATAATATCCTAATCATATGGAATGATATAAGGATGATAATAAGTGTTTTATGACCTGGCTATACCATACCTTGAGATATGATCTCAAAAGATGCCTCTTGGATCTTAGTTCTAAAGGTGTTCAGAAGCAAAGAAAAGAGGGTATTGGGACTGTCACATTTGTAGTACACCTTGGACATGTTCCATTTTCTGGAAATTCCAAGAAAGGCTTTCTTACCTTAAGATTTGGTACTGGCCTATCTAAAGGGATAACACCTCAAAGAGTTGAGGAAGTGAATGCTAAAAACTGGTTGCCCTTTTGTGCATCAGCTACGAGAAGCTGAAAGTATGCTAAATGTGTACAAAAGCCAGATATCTGTCATGCAGTGGGAGTAGTAAACTGTTACTAATCCTACTATGGAGATAGAACACTTAATTGCAGAAATAACAATATCTTCAAAGATGACAAGGCTTTAGAGATAGTGATCTCTAAGTCTTATCTTCAAGAAATTAAGACTTTTAGATGGAGATCTAAAAGGTCTTAACTGCGAATACCTTAGGAGATAGAGATCTCCAGGGATAAGGGCATTCTGATAAGGATAATAGAAATTACATACTGGTTATAATAATATTTCTTTGAGTTGTAGTATCAAGGATACTATGACTGACAAGATTGAGTATTGGTTGCACTAGATGCAACATGTGCATTAGACACGAGCACTGTTACTGGGGATATGCAAGTGTCGTAAAAGGACTTAGCGTAGTATCGCAGGAACAGAGTGATTGATCAGCTTACCTAGCTATTTTCTAAATAGCCTATGATTGTCACATGAGTGTGGGTTTAAATGATTAGCCAATTAATGGCTCTTTGGGCTAGGGGGAGATTGTTGGACATGCGAGCCCACGGCGAGCCATTATGCAATAAATGTTATTGCACGTATCATTCCCTGATCTGAAATGAAGAATAAATAATTTGCATAATAGATCCCTCTGTACAATTAGGGTTATGTACCATAACCATCTTAATGATCATACAGCTGTTGATTCATTAAATGAATCATAGAGGTTGGTGCTTGGATGAATATCTAATGGGTTAGATAGAGGACTCATCAAGCACCGTCAAATAATTATTAAGAGATGATCTCCAGTCTGAGTAGCAGATGGCAATCCTTTCTCACATAGGTTGATATCTGACCGACCTCTTGATGTAGGTCCTCTGCAGGGAATAGTGATTCGGAGGTGTCAGATTAGTTAGGTCAATGGGTTGACTTAGCGAGATCAAGATAACCTAAGTCCTATGTTGAATGTTGTCACAGCATAGGCACACATCCTCTGACCGGAGACAGATGTGTTACTATATGTCTGAGTGTGTACATTTGGCAGACCAGTAGGTTGATGACCTAACCAATGTCTATATACCGGCGAGCTGGTGTGCATATAAGGGCATATGAGTAATACGATCTCTCAAAGGGATCATACAGGTTCACTTGTGAACCGGAAGACATGAGCTCACTCATGAGGTATTGGGACCGATCAAATTCCATGCATGGTCGTCGTGCTCTGGAAGCATGACAAGAATTTGAAGGTATGATATATGCTTTGGGAAAGCATATGATCGATACCAAATCCCAATGACCAAGATTGAGAAACTTGGTGATCAAACACTGAAGAAGACAGTATAAAATAGATCTTCGTCTTCAGGTTGATCATTGGTCTTCCAGTATGCAGGATGTGCAGGTATTGGGAATACCTGAGGGTGATGTGATCATAAACGATTGTATAACCATGACGCTTCCAGTCCGAGGGAGTGATGAAACAGGTCTGGATTTTAGTGACTCCTCTCAAGAGAGAAGTAACTTGATCTTAGTCCAAGTGTTGGACATTGATCTGAATGTGATTCAGATGCAATGAGAAGATTAAGTATACGGACTTGATTTAATCAAGCATCTATGAGAAGTCCGTTAGATCTGGATTTAAGATGAGATCTCAACATCCAAGTCACTATACATAGAACAGTACAATCACCATATCCTTATCTCCAAGTATCTACGGAGAAGGCACATTATTCTTGAAGGAGTTCAAGAATAATTCCTATGATGAATTTAGTATCCAAGCAAGAAGGTTTTGATAATTAAATGAGATTTATTTATCAAAGTATAATATGAATAAGATTCATATTGTGAGAATGTGTCCAAGATAATTAAATGAGATTTAATTATCAAGTATAATATGAATAAGATTCATATTGTGAGAATGATTATCCAAGATAAGTAAATAGGATTTAATTATCAAGGATAAGCAGATCATGGATAGTGCTATCCAGAATATATGTGTATATTATAAATGGGATTTATAATATATCAGAGAGAGAGAAATATTGTAAATATCATTTGTTAATTATTAATGTGGATTGGATCCACATTAGTTAATTAATTAGAAATGTAATTTACAAATTAGTTTGGGATGTGAATATGATTCACATATTTTTCAATGGCATGATTGAAATATTCACAAATTAATTTGGAATTAATTTGGTGGATATTATTGCAATAATAGATATTGCAAATAATTAAGAAATAATAATATAAATAAAAGGAGACAAAACCACCAATAATCAAAGGTGGCGTCACCTATGACTTAGTCATAGGTGACGCCTCCTTGATTTTAGGAGGGTTGTTGTCTCCTCTTATTTGTTGTCTTATTATCTCTTAATAAATTAATTTATGTTAATTAAATTGTGTTGATAATAATTCAACATATATTTAATTTAATATAAATTAATGTTGTTGGTTTTTAACCAACACCAATCATAGCCGTTGGATGGCTCTTGGATTACAATGACCGTTGGATCCATGAGAGCCATGGATTGAGATCCATTGGATCCCAAACTAGTATATAAAGAGGGTAGCCCTAGCCCTTGGAGGGTACACCAAGTAGATGCCTACTCTACTTCTCTCTCTCCCTCTCATTCTCGTGCTCTCTCTCTCTCTCCATAGGGTGGCCGACCACCATTGTTGAGAAAGGAGAGAAGTTCTCGCCTTCGCCTTCGACGACTCGAGGATCTCCTTCTTCTTCGTGGCTACTCGCTATAGAGGAAGACGACGGATTTCGCTTGACGAAATCAGGGGATCTATTGCTTGGATCTTCATCGAGGATTGCGGGAGGAACGCGACTCATCATCGTGCCTGCAAGTGCGTTCTTCGTGGATCAGACTTGAGACAAGAGGATCTCTTGTTTGGGATCTCGCGATCACAACCACACTTCAAAGGTATTCCTTATACTTTGTGGTTTGAAGAAACGATCTGAGAAGTGTTCTCGTGATCATGTGGTTTCATTATTTGATTTAAATTTTTTAAATTCCGCTGCACCTTGCGACTTGTACGACTAGTCGGCCCGATCGTATTCGATGTGATCGTCACGCTTCCATGATGCGCTTGAGGATTCTCGATATCCTTCATCTTTATCTTAGATACCCTATCAGTCAACTCCTTCATTTGTTTTGGAATCTTGGAGATGCTCCGGTCTAATTCATAAATTCTCCTGTCAATCCTCTCGACTATAGTAAGCTTGTCAGCAAGGAGTCCCATGCTAGGGATCAGGTCCTGAGAGAGATCGACTACAGCTAATTTTCCCCCTCCAGATGAGAGTGAACTGGGAGATGGTGTATAGGCCCTGCTGGTCATTTGTGAGTGGCTAGTTTCAGCCATCTGCTGGAATACCATCCAGACGGTATCTGCTCCTCGTGATGTATAGCTGCCTCCACAGGCAGCGCTCACTAAATCCTGCATCTCAGGGTTGAGACCAGTAAAGAACGACTGGAACAAGATGTTATCATCTAATCTATGACAGGGACACTTCTGTAGGATATCCTTGAATCTTTCCCAAGCATCACAAAAGGCTTCATGGGGTAATTGGGAGAAACTCGTAATTCGTGTCCTCAGCATGTTAGTTCTACTCAACGGATAGAACTTCTTCAGAAACAGGTCCTTGAACTGGGCATAAGTGGTGACGGTGATTCCAAGATTCTTTACCTAGTAATCGGCTTTTCCACCCAAGGTAAATGGAAGGGCTTTGAGCCTATTATAATTCGGGCTAACATTATGATGTTTGAGGTTAGCACAGATGAGCTCAAAGTCCCTTAGAAATGCATATGACTCCTCAGATGCATTCCCATCAAAATGTGGCAGCGGGTTCAGAAAGTGCGGCTTCAACTGAAAATCAACATTGGGTTCGACCATACTCAAGTAGTTATGAATTTGATATTGTCCGGGGTTGTACGCCGCATCCATTGGTGGTTCGACCCCAACATTTAGCTGTCCTAACTGAGCTCGGAGTAGTGCGTGTTGCTACTCAGATGTAGCTAATCTGGCAAGTATCATTCTCATCGGGTCTTCATAGTTCTCTTCTTCCTCTTCTTTCTTCTTTGGAGGCATTTTTCTTGTATCTTCTTTATGGCCTGAATCAGCAAGGTGTTCTTGATTAGAAGAGGATTTATGAATCAAGATATTCTCACCGAGGTGAAGGTCTTCCTCGATGAGGTGAGAAGAGAGAAATGGAATGGTTTGAAAGTAACCATCCCGAGAGTGAGTAATCCTAGGCTCAAGAGGGTCATGAGTCCAGGTTGGTCCAAGTTGCGCTTGGACCTTTGAAGACGTACTTTTTGGAGGGTTCAATGAGAGATTCACAAAGTCCGAATAAATATCCCCCAATTGGTCATCTTCGATGTCAAAAGAACCGATTCGATCACGATAGTCAATGAGACGCTAGTTTAGGTGCACGTAAATGTGCAGAGTGAACTCACACAATGCAAACACAATTCAAACCCTCAATTTCACCAACTCAACACGTGATGGCCGTAAGAGTTCGGCCGAATTTCTGATCAATTTTAGTTGGTGAGTATACAATCTTGGAAAGATTAACGAGCTATTAGGTGCCTGTATTTTCCTACAGACTGGCCCGATTCTTACGACTAGTTGGACCTACTTTCAGCTAGTATAGGAGTACGTACGGACCGTATAAATACGGCTACCCCTTCCTTGAGGAATAAGGCATCCTCTAAACCTCTCACTCTGCTAAGGAAGTCCGGACCGTTTACCGGCTCTCGTATTCCTCACTGAAAAGTAGCTATTCGCCTAAAAAGAAAGAACCAGTAGTAAGTAAGAAATCCAAGTTTGGCTCTATCCTAGGGTCGTCTCTCTCTCACTTGCAAGTAAACCAAACAATGAGGGCTTTATACACCCGAGAACAAGGGTTCTTTTTATTCCAATTAATTACTGCTCAATTCAGTCCCAATTTTAGAGTTAGGTTATCACTTGAAATTTATATGAACACACAAGCACGTCTACCGTTCAGTCCCAATTTCCTTTTTGACCTTAAGTTATAAAACAAGAGGGGAATCGAAAATAAGAATGCAAACGAGAAACTATGATGCATGCTAATAAGAAGGTATACTTACAGTGAGTCCCAGCACTCTCCATGCATTATGCAAAACTGAATTTGTAAATATTACACTAAGTGCATGCAGATCGAGAAAACTGTACCTAAACAGTATACTATTAGCGAGGAAGTTGGTTTGATTTTGAGCTAAGTAGTACATTTCTATGTGTGTCTCATTATGAATCTTATAAGATATGTGAATCTTCTAAGATATGCGTGGCCTAAATTACAATGGACACAAACAAATTTGAATCTAAACTACAGTGTGCCTAATCCTTAATTCGCCACTCAAGTTGAGCCCCACCCTCAACGGAGAGTGAAACAGGTCTCGACACAACACAAATAATGTCCAAGTCTTTTTTACATGCGCGAGCTCTCAAACAAGAGCCGCTATAAATGAGAAAGTTACCAAAATTATTACAACAATAATTACAAAAATATCTCTCAAAGATAAATTAGTTCTCCTCACTCTTCAACAGTCGGCGCATCATGTCCGTCGACCTCCGATGCACTCCAAGTCTATCGGGCCCTCGCAAGGAAAACAAATTTTATGTTAGAGAGACCAACAATAAAATATATACAAAAATGAAAAAAAATTGCAAAAAATGGAATAAATACAAGCGGCTCGGGGGTCAGGCTACCCGAGTAAATGAAAATCTAAATCCAAATTTTTAAATTAATCCCTAAGCCGTTTGCCACCCCGGCAATGGCGCCATCTGACGGGTCGCTAAATACGTTAAATAATTGGGGCACGTTGTAGTACATGTACTTAGCGATTCAGTCAGAACCGAGAGAAAGATCTCCGTGAAGAGTGTCTCGGCTTAATTTATATCCCGGGCAAGTCCGAGGTCGAACTCAGGGAGGCAAAAGAACAACTTCGGGTTAATTTGAAAACTTAGGTCTAGATTTCCAAGCGGTATTTTTTTAGATTTTATTAATGCAAAATGAATGCCAAATGCGAATGCGGTTGAATTAAGACACTAAGAAATCACACAACTTAGCTAAATTAATTTTAATGTCAAATAAGTCCAATTTAGCATAATTATCTTTTTCCTAGAGTCCTAATCCAATGATGAATGCAAGACACGTTTTTTAGAATTTTAGGGGTTAAGATGCAACAATTAAAAATGCACACATTTTAAGGGTAATTTCATAATTTTTTGCACAAACAGTAAGCAAAAATTATGAAAAATTTAATGGAATGAAAACATGATGCAAGGAAGTTACAGTAAAAGTTTTGGAATTTTTTGACAGAATATGATTTTTTTATGGATTTTTTAGTGGAAACAGAGTGAGAGTGAGTAATTAATTCTTAATAAATCCACAATAGCAAATTAATCAGAGAATGAATTATCCCAAATAGATATTTTCATATGGAATCCAGGAGACTTGAAATTTCGCGAAAATGATGTACGTGGATTTAATTAAAAATCAAATACTTAAATCACTCTACGATTTCTTTCAGGCACAAGACAACTCCACTTTGGATGAAAATTGGATAGTTTCTCAATCACATATCAAGGCGTCATTCCTAATTTTGTGGAGTTTTTAGAGCAACCATTTAAGAGCTCGATTTGGATAAAATATGCAGTATTTAAGTTGAACATTTTTAATTAATTCACTATATCTCACAAAAATATAAAAAAATATTCAGATGATAGAGAAATAGTTGCTCAACACAATGGCATTTTTCATTGAAGAAAAAGATGTAAAATTGAGGTCCAAATTAAGACATGAACATAGGGTTATCAGTGCAAATCAGAAATTGAAAATGAACAACACAAGCATATACTAGGACGATTGTGCAATTACATAAACATAGAAATAAATCAATGGAATTTTTACATAAAAATAAAAAAATGATAGACCTTTCTTCTTCCTTCCTTCTGCGCAGGTGGAACCCAACGTGGGACGGTGGCGGCGTCGGCGGCGCGACCGCACGTAGGGGAGGGCGACGAGGTGGCTGCGGCTGCGTGAGGGGCACAGTGGTCGGCAGAGCGGACGAGGGGTGGGGGGGTGCGGCCGCGCGTGGCTAGAGGAGGGGAAGAATCGACGGGGGCGCGGGGGCGGCGCTCCGTGGCCGCGTGTGGCGCAGGCGAAGCTGGGGCGGAGGGGCGGTGTGCCGCTTGCTCGGAGTCCGTCGTACTGCGGCGGTGGCCGGCTGGGGGCGGCGAGCTACAGCGGTGGAAAGGAAAGGGGAGGGGCGGTGGGCCGTGGCCTGCGGCTCCTCCTCTTCTTTTTTTTATTTTTTTTATTTTTTATGTTTTGATTAAAAACTGTTGTGATATTTTTTTGAAAATTCTTTTGTTTTAATTTTAATTTTTTTAATTTTTTTTAAAACAGGGAATAAATGTGGATATACAAAAGGGGAAGAAGATGATTTTGTGGTGGTAATGTGATAAAAAAATGAGAAAATAACAACGATGATAAAATGAAGGGAAAAATTACCTACGATGAATGTGGTCGCCTATGTTGTGCTCACAAGAGCACAGTCTTCACTCGAATCACCGGCGAGCGATGAGCTCGAGCAGCGCACGTATGCGGATGCGATGTTGGCCAAGAAGCCAATGGATCTCACCGGAGAGAGGGTTGTCGTCGCTCGACCATGGTTGTGTCGCTGTCACCGATTCAACTCTGGGAACTAGGCTCTTTCTCACATAAAGATGGATCAAGTGCAAATTGAGGAGGATGAGATGTATATAAAGAGGATGAAATGAGAGGTTATTAAAGTGGTGGGAGGTTATATTATTAATGGAGTTGAATGGGAGGTTTAAGAAATGGTGGGGTTGAATGGAGGTTGGTGGTAGAATAGAGTTGAATGGTGGTTATTGTAGAGAACGTAAAATAATTAAATAAATAAAATGAAATAAAGTAGGCTACTTTAAATACAAAAAAAATATAAATAATGAAAAATAGTGGAGAATTTACAAGGGAATACATACAACATGTACATTTTTTTGTTTGCTTTTCTAATATGAATTTTTTTGTCTTTTTAATAAGAGATATTTACAACGGAAAAATACAATAAAATAATACAACCATAATACAACACAACCATGATTTTTTGTATTTTTACTAATTAGGAAAGATAAAGAAAGAATAAATATATATACATAATATACAATATACATCTAGGTCCCAAAATCCAACTTTTGCAAATGAGCTCCGATTTTAATGAAACCACTTCCGTTGGATAGATAATTTTCTAACTTGACTTTAAAAGTGAGTTTGGTGAATTTGGAGTTCATACGGAGCGGGAATTTGGCCTGGAAGTTGGACTTTATGGCTTTTGTCTTTGAGATCTAGGAGCATTTATTTGAGGTAAAATTTGTTTTGTATTTTTTTGTATTTTTATGTACATTTTTAGGAACAAGTTAGAGAAAGAATTAGCCAAAAAGGAGTTGAAATGAACTTATTAAAAATACATGAAGTTTTGGGCTATGTACAAGTGAAAACTCCTTTAATTTTGCCGATTTTTATTGTTAATTTATTTTGTACATTCTAATATACAATAATTAATGTATTTTATTTACAAGAGTCATTTTGTTAATTTATGGATTTTATAAACATTTATTAGGGAATTTACTTGGGGATTTTTGCTAAAATCAAGATATTGAGATGATGAATCGTGGATTCATCAGCGGCGACGACGAAGCTCGAAGGAGCTCCGATGAGGCGTCCGACCAATCAAAGCTGGGGTACCTGCAAGGGGTTAGTTGAATAGTCGAGGTGTGTGGAGTGCTCGTGGGTTGACCGTGAGTGCGTGGAGAGGCATGAGGGGTGATGAAGTAAACCAGTGAGGGTGCTCCTCCAAGGTGGCAGAGCTTGCATCGGCGGGAAGTGTAGTGCATTGTCGGAGAAGATGAATGCGTACGCAGAGATGCCAGCTCCGAGGCGAAGCTCGGAGGATGGCCGACGGAGCGTGGAGTGGATCGTGGGCGGCGAATAAAATATGAGAAAAAGCAATAAAAAGAAGAAGAAGATCGGGAGGGAGATGGAGGCTTCTACCTGGAGATTGGAGCTTGAAGGTGTGCTCCTGGTCGTTGCTCGAAGGATGGTAGGCAGTCCTGAGCTCGTGCAGCTCACGGAGGAGGCTGCGGCACGCGGGGGCCGTGGATCTCGCCGGAGTTGGATCTCGGTCGTCGCTCAACGTCTCCTCAAATCGCTGTCACCAAGATGAAGGTCGGAGCTCAGGGATTCTCTCCGTGATGGCAGATGGGGTCGAAGGTTGATGATGGTGGAGTATTTAAAGGTGGGAGGTGATGGTATAAGTGGTGGAGTTGGTCGACGTCGTGGAGCGAGGATGAAGGAGTTCATGGTGTTCGAGGGAGTCGGCAAGGATGAGGGAAGAGTGGGGTACGCTGTGGAGGTGACAGGAGGCGGAGATGGTGGCTGGAGTGGCTCCCAAAATAGAAAGGGGGCAGCCCTCGCGCAAGGTGGGCGACGTGGGGCGCAGGCCAATCGGGAGGTAGAAGACGACTTCTTGACCGTTGGATCGAGCGATCCAAGGGTCAGGAGAAGGGAGGAAGCGGAAGGTGAGGATTAGATCGGCGGAGCGAAATCGAAGGCGCATGGCACACCACGTGGCGGGCGTAGATAGAGGCGCTAGCGTGCGGTGGAGATGATGCCCTGGGATTTGATCGAACGGTGGAGATCTAAAGAGAGGTGAATGGCCAGGATGGGGTACTTCTGGTGAAGATCGGAGGGCGTGGATGCAGCCATGTGGCACAAGGAGAACGCGGTGCTGGCTAACGGTCCAGATGAAATCCAAGGCCTGATCGAATGGCTGGGAAGCGTTACAGCATGGATGGCCCAGATCAATAGAGAGGAAGGGCGATCGGACGGTGGAAATGGAAGGGCGTGTGGTGCGCAAGGGAGCGGGTTGTGTGGCGCAATCAGAGGGCGCCATGTGGCCAGCTCTGAGTGGCTGAGAAAGAAAATGAAATTAGAGAGAGAAGGAGACCGAATTTGGAAAACCTCAAAACATGAAAGTTGTAGATCTCGGTGAGATCTACAAGTTTCATGTTGACCAAAAACGGTGATGAGGTCAAATATGATACAAAAATACAAGAGTACAAATATACATACAAATAGTATACAAAGGGGCCCAAAAACCAAAGTTTTGCATACGAGCTCCAAATTGAATGAAGATGGTCTCATTTTAAAGGTCTCTCGACGTGTATTGATCTGAAGGTGAGTAGACCTAATTCGTAGGTTGTATGAGAGGGATATGTGCATTCTAAGGTCTAGGTTCTCCCACTGGGTTTGGGGCTTTATTGGGCAATTTACAAGATAGGGATTTTTGGCCTTCTTCCTAGTAATATACACAGTATAAGGAAGGTGTTATTTGATTTTAGAGGGGATATAAAATACAAATAATTAGGTGAATTATTTGGGAGTATTTTACAAGTGGATTTTGCAAATGAATTGGCTTCTTATTTAATGCAATTAAGAATGATAAAATGCATGTATTGTGGATTTATGCATGAATGCTATTTATGCAAGATAAAGGGAAATATGCTGCTAAATACTCAGGAACAATGCTCTATTTTCAACTTTAAGAGTGATGAATCACAGATTCATCAAGGATGAGCTACCAGAGGAAAAGACAAACGGATAGTTCAACTACTTGTCTGGGAAGAGCTAACACAATTCACATACCTAGTATGTGGCATTTCAAGGTTACAAGAGTATACATTTGAAAGGACGGTTCTAACTAGGTTGTTGAGTTGAAGTCAACAAAGGAACATGGAATCTAAGGGTTGTTGAGTCACAATTCCTAGCATGGACGTGGTTCCAAACACATTAATAATCCAAAGGACTTAATTGAGCTCCAAACTTTGATTTTGTAAGGACAGGTTTAAAGTCTTAATCATTCTACTTTTTTATTTTCCTTTTCTTCATTTAAGCAAAGGTAATATAGGTGGGTGATGAATACCCATTCATGCTCCTTTATTCCTTTATTTTGTATTTAAATCACTATCTAAATACATATAACTTGTATAAATTAATTCATTAACTGTTGTATGTGAATAGTGCATGAATGCATGTATTTAAATACAAAATAAATGAATAAAGAAAATAAAATAAAAATAAAGGAAATATTATAAATACTGATTGAACCTAAAACCTGACACTAAGTCATATTGACTTGGTTAATAAGAAATAAAGTAGGGGAAATAAGAGTAAAGAAATACATACAAAATAACACTATCACCTAGAAACCTTAAGTGCCTGATACACTACATATACAGTTAAGCTTACACTAATTTATATACTCTCGTACACGCTTCAAATAAAGATATTTTCAACACAAAACATGTACATAATAATACATAGAAAAATACAAAAATAAATGCAAATAAAAATAAAACACCATGTAACTGGGACACATAGATGAAAAGGCCGCAAATAAAAATTCACAAACTAGTATCTTCTCCATATGAACTCGAAATTGACCAAACTCGCCTTTATTGTATTCTAAATTAAATTATCTATCTAATGAAGTGGTTTCATTAAATTTGGAGTTAAGATACAAAAGTTGACTTTTTGGGTCCTATTGTACTATATGCTTATATATATTTTTTCATTTAATTCATTCTTTAATTTTCATTCTTTTCATATTTTTAAGTACTTATAAATTTTATTTGAAACGTATTGCAAATATAAACATAAAATAAAACCATTAAAAATCATTAAAATAAATAGTATAATAAATCATATATGTATGTTATACATATATTATACATGCCCATATTTATTTAAGTATATAGATAAATCAGAAAAATAAAATAAAAATGTATAAATACATAGCTAATAATATTATTAATACATAAATTATGTATATTAAATAATAAAGTCTTAAATACAAATAAAAATAAAATACATAATACATAGGTAGTTATACCTATAAATACACTTGTAAAAATTAACCTATAATAAATAGGCTGATAAAAATAAAAATCATCGAAAATAGTACATAAAATAAGAAACAACTCTCATGTTTTGAGAAAAATTTAACAAAATCATTTCCTATTTTATTTTTCCTAATCTATCTATTTTTATTAACAAAATCATTTTCCTAAACTCAGCCATGGCCGGTCCCAAGCCCGGGTAAATGAGGAGGGGTGCGTTAGGTAGCCGACAACCAGCGTAAAATAGTCGGAGACAACTTCCTAAATATTATTTTTTAAAAAAATACTATTTCGGAAGTTACTTCATGACAGTCAGATCTTTTCAACATGGATTTAAGCAAACATGTAGATTTTGTTGGGGTGTTTCCTACTTGCGACGCGTTGCATCGCCTGAATGCAATGAAAATTTGGTAAGGGTCACTACATCGCACCCTGGAGGTAGTTCAAAATTTGCAAGGGTTCTCGCATGAGGAATGCATGTGGGTAATTAAGCTAGTTTAGTTGCATCACCGCCCGGATGCAGTCTAAAATTAACAAGAGTTCTCGCATAATGGACGCATGTGAGTAAAGAAGTTGGTCCAAAAGAGATTGCAATAAAAGTTGTGGATTGGTAGTTGGAATGTTGGCACTTTAACTGGAAAATTGATGGAGATAGTGGATACGATGGAAAGAAGGAAGATTCATATACTATGTCTTCAAGAGACTAAATAGGTTGGAGAGAAAGTAAGGGAGATTGAGAAGACATGCTTTAAATTTTGGTATTCAGAAAGATAAGGGTAGAAATGGTGTTGGAGTGGTTGTTCATAAGGATTTGAAGGATTGTGTGGTTGAGGTGCAAAGATTCGGGGATCAGATTATTTTGCTAAAATTGGTGCTTGAAGAAGAAATTCTAAATATCATCTCAGTTTATGCACCACAAATTGGTTTAGATAAAATGACTAAACAAGCTTTTTGGGAGGATCTGGATAAGATTTTACAAGGAATTCCACAAAGAGAGATGATTTGCATAAGTGGAGATCTTAATAGATATGTGGGAAAAGATGCTCCAGGTTATGCTAGTGTTCATGGATGACATGGTTTTGGGGATAGAAATGAAGAGGGAAAAGTCAATCTGGATTTTTTAATGGCATATGACCTTTTCATAGAAAACACTCTCTTCAAGAAGAGGGAGGAGCATTTAATTACCTTAGAGATGTAGTAAATGAGACTAGAGATGTAGTAAATGAGAAGCTTGAGGTCTGGAGACATGCATCGGAGACTAAAGGATTTCGTATAAGTAGGGCTAAGATGGAATATACTGAGTGCACCTTTGATGGAAGCAATGGTGAAGGAATTGAGGTGAAGATTGGTGGCAATAACATTTGGAAGAGAGATTCTTTTAGATATCTGGGATCTATTTTACAATAGGATGGGAAAATTGATGGAGATGTTACTAATAGAATAAATGCAGGCTGGCTAAAGCTGAGAGGAGCCTCTGTTGTTCTCTGTGATAAGAAAATTCCTTTAAAAAATTAAGGAAAGTTTTACAAAGCAGTCGTGAGACCTGCTATGCTCTATGGATCTGAATGTTGGCCTGTGAACCATAGACATGTGCAGAGAATGGCTATAGAAGAAATGAAAATGCTAAGGTAGATGTGTGGACATATATGTAAAGATCGGATTCAGAGTGATGCAATCAGAAAGAAAGTTGGTGTAGCTCCGATCGAGGATAAGATGCGAGAAAACCGCTTAAAATGATTTGGTCATTTGCAAAGAAGATCAACGGATGAACCTGTTAGGAGATGCGAGTGTTGGGATATTAAGCCAGCTAAGAAAGGGCGAGGGCGGTCCAAGAAGTGTTGGAAAGAGACTATACGAAGGGATCTTAGTTTTTTGGATATAAGCCCAGGATTGACCCAAGATAGATTTGAATGGAGGCGAAGAATCCATGTAGCCAACCCTACTTAATTGTGGGAAAAGGCTTTGTTGTTGTTGTTGTTGTTTTTGTTGTTGTCTTCTTGTGTCAGACGTGGACCAATGGGGGAGGTGTCTAAGTTGACCTCAGTCAACTCCCTAGCCTCACTAGCCATGTGTCTTGTCAGACAATGACCCTACATTAGCATTCACTACATTGAACAAACCACCTCTCTCATTTCATGAAACTCTTCCTTGATCCTTGCTCTTCCATGTTAGACTGAATCCTTTGTCAATTATGCATCGATTTGGGTGGAAACCCTGGATCTTTTGAACACATTCGTCATAGTTATAAAATGAAGCTCAGGACTTCGATTTGAAGCATAATCCATCCTGAGTAGCCTTTTACCCATTGATTTGAGTCTTGGTGCAATCCTTGTTGATAGGAAGTAGTTCCCTTCGGTCCACAATGAGAAGAAGGTGAATCAGAGGTGATTCCAACCTCGCCAGAGCTCTGATGCACGAGCTTAGTTTCTAGGCTTTCTAGGTCAAGTGAGCCCTTATTTCTTTTGTTTCCTTTCGATTTATTTATTTTAGCATAGTAGTAATCTTGAATTCCTTAGATTGAGTCCAAGTAATCGAAAATTTCCCAAAAAAAAGCGATGGAGCTTCAAGCTTCAACTCTGTTCATGTGCTTCCTCACCGTTTCGACCCATCCTGATCACCTCCACATCCCCTGATCTTGTGTTCGTCAAGGAGATCAAGGTCTCTCAGTCCATCGCCTCACCGGAGAACCTCCACCCGATCATTCCATCTATTTTTCGCCCAACCCAAGGGCCGAGGACAATCTTCTTTGAGCCCTGAGCTTTTTGGTGCAGGTCTAGCCCAATATGAGAAAATAAGGGGGGAATCAAGTCCAACTTAGGCTCCAGGAAGACCAGGTCTTCTCTGAGCTCCAGATCTCACTACAGTGAGATCCAGACTAATCTGAAGGCACCAACAGCTCCGGGCGACCTCCGATAATCCATATAGCCATCTCCGAGCTGCATCTACCGACGGAGTTGCAAGATCTGATGGGGGAAAGGAGGTCGGGCACTCAGTTCTTCCCTATTCTTCTTGAAGAGCAGGGACTGTTCGATCAAAGATCACGCTCCAATTATGATCCTATTCGTCGGATCCTGATGGAGCTCAGCCATTGATCCAGCTCTGAGATTTAATCGTAGGTGTCCATCAATGAACAAGTTTATGCGCATCGAGGTTGTCCATGTGGATAACTCAATCAACTGTAGTTGTTCGCCCACGCACGATAAGGGGTATTTTTCACACTTTCCCCTCTGCCACTTTGTATTTAATCTTTAGTCTATAAACATTCATTTGTAGTTATAAAACTTCTGCAATATTTACATTAGGAACCCTGAGATTTATTATATTTTTACTTTAGTCCATTCCACGTCATCTCACGAGCTTGTGCGCTATAGGAGCGGGAATTTTGCTTGGATCCCATCTGAGGTTGGTGTTATTATTTGGTCCAAAAACTTTGAATATTAGTTGAAATATTTATGGTAAATTTACAAGATTGGGCATGTTGTTCTAATTATTTGCATTTATACCCGTACTAGTGCATATATAGTATTTAAATGTGGAAATATTTCATGTATGCCCATGAACTTCTTTAAAGCGTTATTAAATGCTCTAAAACTTAGAAGAAATTTCAACTAGGTCCTTGTTCTACAAATTTAATTTTGTCTTTTTATTTTAATTATTAATATTATCATTTCACATCTAAAAATTATAGGAAAAGTATTTTAAGTGTCTGAAACCATATTATATCACATGTATTTTTTCTTAAGGCAGTAAAAAAATATTTTTCTATTTATTAAAAATCAAAAATATTGTATCTTCCAAAAGGGATTGGCGACGCAACTTGTTGCACGTCTCCCAACAGTCTCTTTGTAAAATGATTTGACTTTTTTAGATATGTAATCTGATTGGGACAGTTCATAAACATTAACATCCTTCGTTTAGTGTTTCTCCTAATTAGCATTTAAAAATCCTTAAAAATTACGAAATGTTTTGAAAAAAATAAAAATCCAATATGTCTATTTTTGTATCTTTTATTTTCTGATCAAATATTTTTGCAAAATATTATTAAAATTCCTAAAAATGAAAAATGAAAAAACCTTATAAAAAATATTGAAAATCACAAAAAATCACAAAAACATGTTTTAAGTTTATGAATTTTCTGTATATTATCAAGTATATAGAAAAATTATTATTGGGCTTGATTTGATAGATATTTATGAAGCTCATTTCAAGTTCGTGTATTTACTATATTTTGTTTATTCTATGCATTTCCTTATTTAAAAATCCAAAAATCATCAAAAATAAAGAAAATTTTATAAAATCTAAAAATATTTTGTTTCTAAATTTTTGAGTTTATTTATTATATTTTGAAATCCAAAAACATCTCTTTTTATTCCTTTTTCTATACAGTATATTTATATATATTATCTTACACTTTATCTTGAAATTAACATTAAAAATTTACAACATTAAAAACATAAAAATGCATATAAATTAAAAACCACAAAAACATTAAAATTAAAAATACAAAAAATCACTAAGTTGTCTATTCATTTTTTTTGTTCTACCCTATGTGCTCCTTTGTGGTTCGACCCCTACTTCTCGTTACTATACACATTCTTGTAGGTTATAATATATTTTAGCTCACATAAATTTATTACTTAATCATTGTTGTGGGTTAATTATTGATTGATTCGCTTGAGTTGAGTTCTGAGAGCCAAGAGAGGTATCGATATAATGATCGTCGATGCTACTTATCAGACACCACATGCCCTCCAAGACTGGACGTTAGGAACCTCACTTGAGCACTTCATCACAAATTAAAAAAATATGAAAAAAATTGAATAGTTATATTATTAGTTTAATCATTATGGTGCATCGGGTCAAATCAGGTTTAACTTCTATTTAATTTAGAAAAAATGCATTATGCTACATCCCATATTTTAATATAATTACTCTATTATTTTTAAAAATATATTTTTTGGATGGACGTCTAATGGAGAACCATCCCACCTTTTCTCAAAAAAATATATTTAAAATAATTTGTAAAATTCATATATAGAAACATGATGTGATTTATAAATCTACAATTTTAACAATAATTGTTAAACAGTAATTGTTGATAACAGTTGCTAACGTATTGTCTCTCTACGGTGATAAAATTTCTTCTTGATGTGGAGGCATCATTTATCACTATTGGAGGGAGATGGCAGCAATGCACGATGGGAGAGGCAACACTCATGAGTGTAAACAAGTAGATGCAATGTTAGATTGTCAACTCGCATGCTCTAAAAGTCAAAAGGATGGAACTAATGGAAACTTAATTTAAGGAAACTTAAGAAGGGAGACTACTTGCAATGGACGAAATATGGAACAAGAAGAGTTAATGGAGTACTACACTAAGAGTTGGGGTTATATTAAAATATAAATATTTTTTTAAGAGTTTGCATTTTATTTAAAAATTATGAATTATATTTTTATCAGAAAATGGATGGCAAACTTGCGGTTAATAGAATCAAGTGGTCCAACCCGATTTTGATCGGTTTCCATTGGTTTCTATTTTTTTAATAAAAATCGATTGGTTTAACAATTTTCTTGTGGTTCTTGACTCAACTAAATCTACCCTACTATAATCATATCGTTTAGAGTCCAAAAATAAAAAGGGGATATGGGATTCTTTCTTAATTAATCAATTTTTTATACTTGTGAACTTCATCGTGTGACTTCCACAATTCGCACAAACATGTAGAACAGTTTGACCCATGAGAATATCTACTATGTGTTTGAGAAGAATCAAAGTAAGGGAACACAATTGAAACAAAAGAAACAATATAAACAATATGAAGGATATAAGTAACTATTGCAAAGAATCGAGATATTAGAAGAAGGATTGTCCGAAGAAGAAAAGAAATGCCACTGTAGTAGCTCAAAGAGGAGATTTTTCTGATGATGATGAAATAGTCATCATTATTGATCAGACGTATTCTAAGAAAACGTGGTTTCTTAATTCAGATTATTCTATGTACAAGAACATAAAGGGTGAGAAATGTCATCATGGCTTGCAACCTTAATATTGTTCGCGAGGTACAACATGTTGGCTAGGTACAACAGGATTGTCAAGTGTGCCTTCTTTTTTGCAGAGTTCTAGTGCCTTAGCCCTTACATTGTTCAACAACACTCAAATGCCATGTTGCTTGAGAATGGCATACATCTTGACCTATTAGAATGCAAATCTCTTCAATTTAGTGAAATTATCGATCTTCATACTATGCGATGTTATCTCACACTTACTTCAGATGAGCCCGAAAGCACTAATACAAGTTTTTTGTGCGTAGAACCAATAAAATGCAAACGCAAAAAACAAGCTTGACAATCATTATAAATGAATGTCAATATTCACCCTTAACCAGGCTACTTATTGATGGTGGCGACATATCTTTCTCGATGGTGAAAATAGTAGTACAATGGATAAAATAGAATTCTAACCCTAAAGATATATGTATATATCATCATGAAGATAGATCCCCTTATATGGATCGATACAAATACATAAATGGCATTAAAATTAGATGTTGCATGCTTCCATTGTTGCAATTAATATTCAGTCGAATAGACCGAATATTCTATTTGGAGGGAGGAGGGGGTGACCGAATAGAATATTGTCATTTGATCAATATTTAATCTAATCCGAGTATTCGACTTAATATTCGCCTGACTATTGCAATGGACTGCTGAGTTTTTTACTTTTTTAAAGGTTGATATTTCTCTCGGTATCATCACGAATGTTAAAGCTCCCATATGTAAATGAGATGTATTTTATTATATTTAAAATAATTAAAATAGAGAATGGAATAATCCTAAATATTCTCTAGAATACTAAATATTCTTTATTTGATGACCTCTCCGACCCAATACCGAGTTCTGTAACATTGGTTGTTTCGAAGGTGCATAGTGCATTTGCCCACCCCCCCCATAATATATCGGGTTGAAGGGATGGGTAATTATTCAAGGCATCTCAACTGTAGAATGAATGTTTAAGTGTTAAAAAGGTATTGGATTTGGACACAGGTCATTGGGGGGGGATGCAAGATTATATTTACAATCCACTGTGTATGCATTTTTAATTAAAACACACACACATGGACTATTATTTTCTCAAGGGAAAAAATGGCATGCACCCAGTTGGTACCAACCCAATATATTGTTGGAATTAACGGTATTGGGATAGTTTGATGCAATTTGATGGTCAATATCAAGTTGTATTGATGTATCTCAATTCCTGGAATTTAATGTTTCAACCCTGTGGGGTGCTGTTTAGTCCTACATCGTGGAGAGAGAAAACTGAGACTTGGTTTATATGTGGGAAGTCCTGAGACTAGTCTGGAAACAGACTAGAGAGGATTTTAGACTACAACACACACACGCACGCACACGCACGCGCCAGGTCGGGCCGGGCGCGGCGCGGCCGCGGGTGCGGCGTGGCATGGCAAAGACCGAGTCGGTTTTGTAACCGCGTGTTTTGAATTCCAAGCATTACGCCCCATTATCTTCTCACGAAAACGTAACCGCCCGGACGCCTTTAAGTATCTCTTAAAGGGCGTGGGTGTGGGTTACGAACATCCATCACATTTCATTCTCTGCGCCCTTCTCTTTTCCGAGGACGGACGCTCCTTTCCTCTCTCGAACTCGGGTTTCGTCTACGGAGGTGGCTTTCGAGGACGCTTAAGCACAGTGCACACCGTCAACGAGCGTGGACCGTCGGACCCTGGGAGCGGCACGTCAAGGCCCTGTGCGCCGGTAAAGTGGGGGACGTTGTCTCTCTAAGGGGAGTCCTACAACAAGACGCTTCGGTTGTGATCTCTAACTCTACTTTTCTTTGTCGCATTGTTTGTCATGACTTTGGTTTCCGGATTTCTCCCTTGCGCGGATATGCATATGTTATTTAATCGGATATTTCTCTTATCACTGTTAACCTGGATTCATACATATGATAATATGTTCTGTAAATCTGTGGTTATGTGGATTTTTGTATGTATGCTATGGATGTTTTTCTCAACAATCTTAGAGAGACAGAGTTATAACGTGATAAGAAAAATGTCGGATTTGAGGTTTCCGTCTCGTGTGGATTTCACTGGTATGCCAGAGAAATTTGGGGGTCAGAATTTCAAGCGTTAGCAACAACGCATGAGAATCTGGCTGACCACGATTGGCCTGATTTCGGTTCTGGAAACCGAGTGCCCTAAGTTATCTGAACAAAATCCGGATCCTGAGATGGTTAAGATGGCGGATGCGTGGAAAGAACATGACCGTCTGTGTCATGGGTGCATTCTCACTACACTATCGAACGTTCTGTTCGATGTCTATGGCGCATCTACCAAAACCACCAAGGATCTGTGGGAGGAACTGGATAAGAAATATAACACGGAGGATCTGGGTATTGAAAAATACTCAGTATCCAAGTTCCTGAAATTTCAGATGATTGAAGGCAAATCGGTTTCGGATCAGGCTCATGAGTTTTTGTTATTACTCCATGGGTTAGCCGAGGCAGAAATGAAACTTCCTGAAAAGTTTCAAGTTATGTCGATCATTGAGAAATTTCCCAAGTCCTGGGAAGATTTTGGGATGTCCTTAAAGCACAGGAAGGGGAAAATTCCTCTGGATGATCTGATGGCCTCGATAGCCATTGAAGAGGAGCATAGGAAACAAAAACCTGTGATGCCTGTAGATGTGAACCCTAAGGTTAATGTGATAACCTCAAAAGGAAACATTGCTAAAGGGAAAAATAAGAAACTGAAAGCCAAGGGAAAAATCCAGAAAAAACCAAAGAACAAACCTTGCTGGCAGTGTGGACAAGTTGGACATTGGAAGAAGGATTGCCCTTCTCTGAAGACCCAACAGAAGTCTACGGATGTCGTTCCTCAGGCTCTTGTGCTGACTGAGGGAGGCGGGTCCGGTGAGGGGTATGTCACAGTGAACCCTGAACTCTACTTTGTAAACGAGCCTAATGAGTGGCTTGTTGATACAGGTGCAAATGTTCACATTTGTACTGACAGAACATTCTTTATGTCTTATTAGGCTTCAGCCGGTAGTACAGTAATGATGGGGAACAGATCTGCAACCAAGGTGCTTGGGTTCGGACAAGTCGAGCTGAGATTCTCAACTGGACGAGTTTGGACTTTGCGCAGGGTGCTGCACGTTCCTGAGATTAAGAAGAATGTTTTGTCTGGTTCTTTATTAGTTAGAGAGGGTTTTCAGTTAGACTTTAAATGTAATAAAGTAATTTTTCTGAGACATGGTATTTTCTTTGGAAAAGGATATTTGGCTGATCATGATCTTTTATTTAGAATAAGATGTGACATTGATAGTTCAGTTAATAAAATTTCTGGTTTTGATTCTTCTACTTATGTTATTTCAAATATTGAATCTACTGATCTATGGCATGCTAGGCTAGGACATGTAAATTTCAATTCTATGAAAAGAATGATGAAACTTGACATGATTCCTAATCATACTACAGACAAACTCAACAAGTGTGAAATGTGTGCTCAAGCTAAGTTGCCTAGAAAGCCTTTTCATTCTGTGAATAGGGAAACTGAAATTCTAGACTTAGTTCATTCTGATATTTGTGAGTTTGGTGGTGTGATGACTAGAGATAACAAAAGATATTTTATCACCTTCATAGATGATAGCAGTAGATACTGTTATGTTTATCTGCTTAAAACTAAGGATGAAGCCTTAGAAAAAATTCTTATTTTTAAGAATGAAGCAGAAACACAAGTCGGGAAAGTAATTAAACGTCTAAGGTCAGATAGGGGTGGTGAATACACATCTAAGATATTTGATGAACAATGCAAACTATTTGGCATAGTTCATGAGGTCACTGCACCATATTCACCACAGTCCAATGGAATAGCAGAACGAAAGAATAGGACCCTAACTGATATGGTCAATGTATTTTTACAAATTTCTGGGCTACCGTCTTACGTGTGGGGGGAAGCTTTGAATACGGCCTGCCATATTCTGAATAGAGTTCCCTTAAGGCATAAAGATAAGAGTCCATTTGAACTTTGGAGAAATAGGAAACCAAGCCTAAAATATCTTAAGGTGTGGGGATGCCTGGCTAAGGTCTTAGTCCCAGAACACAAGAGAAAGAAGCTTGGACCTAAAACAATTGACGTGGTCTTCTTGGGGTATCTGGAAAATAGTTATGCTTATCGATTCTTAGTAATTCGGTCTGAGATCACAGGCATAGATTTTAATACTATTGTTGAACTTCGTGATGCTACATTTTTCGAGGATATTTTTCCAATGAAAAAGGGGATTCCTGAAAATCTGATTACTGACGTAGCCTCAACATCTGGTTCTATTCCACAACAAATAGAAAAGATGTCAAATGTGGGGGCTAGCTCTTCTGAACCCAATGAATTTTTGGAGGATGTTGAACCTAGACGAAGTAAGAGACCTAGGATTGCTAAGGATTTAGGTAGCGACTTTGTCTCTTACCAAATCGAGGGTGATCCTCCCACATACAAGGATGTGATGGCTTCTACTGAAGCAAGGCATTGGAAGGACGCCATTAAATCTGAAATGGATTCGATCATTTCAAATGGCACGTGGGAATTGGTCGATCTACCTCCTGGGTGTTCCACCATAGGAAGCAAATGGGTATTCAGAAGAAAACTTAGACCGGACGGATCCATAGAAAAATATAAGGCAAGACTTGTAGCCAAAGGTTTCAAACAGAAAGAGGGTATTGATTATTTTGATACCTATTCTCCTGTTACTAGAATGACTACGATTCGGATGCTCATTGCGTTGGCCTCCATACATGATCTCACAATTCATCAAATGGATGTGAAGATTGCCTTTTTATATGGTGATCTTGAGGAGGAGATCTATATGGACCAACCCGAGGGATTCGTAGCATCTGGTAATGAGAGAAAGGTCTGTAAGCTTGTAAAATCTCTTTATGGATTAAAACAAGCTCCGAAACAGTGGCATGACAAGTTTGATAAGACTATCCAGTCTTATAGCTTTATTGTTCATGAATCCGATAAATGTGTGTACTCTATGATTAAAGATGATATGTTTGTTGTCTTATGCCTATATGTAGATGATATTTTGATATTTGGATCAAACATAAGGATAGTGGAAGAAACCAAGAGGTTCTTGAGCAGTAAGTTTGAGATGAAGGACTTAGGAGTTGCTAATGTGATTTTGGGGCTCAAACTGATTAGATCTGCTAATGGGATAGTTGTATCTCAGTCACATTATATTGAGAAGGTTCTTGAAAATTTGGCTATCAGAGCTGTAAATCTGTATGCACTCCTTATGATTCATCTAAACCCCTCTGCAAAAACAAGAGTGGAGTACCTGTAGCACAGCTACGATAATCCCAGATTATAGGAAGCTTGATGTATCTTGCGAACTGTACTCGACCTGATATTTCATTCATGGTCGCAAAGTTAAGTAGATATACGAGCTGTCCTGACCGTACTCATTGGGAGGCCTTGGATCGAGTGTTGAAATACCTTAAGGGTACTACACTTCTTGGACTGCATTATAGTAAATATCCTCCTGTCTTAGAAGGATATAGTGATGCTAGTTGGATAGGTCAAATGGAGGACTCCGGGAGTAACGGTGTGACTGGGTATGTATTAACCCTTGGAGGCGGTGCAGTCTCCTGGAGGTCTGTGAAACAGACCATTTTGGCTCGGTCTACTTTTGAGGCAGAGTTGTGTGCTTTGGACACGACAGGTATAGAGGCTGAATGGCTTAGGGAGCTTCTCTCTGAGATGCCCATGGTGGGTAAGCCGATACCGGCAATTTCTTTACATTATGATAGCATGACTACTATTGCTAAGGTAAAGAGTTCAAAGTACAATCAGAAAATAAGAAGACATATCCAAGTTAGACTTAAGTCTATTAGGGATTTGGTGTCTTCTGGAGTGATTGCTGTGGAATTTGTTGGTACCAAAGATAACACGGCAGATCCACTTACAAAGGGACTTGATAGATCTTTAGTCCAAAAATCCAGACTTGGGATGGGGCTGAAACCCACTGAGAGTTTACCTGCAGTAGCAACCCAACCTAAATGAGTGGAGATCCCACAAAATAGGTTCAATGGGAAAACAAGTTGTAAGGGGAACTGGTTGGCACTCATTATGCAATACTTTGCTTGTGAGTCCTATCCCTGAAAAGTCGAGTGCCTGAAAGCTGCAGGAAAAGGTTGAGCATTATGCTCTTAATGGATTCAAGCTTTTATAAGCAGGATGTTAGCAGTGCATCCTTGGAGAATGCCACCTATATGAGTATTTCTGTGGGCCGCAGATAAAGGATGAGGGTTTATCCTTTAATATACTCATGAAACAGGGTAGGGTGCAAGGCCATTAAGAGCACCAAAACCAGAAGATTGTCACCATAGACTTCACTCCGTCGTTACCTCTCGATACCATTACATCAAAGGATTAAAGTTCAAGACATAGTTCACTTTATTCCTGTGATGGTGAAAGGGGATAACTCAGGTAAAGGTTCAAACCGGAAGGTACCTTTACTGAAAGCAGAGTGTGGAAACCCGAGATTCTTGGCTCTTCGTGTTTCAACAGTGAATTCGTGGGGGATTGTTGGAATTAACGGTATTGGGATAGTTTGATGCAATTTGATGGTCAATATCAAGTTGTATTGATGTATCTCAATTCCTGGAATTCAATGTTTCAACCCTGTTTAGTCCCACATCGTGGAGAGAGAAAACTGAGACTTGGTTTATATGTGGGAAGTCCTGAGACTAGTCTGGAAACAGACTAGAGAGGATTTTAGACGACAACACACACACACACGCACGCACGCGCACGTCGCGCGCGCGCGCGCCGGGCCGAGCCGGGCGCGGGCGCGGCCGCGGCTGCGGCTGCGGCATGGCAAAGACCGAGTCGGTTTTGTAACCGCGTGTTTTGAATTCCAAGTATTACGCCCCATTATCTTCTCACGAAAACGTAACCGCCCGGATGCCTTTAAGTATCTCTTAAAGGGCGTGTGTGTGGGTTACGAACATCCATCCCATTTCATTCTCTGCGCCCTTCTCTTTTCCGAGGACGGACGCTCCTTTCCTCTCTCGAACTCGGGTTTCGTCTACGGAGGTGGCTTTCGAGGACGCTTAAGCACGGTGCGCACCGTCAACGAGCGTGGACCGTCGGACCCTGGGAGCGGCACGTCAAGGCCCTGTGCGCCGGTAAAGTGGGGGGCGCTGTCTCTCTAAGGGGAGTCCTACAACAGGACGCTTCGGTTGTGATCTCTAACTCTACTTTTCTTTGTCGCATTGTTTGTCATGACTTTGGTTTCCGGATTTCTCCCTTGCGCGGATATGCATATGTTATTTAATCGGATATTTCTCTTATCACTGTTAACTTGGATTCATACATATGATAATCTGTTCTGTAAATCTGTGGTTATGTAGATTTTTGTATGTATGCTATGGACGTTTTTCTCAACATATATATTATATAAACTCAACAAGGAAGTTTTCTTTGAAGAAAACTCCATAAATAAGTTACGAGAGCTGGAGGGAAGAGTGTTCACTGGAGAAGACAATATAAAATCATTCATCTAGAATATGACCCATTTCTGGCCAACCACATCCAGCATACAAGCTATAGATGTTCCAGCTGCTCAGCCGTTGATCTGAACCGAACAGCCATGAGCGACTTCGAAAAATTCTCAAGATAAGATAGGTCAATCCATGGGGCTTCACTAGCCAAAGTTCTCTTGTCCGTCGCAAGTAAGAAATAGATGTGCAGAACTCCTCCAGAGTACAATCCACCATAGTATAGTGTGTAAGTAGAACTTCACCATGCACACTGCTGCCATCAATCTTTGGAGAGTCGAAGTCCGTGTTGGATAAGCTGGAAGAGGCTCTTGAGAAGGGGTTGGGTGCTTTTGAGTAGGTGGATGTCGATGGTATCGCAACAGTCATTGGTGCATCATGCATTGGTGATGTGATCCTGTTCGGATGGAAGTTCATCTGTATGCAAGGACTTTTGGTATTATATGGATCGTCCTTTTTGTTATCTGATGGAGCAAAAAACTCTCTTCGTCATCACATGTTTTGTGCAGAGGGTTTGCCATTTTGGGCATGTGATCTTCTATCTGTAGACTGCCCTCGGGGGTCTTGGGGAGGTGGTGGAATTGGTCTCGGATGGAGGTATGCTAGTGAAACCCATCAGTAAGGTGATGGCAGTGGTTGGTCGGTTCTTGAAACCCTGACCAGTATATAGACTCGGTTCGACCTCCTGTTCTCTCTTAAGGTGGTTGAGGTGCTGATTGGCTTCCCTTGCTATGGTGATGGTACTCTTTCCCTGTTCTCTCTTAAGGTGGTTGAGGTGCTGATTGGTTTCCCTTGCTATGGTGATGGTACTCTTTCCCAGCTGATTAAGAGAGCTTGGACTTCACTGTGTAGTCGACCCTAGAATGATTGGTTGTTGAAAAAAGTGTAGGCCACCCGCTTAGATTGACTAACTAACATTTTTTGTCTTGAAATCTATATTAATGTTCAATTCGTTTATTTCCGAACAGAATCTGAATCGAACATGAGCGAAAATCGAATTTGAGATTTTTCAGCCATCCTAACTATGGGGGGCCATGTGTTGTCGACACCAAAGGAAGACCAAGTAATATGTGAGACTGATACGTTAAAGATGCCTTCAAAAAAGTTAGCGAGGTATCTCTCGACAAATTTATATAATGGTCTTGCTAAAACCATTGGCATTAGAGAAAAAAGAAGCTAGCCCGAGGGCAAAAATTTGAGGTAAGAGGGATATGATCATAGGATAGCAAGAGACGTAGGTGTGCCCGTAGAAATGGATGTTCATCTAGTGAGTGACACTTGAGGAGGAACTTGCATGGGAAAGATCCTTATTTTGATATATAGCGGTTAGGCTCTCTTGCTTATTTTTCGTAGTTCATTAGTTAAGATTACTTAGCATTTTTTTATTTTCGCTTTCATTGGGTATAAATTATGTATAATTTATGCGTTATTTAAAAACTTTCAAAGTTGCAAATAACAAACATATTTTTATGCACATAGCATTTTGCTAGATTTTCTACTTAGGCGCATTGCATTTGCGATCGTATATTTTCTTGATTTGAATGTTATTCTTATCTTGTACACTGCAATATAGAGAGCATGCAACAAGTACACGATACTCACTTGCACATACATTATCTTTCATTCATTGCTCTCTCGCATTATCTAAACTATGTGTGTTTGCAACTGATTTCAATTTTCCACAATTAAACTTCATAAAAAAAGAACTCGATTCTAAAATTGAACTGGACTACATAGTCGTACTAGAATTACACATTTGCTTGTTTGCATACCACCTACACCCTCGTTGATATATTCTATGTTTTTCTTATCCTTAGCTCGACTTCCAGGGAAGGGAAGTTTTGGGTCCTTCTATCAATCTACAGTTTAAACTACCGATTTGATTTTCATAGAGAGGGAAGCATTGAGCAGCTGAGTACTAGATTATGTCATTAAGCAAGAAAGTAGACATTATGCATCGTCGTGGGCTTACCTTCATGGACAATTATCGAGGAAAATTGACTTGACAACTTATTAGGATGTGGTCCGATTAGACTCGTTGACAACCATCCAAAATACTTAAGTCCAAGTTGACAATTAATAATCCCTACCACTTATAATACACTCTCACACTTCGTGAGTTTCCGATGTAGGGTTATGTTGGGGTGTTTCCACCAAAAAATATTGTAACACCCCCAACATAGTCCCAAAACGGAAACTAATGAAGTATGAGACTATGTTTTAAGTGGTGCGGACTATTAATTGTCAACTTATGCTTGAGTATTTTGGGTGGTTGTCTTTGGGTCCAATTGTGCCCAAATCCATCAAGCTGTCATGATCAATTTTCTCCGTTAACAGACCGGAGACCTTAGCCCTAGATGTCACACACTCTATTGAATACCTAACCACCAAAAGTTGGGGAAATACAACTTAACTATTGATCCTACATTGAGTACCTTCCATTAACTTTTATATGATAGTTGTGAGTAATGCTAAGTGCTAGAATTTGATTGCGGTTACCATGGAGAGGACTCCCCGTTGAAGGTGGATTTCTCAAGAAGACAAAATATTAAGATGGTCACTATCTATTATTAGGGGTCCTAACTTACTCTTATGTAATGATTGCGGGATCATAAGAATATAAAAATGAAAATATAAAAAATCTCCATCACAATTGAGTTGAGTGGGTGAACCTGTGCTTGTTTTGAGGCTTGACTGTTAAGCAAGATAAGAGATCTTTAGAAAATCGTTTATGGAGGCATTAGTTTTAGGAAGAGGTTTATAGGAGATCTTTAGAAAGACGGTTATTGAAGGATGTCTCGAACATTAGTCTGCATTGATGTTGTTGTCACGGACATGGGTCCTATTAAGATGCTTTTCTAGACTCCGATCATATTTAGACGTCTATCCCTGGCCACTGCAAAGATGCCCTTTGATTATAAAGTTGAGAAGGTTAAATTCAATGTCAATATTAAGATCATCCTTGTCAAATTCATATGTTACATTATTTTTCCTTTGAGGCATTGAAATGTAGACAATGAAATATTAGAACTTTGGGATGATGTTGTTCTTATCCATATGTTAAGACATCCTCAGGGGGTATTTGTTTACACTTCTGCCACCAATCTTTTGTATTCTAATCGCATTTATGTTGTTCAATACTTGGACTTTACTCTTAAGAAACCTTTATCGATGATCTTTGATCTTGAGTAGACCAAGCATTTGATGACCTTGACTCTGAGCTCTTCTTCATATCCTTTGTGTTTATGTCCATGATGAGACCACCTTTCGAAGAAGTTTGCCCAATTGATGGGCCTCCTTAATATACTTCTTTTGAATATGCTCTTTCTTACATTAATTCTCTCCCTCATGTTATAGATATCGACATCATTGAATGAGTTCTAAGTTCCTTAACCTTGCCATAGAGTTGAAACCACTCCAGAAGGATATAAAGTACGCATTTCTTAATCATGATCATAATCTCTTTGTGACTATGAATGCTCATTGGAAAAACCTCCTAGAGAAGAGACAAAAGGATTTTTCGGGCTATTAGTTGGAAATATCATGGATCTTAAAGGAATTAGCGCAAAATTTTGCACCCAGTACATTATTCTTGTGGAAAATGCTAAAATCTCTCACAAAATGTAAAGACACTTGAATTTGAATGTATGAGATATAGGTAAGAATGAAATCCGTGAGTGGATAGGTGTTGGGATTATCCATCCCATATTTAACAACGAGTGGGTTTGCACCCTTCAAATGGTCTCGAGAAGGTTCTTCTCACTATTGTCAATAATGAGAATTGAGAGGATATCTCACCTCACATGGTAACATCATGGTGGGTTTGTATAGACTATCAAAAAATTAATATGGGGACAAAGAAAAGTCATTTTCTCAGTTGTTTATTAATCAGATTCTTGAGAGACTTGCGGGTAAGGAATACAATTGCTTCCTATATGGATATTCTGGATATTCCTACATCACCATAGCTAAAAGGTTCATGAAAACCCAATGTTTACCTGTTCCTTTAGAATTTACCTTCATATGCTTGCATGTTGGGTTGTGTAATGCTCAGCTACATTTCAACGATGCATGCTAAAAATATTTTCAGATATGATATGCAAATTTATGGAAGTCTTCATCGATGACTTTTTGGTGTTTGGAGGTTCAATTGATGAAATGCTTGAGTTTTAGATCAAGTTCTCCAAAAGTACGTGGAAGTCAACCTACTCGTTTCTCGAGACAATTCTCATTTCATGGTGATGCAAGGGTCGTGATGAAATACAGTATGCCAAACAAGGGATTGCAATGGACCCCTTCAAAGTTAAACCTATCCCTTATATGTCTCCTCCCATGTCTTTGAAGGGTATTTGATCATTATTGAGATATTTCTATTTCTATTAATCTTTTAATATGATGTCTCCAAACTTCTTAGACCCTTGACTAAGTTGCTAGGGAAGGATCAGGATTTTAAATTCTCAGAAGATGCCCTCATTTTTTTAAAAAAAAAATCTAAAAAGAACCATCATCCAGATACCCATCTTGCAAGACCGATCCTTGAACTTCAAAGTCATGAATATTGGCTCAGATTATATCATTAGATTGATCCTTGAGCAAAAAAAAGGATTAGAAGACTTATGGCTTCCTTGAGCAAAAAAAAAGGATTAGAAGACTTATGGCTTCCATTTTGCTAGAAAGACATTGGATGATATCCAATGAACATAACAATCACATAGAAAGAACTACTAACCATAGTGTTTTCCCTGAAGAAGTTTAGGGCATATTCGCTCTGTGCACATGTGGTAATCTACACTGACAATTCGACTACTTAGGTACATTTTCCCCAAAAAAGACCTCATCATATACTCTTAAGGTGGATCCTCTTGATGCAAGAAATTAACACATAAATTATACATAAAGCAAGAGCCAAAAATATTGTTGTCATCATTAATCAAGGCTTCTATTATCTACATCTGAGTCCTCATTTGATTCCTCATCGTTGATGGCAAGACGACCACTCTCCACCTCCTCTGAGAGTGGGAGGAGGCATTTATTCCGTTGATCTCCCGGATTGGCGTTGTCACCTCCTAGCCGGACATGTCACCAACCCCCGCACACCTCCTACATCACCCTTGCCTCATCCACCTTCCCCACAATCGATCCGTAGTCGCCTTCCCAGATCTAAGGCCAAATCCAATACCAACCCTTCTTTGGAGATGTACATGCAGGTCGAGACAACATCCATCTATGGTCCTTGTTATTGGCTATAGAACTTCCTTGGAGCCCTAGCAAACAACCTATTACATGATGTGTGATGCATGAGGATGTTCTTTGCTCCTCTCTTGTCCCAACACAATCGTCTCTCATGTCTATGTTGCACCGTAACCACGACCATATGGAAACCTAAAATCGATGGTGTTTTGTTACATGCATGACTATCCTCGTTGTCTTTAAGGAACACAATCAACAAAAGCAACCCATGGACAACAAACAAAGGAAACCATTCAATGGAATCCCCATGCACTCTCCATCGCATCTCTTTGCGCAACCATAGCACATCGCCCTCATTTTTTAGTACAACCAACAACACCAGAGAAACCTAACACCAAAAAGTTGAGAATAATCCTCACTTCCCCATGAATCTCATTCCCAAATCTGTGTATTATGTGTGACGAGGAAGTACCTACATGTTGCCACTACCTCCCCTCCTTCTCCCCCATGTTGCCTACTCTCCCAACCCACACTACCCTCGTCGTTGCATTGCTCCCATGTGCCTCTCCCATCTTCACCTTCCTGCCACTGCTCGCGATGCACACATGGCTGCAAAGATGATATGAGTGGCGATGTTGGGATGCTTAAAATTTAGAACAAGAAGGGAGAGGATGACAAAGAAGAAGGGGGAGGAAAGAAAAAATGAGTATAATAATAATAAAATAAATCAAACTTTAATATGGCCTATTGGATTTTGCTTTAGGTGCGTGTATAATTAGATTAACCCATGATGCTTAGTGTGGTAAGTTGATGGGAGAGGTATGATGCAAGATAGAGCAAGTGTATAGAAGTTGTGAAGTAAATATGAAAAATAAATTTATAGAGGCCGTGATGCACAGAATCGTCATGGATTAAAATATTAGGATATATTGTTGATATATCGACGATAAATCTGGCATTGTATATCAGACGATACTGATATTATATCTATGTTGTTTTCCTCGATATCGATCGATATCTCACCATTATATCAGGATGTTGATGGGTATCGATCAAAACTTAAAGTTTTGAAAGTAACTTTCCCCCTATCAATCGATATCCCAACATCAGTTTTCTATCTCGTCATATCGTATTGTTATTGCATGCTAACTTCTTGTCTTTAGGTAAGGCTTCAGTAAAGTGATTTTCACCCTTTTAAATGCATTTAGATGTGGATTTCTTCGAAGTTTTTTATATCTCATGCCTGAATCATATGTTCTTGAGTTTTTTCTATTGTTAGTTTACAATTTCTTGCGAGAGATGATTTTTGAAGTTTTTGATGTATTTCTTCATAATTATTTTTTTATTTCTCTTAAACATCATAAATACAATCATAGATGTTCGATTTCTTCGTGAACGAGCACCCCAACCGTGGATATCATCTCTTACTCCATCATCATCATTACCACAAGGTTCCCAAGCTCTTTATTTTTTTAGTCGTGCCACCGATGATAGCATTTCCAATGCCAATGTTGATGTTGCTTATCCTCACACATAATGGACAAGACTATATACTTCTATATAATATTGGAGGATTGTTGTGAGTACATAGAGTCAGTTATGCAGCAGAACGGCGAGGAGGAAGTAGAGGTTATGTCAATCCACCACGTAATTCTTGGTTTTGTTTGTCTTTTGTTAGGATTTAATTTATTATTAAAATGCATATTTTCTTGATTTTAGACCATTGATTTTTTATTATTATGAAAGATGTACCATCTATATAATGATTGGATAAATTTCATTGTTTGTTTTCTCATATCTCTCGACTGTCACCACTCTCCAGGTATTATATACACAATACAATATTACGATTTGTGTGATAAGATGTATACTAATGTGTTATATACATATCCAATTTGTTTATGAGTGAATTGGAATGTTACTGTTTTAAGAACTAAGCTGATTTTAATGTGTTACATTTTGAAAACATGTATGGATGAGATAAGACTCAATGTCCGCAGTGATATCCATCTGTTGGTACGCTGCTTCTAAATGCTTTCAATCAAGGTTTTAAAAACCGAATCAGACATCAAACCAAGTATGTATCGGTTTTTGGTTTTTATAGTCGGACCAATGAGATCGACCGGTCGAACCGGTGATGGCGTCAGCAGTTCAAAGAAACCGGAAAAGACCAAACCGCTATATTGTTGGTTTGGTTCGTACGGTTCAACCGGGTCGAACCGAGTTAGACCGGTATATCATACAAATAAATACGAAAAATGCTACATCATATCTTTCGAAGATTTGTTTACTCTTGTCCTTCTAAGTTTTCCCATAACACTTATACCTTGTTTTTTAATACAATTGCATGTGTCTCCTATATTTTTACAAAATCAAAAGTAGTGGCCTTTTATTAGTACACTTGTGCTCCCATTTTATACCAACATAAGGATGATAATATGATTTTTTTAAGAAAATATAGGAGCACAAGTGAAAATTCTTAAAAGTTAGGGGTATAAATATTCTTTAAAACCTCGAAAGTGCATAATAATCATATTTCATAAAATTTATATAAATACATAAATGCAATGTAAAAAATTAATAATTTTAAAATGATTTAAACTCTAATTAATAACAATTGTTGTTAATTTATTGCTTCTCATAGTATGATTATGACAATGTCTTCTTCGTCTGTTATTGTCATAAGTGGACAACTTCATACACAATGTAGAAAGAGAGAGGTAATACTCACATGGTAGGAAGGGACAAGCGATAATGAGTCACTGGCACATGTGAAGGAGAAGAGATAAAAAGATACTATACTATGGGTTAGAATGAGATCAGATTATGAATAATTCTGAAAAAAAGTTTGTATTTTGTTAATTTATTGGAAATTATTGTTTGTCAAAAAAATGGATGGTTGAACCGATGGTTTGGTTCAATTGGTTAAACCGGGTTTAAGCGATCCAACCGGGTTTTGACCAATTTTGACTGGTTTTTATTTTCTGAATAAAAACCGGGTCGTTGGACCGTTTTTCCTCTGGTTCTTGATTTAACCGATTCAACCGGCCGGTTCGGCTCGGTTTTTAAAACCTTGCTTTCAATAGATAGAATGTCCTAAATAAATTAATTATATTTAGGGTTTTTATCAGTTGTGCCCCTCTTAGATATTGCAATATCAATTATGCCCCTCTTTTTTGAAATATCAGTTGTGTCCCTACCTTCTTGCAAAATTCACAATTCTGCCATTTTATAATATCAGTTATAGCCCTACCTTACCTTAACAGGAGGGCAGAACTATGAATTTTACAAGAAGGTAGGGGCACAACTGATATTCCAAAAAATGGAGGGGTATAACTGATATTGCAATATTCAGAGTCACAACTGATAAAAACCCTCAATTTTATCATGGGAAGGTTGGCTTTTCTATGTCAGGTAAAGATGTAAAGCAACTCCACCTACGTTGCTTATTTTCAATACCAAAACTGAAACCACTGCAAAAAGATTAATTTAATAGAGACACTACTGATCAAATCTAACAATTCTAACATTTGCACTATATGTTGAAAATATCTCATGCATCGCATCAGTATTGCAGATGCAACATAATTAAAAATAAGGGGTTTTACGACTTGTGCCCTTCTTAACTTACGCAATATCAGTTGTATTATATTCCTTTCTTTTTTTAATATCAATTGTTTCCATGACTTCTTACAAAATCCATAGTTCTACCCTTCCACTAATAACTGATATTATAAAAGGGCAATGTGAATTTTGTAAGAAGGGGCACAATTGGTATTAAAAAAAGAGATGAGCATGAATAATATTGCAGAAGTTAATAATGGTATAGTAAGTTGAATGTATATCAACACACCATCGTATTCTAAATAGGGTAACTTCTAATATCCGATAATTCCTCTGTGATTCTTCAGACATATGGATAAAAACAGATGGACGCCAAATAAAAGCACCAAACTGATGTTGTCTTCAACTATCATTGAATTTAGACAATAGTGAGATTTTAACTAGATAATGATGCACCACCATAAATGAAATTTTGCAATACCAGAACACTACTATTGAGCACTGTACAAAATAACCGATATAAAGATGCAAATGTTTGTTGCTGTTGAAGTACATAATATCGAAAATAGGTCATGCAATGGCTCCTGAAAATGCGATAAGATCAGTGAACTCTTTCTTAATCAATCATTGCATTTTTATAGACTAAATTTGAGTTCAGCGATTCAGTCCATGAAATGAAAGTAAAATTGGCAACCACCATTATTCCAGTGTACAGGATCGGGTATAAAATGATACCTGATTAGTTTCGCCTTGCACATTAATGGCATCCTACTTGAAAATTCAACAAATTCCAACGACTTTGCAATGTTGATCCATCTAATTTAAATTCTAGTGAGAAAAGGCTACGGATTACATGTTCATGTCCTCTATCTAGGATCCAAAACTTACCAACTACTTGCAAATAGGGCCCCCTTATAAGAAAAACTAGCAAGAGAAAACTTGAAAATAGACATTCATGCTAGTTGGTGTCAGAAAAATGACTTGTCGGCCTTCATCCACGAGGGGTTGTCACTCCAAATAAAGATCGGAAGAGGAGATGCCCATGTGTCGAAGAGGCGGTCTCTCACCGAACTTCATCAAGTACGCAACCTCGTAGACAGGCTGCAGCTCCTGGATCACATGAGCATCCAGGTATGCCTCACATTTGAAGCACCATACTGACAAGTCACTGTCATGAATACCAAATGGAGGAGTCATTTGAGATGCACATTGGTTATTCGATTCAGGTCCCACAAACTACAGTAATGGAATAGCACCTGTAACTTAGGGCAAGGCAGTGACCATGCTCCTGGTAATGGATGAGCATGTGCTTATTGATAAAGCGGCTGCACAAAACGTCTTTACAGATTAAGCACAGCCAGTTCTCAACAGCATGCTCACATCTGAAATGAGAACGGATATAAAGATTAAGAATTTCATAGTGTACATCTTTTACAATAACAGTACCAGGAAATAGACGGGGATAAACAGTATAAGCACGGCAAAATTATCTAATAGAACCTCTTTTCTCATATATTCAGAACATAAAAGAAAAAATAATGTCCAAGAAATATGGCAAACAGCTAGAGGGTATAACTATAAGAAGTTCCAGAGACCTGGGCCTCCCGGTATCCCATCCATAGTTTTAAAAATCGGTGCCTTGAGGCGCAAAGGCCGAAATCGCCCCGAGGTCCATGCCTCAGGTCCCCTAGGTGGGACGTACACCTTGAACTGGCTTGAGGCATTCGAGGCGAGAGGCACTCGAGGCGAGGCAGAGGCGTAAGCCTCGAGCTGAAGCCTTTTTTTCACTTTTTGGTTATTTGGTTCGCACCCGACCATATTTTTACCTAAGCATAATATTTTTTTATGTTTGTGTTTATGTTTTCATGTTAAACCTTGCATAGTTGCATATTTCTATATATAGCTCCAAGCAAAAAGAAAAAGAAAAGATCGCCTGAAAGAAGCGAAGCTCAATAATCTTGTATACATCATGTTCAATTTATCATACATCTACACATACTAGTTCTATTGCACATAGATTTGAGTTTAAATTGTTTATATTAGTTCAAGTTCGCAACTTAATTTTATTATTCGGTTGCATGAGTTGTGAGACCCTCGTCTTGTTGGGGTATGATATGATAGGAGATGCATATGACGGTTCTCCAACTACGTCCACCAAGACATATGATTGGGATTCAAGGCATATCAACATTTTTCTTACTTTGAACACTAAAAAATATGATTTGTATTGTACTTTTAGTATTAAGTATGGACATTAGTTCAGTATTCATAGAATCGTTGAAGTTGGAACTTGATATTTTGTATATTAGTCGCTTAATATTAGTTTTTTTTAACATCAATGCTTTCATCACTTATGTGTTGTATCTTTTACTAGTCTAAAATTATTTTTGAATGTGTTTTCGGCAAAACATAATATTATTATATACTTTTAAGGTATTTTGCTTTAATTTTATTTTTTTAAAAAAATGAGGCTTACGCCTTGACTGCCTTGAGGCTTACGCCTCACCTCAATTTCGAGGAAAACGCCTCGGACCGCCTCGCACTTTCTTAAACCTTGATCCCATCAACAAGCTTGTAAAAAGAACAGCTCTCTTGACGGAACAAGTACATTGAGCAATTCTTTAGGACTAGTTAGATAATTAGATAATTTTTACGGGTTAACCTTCAAGCACATGGGTGTTAACTCCATGAAATAGACATGCCCCTTTTTGTCCGATAATTCATTTTTGCCAGGAAATAGACATGCATTTCATGTGGTGAGTCCCATCTCGGTATCTCATCCGTCTCCTTTTTCAAAAAAAACTTTCAAGCACACGGAATAACCTACAAGAAAATTCGATATATTTTTTCTTTTCCTTGTGTGTGTTTATTAATTACATTTTCCTTTGGGACTTCTTTGTATTTCTTCCTCATGTTCCCTGATACAAAGACGTGTTTCCTCGTGTTTCACATTTCTTGCTTGTGATCTTTTGCAAATGTCATGCATGCTCCCGACCCACTCCGGATGTACAATCTAAAAATCATGTTGAAGGAGTGTACTTGGGTAAACGGATCTTAGGGTGTGACATCGTACCCACTTATGTTCAAAAAAGTGTAATAGAAAGAAATACCAAGCTGCTTTTGTGCACTAGGTCGTCTCCTCCCGTGATTTTTCCCTCCATGCGGAAAGGGTTTTCTAAGTACATCCTTTTGTTATATGTTTTCTTTCTTGGTTTTTTTTCAGCCCAACATTTTATGCCTTTCTTCTTGTGTTGCTACCAGTTTTCTATCTTCCAGCCCCTTTTTTTGTGGCCAACTTGATTGGATTGTTTGAAACTTGAAGTATTTCAAACATCTAAAACTTGATTGCAGAAACTTGAAGTATTTCAAATATTTGTATGCACTTGCTAAAATATTGTTATATGTGCATACTCCATACAGTATGGCTCAAATGTCCAAGCTATCAATCAATTTCCAAGACATAAAGAAAACCGGCAGACTACGCTGACTAATCGAACAAATTAGTCGGGTTGGCCGATTAGGGACTGATTAAGCTCTCTTAAGTCACTCACCCCACCAACCCGACTAATCGAACCGATTAATTGGCCTAGTCGGTTGATTTTTGCAAGCTTGAAGAGAACAAATAAAAAAAGGCTGCTAATAAAAAAGGAAGGGATAAGCAGAATAGAGAAAGAGAGTTGCAAAAAAAAAGGTTGCTTCATGGGATGTGGGCCTTTTTGTATTGTTGTTAAGGTCAAAAAATGAGACATGTTCTCTTCCACTCATTTTTTAACTTGAAAACAACCCAAAAAATGGCTGTAGTTGCTGGCTATCAACCGAAATAATCAGGGGTGAAAAAAAGATGAAAAAAATGAGTTGATCAAAACAACAAAAAGGAGAGAAGATTGTGGAAAGGAAAAAATTCAGTAACGAAAAAAATGAAAGAAGATAAAGAAGAAGAAAAGAGGGATTATCTGCTTGCATCTCCCACATTCAAGATGAGTTACCTTGGTGTATGTTATTTGCTGATGATATTGTGTTGATTGACGAGACTAGAGATGGAGTAAATGAGAAGCTTGAGGTTTGGAGACATGCATTGGAGACTAAAGGTTTTCGTATAAGTAGGGCTAAGACGGAATATATGGAATGCACCTTTGATGGAAGCAATGGTGAAGGAATCGAGGTGAAGATTGGTGACGATAACATTCAGAAGAGAGATTCTTTTAGATATCTGGGATCCATTTTGCAACATGATGGGGAAATTAATGGAGATGTTACTAATAGAATAAATGCAGGGTGGCTAAAGTGGAGAGGAGCCTCCGCTGTTCTCTGTGATAAGAAAATTCCTTTAAAAATTAAAGGAAAGTTTTACAAAGCAGCCGTGAGACCTGCTATGCTTTATGGTTCTGAATGTTGGCCTGTGAACCATAGACATGTGCAGAGAATGGCTGTAGCAGAAATGAAAATGCTAAGATGGATGTGTGGACATACACGTAAAGATCGGATTCGGAATGATGCAATCAGAAAGAAAGTTGGTGTAGCTCCGATCGAGGATAAGATGCGAGAAAACCGCTTAAGATGGTTTGGTCATTTGCAAAGAAGGTCAACTGATGCACCGGTTAGGAGATGCGAGTGTTGGGATGTTGAACCGGCTAAGAGAGGGCGAGGACGGCCCAAGAAGTGTTGGAAAGAGATTATACGAAGGGATCTTAGTTTTTTAGATATAAGTCCGAGAATGACCCAAGATAGATCTGAATGGAGGCGAAGAATCCATGTAGCCGACCCTACTTAATTGTGGGAAAAGGCTTTGTTGTTGTTGATGTTGTTGTATCTCCCACATGGATATGAAAGATAAAATGAGCATCAATTATCAAAGACCACATCCTTATTTTCTATGAGACGCATATATATGATCATATGTTAAGATCCCCATACTCAATTTTTGGTCTTTGAGTTTTAATGTGGACAATGTATGACAGAGACTAATGATGTCCGGAGCAAAGAGATCCAAAGGGACTCCATAGAAGAGATCTCATTCTTTTAGACAATATGCAGGAGGCTCAATTAGAAGTTCTCGTTTGAGAGACTCATTATAAAGGTTACATGTTAAAATTCCTTATTCAAATCTACATATGATAGCAGCACTCACAAAAGTCTCCATTACAGATTAGATCCTTTTTCAGTCTTCCGTTACCAAAGCACTCAATAGGCCATCACCAACAGTCGAGGACAACCCCATATCACAAGAGAGAGATAATGCAGTTGAGAGTTTGAGGTGTATTTGGTATATGTTATCGTTTTGTATGCTTTGATTTTTGTATTATCCAAGCTGGGCATTCGATCCTCCATCTAGAGCAGGAGTGGTAAGATCATGGTAAAAAAAACTAGCCTCGAGGCGGTCGAGGTGTACGCCTCGAGGCGAGGGAGTCTCATTTAGCATCGAAGTGTGTGCCTCGGTCCAATATAGTAAAGCATGTGCCTCAAGTGGCTGAGGCGTAACCTCGAGGTGAGGAGGTCGAAGTGTTCTATGAGGCTTTTTTACTTTTTTGAAGTATCTTGCTGGTGATTTTTACGATCTACTTGGTAGTTTGAGAAGCTTATAAATATCTGCCTGATTAGGATGATGATTATAAAAGATGAATGCCTAAATCTGATGTCTCTTTCAAGCCCATAACTTCATATTTACCATTAATTGTATCCAACTATTTTGAGAAACTCTTATCATTTCACTCTTAGTGAATGAATTCATAAATATCAAATCCAACAATACTCGTAAACTTGACGAGCTTTGCAATGTATCGAGCAAAACGAAATGGATAGAATCCATGGTTTCTTATGCTGCCATATATTATATGTTAGGCACATAACATTAAATTTCTTCGACATATATGTAATCCTTTTTTAATTACAACAATATTTCAAAGACGGATATGTAGTGTTTAATTCTTTCGCAACATTTATAGACAATGAATTCCTCTTTGATTGGATGAAAATGTGTAGAAAGGGATATGAAGTTGTTCTATTTTCTCTTTTGGTGTTCTTATCTCTATTGTTTTGTCATATCTTCTAGTGTGCATAAAATATATAGCTACATTGGCATGTATATAATTATAGTTTTATGCATATTGATCTTTATAAACTGAGGCTTACGCTTCGATCGCCTCGAGGCTACGCGTCGCCTCGGTTCCAAGGGAAACACCTCATTCCGACTTTCATTTTTTCAAACGTTGGTTAAGATATTTGTGTAATTGGAGGCTTTATGTGTGTAGAGTTGGTTAGTCCCACATTGCTAAGTGTGAGATTTGGTAGAGTTGGTGAATCACACACCCCATGTACTCATTGAGAGAAACATAATAAAAAAACATAACCTTTAGTGGATTTCACCCATGGTTTCATGATGCTCCTTAGGAAGTAGGGTTCCACAGAAAATAAAAGTTTTCCTATTTCTTTTTGATTCAACATTGTTTTTACACTTTCTAATTGGAGCTCAACACCTACTGTTACAAGCAAATAAGCATTGTCATACAGAACAATATTTCTCATAAAAAAAATATAGAATAATTTTGCTGATCCACGAGTATATTTGTTTTCTAACATCCTCATCCACTAAACTTATGCACTGTGTCAACTTACAAAAAGTCTCCAAAAATAAATTAAAATTTTCCTCTTGCTATTTGATTCTGCATTTTATCATTTATATTTGCACTGCTTTCTAGTTTAAACTCTACACCTTCTACACCTTCCCATACCAGCAAAATAAGCATTGTCATTGTCATTTGGAACAAATTCCCCCCAAAAAATCTAGAAAAAATTTCTGATCCGTGGATGTACTCGTCGTCTAACATCCCAGTCCACCAAACTTATGGACTAAACCAACGATAAAAAGTCTTTGAGAATAAAAAAGTTTTCCTCTTGCTATTTGATTCCGCATTCTATCTTATATATTCATAGCTTTCTAATTTGAGCTCTACACCTCCCGGTACCATCGAAATAAGCATTGTCATTGACATTTTGAACAATTTTTTTCCTCAAAAAAATTGGGAACAATTTTCTAATCCATGGTCATACTTGTTGTCTAACATCCCAACCATCAAACTTATGGACTAAGTCAACGACAAAAAGTCTGTGTATAAACTATAGAATCATTGCAATGGCTATCTCGTATTCCAAAAAAAATTTATCTAATCCCAAACCCTTGGTGATAATACTGAGAATATGTGAACCTCATTGTTTCTTTGTTTCATGATTTCTAACAAACCTCTTATCAAAAAATAGAATCCTAACAACTTGCAAGAAGAATATCGCTAACATAACCCTGGAGTTGATCTATGTAAACTTGTCTTGGATCAACAAAGAAGGTATTTTTCTGCGGTTGATACGCCAATCTACCAACCAAAATAGATAAAATTGGTAAATACTACGAACCAACCAGAGGTAGGCCTGTTAACCCCATTGCCTCTGTTATAAAATAGGAAGCAGAAGCGAAATCGGAAATAAAGATAAATAACATGAAAGAACAAAGATTTAACGTGGAACCCTACTCCCTAAGGAGCGGGATGAAACCACGGGAGAAGTCCTCAAAGGGGTGGATATTTCATTCCTTTTTCTTAATGAATACAGGAGGTATGGGGCTCTCCTTATATAGCCTCCACAGAGCCTCCAAGTCCCACTATTGGTAGATGTGGGACTAAACTCTGGATGGGGCAAATGGATCCTGGAGAGATCCATTTACCCATCCCCCATATATATGACGCATATACCAAATACTCCAACACTCCCCCTCAAGCTGGAGCATGCAACGCTCAGCTTGGACAAACATAAAGAAAATCAACTCACGCTACAGGACACTACGGACAATATCAACTCAACGCACAACTGTTGTTGTCGAGGACGTTGCTTCTCATGTCGTGCAGGTGAGGAGGATAAACGGGCTGGAGTGTGAGTCTGTTGAATCTCCTCGTCGGAGAGCATGTGCTCTGAACTGCGCCCATGGAAGGCCGTATCCCGATATATCGGCGATATATCGGTATCGACAGGTCACCGATATATCGCCGATATGTCCAATATCGGGTATCGACAGGCAAAAAAGGCAAGCCGAATCCCGGTGTCAGTGATATGGCGTCGATATATCGGCGATATATCGGTATCGACATGGTACTGATATCGATACTGATATTGATATGTCCTTCCATGACTGCGCCTGTCAGAGTCACAGCAATTGGAAATGAGTCTCCTCGTCGGAGTACTCAAGCCCGACACAACATGTGGACAACTGCTCCATCTCTGAAAAGGGCCGAACTGAAAAAGGTTTTCGAAGTGCAATCCTCGTCGGAGTCCACGGTCGCTGGAGAATGGAGTCTGAAAGAAGTCTCCTCGTCGGAGAACTAGGTCTCTCCCGTATAGTACAGAGAATGGTACACTACTCTGGAGTACCTATAATACCACATGAAAACCCTTACCAACATGGCATAGGGAATGGTCCTCTACTCTGGAATCCCTATGGCTCACATGAAAACTCTGGCTGAAACAACAAGAAGAAATATGGGGATCACTACAAAAGATGGCAAACACGTACTCATCTGAAAAGACCGCATACTCGTGCGTGTCTGAACTTGAAGACTCAGAATCTGATCGTCGAGTCTGAACAACTGTAATTTGTAGAGTCTAATCATCTGACCGGTCTGGAGAATCTGCCATCTGAATCTGGATAGACTTGTGACTCTACATATACTCCCCCTTTCTCCCATACTTGTCGGAAAATGAACATCGACAAAGTTTGGAGAAGACAATGATATGGGGAAAAATAACATGAACAATCACAAAATTTTCTTGCGGCTTTTCATTTTTTTTATAAGCCGTCACATTTTTTAACATTTTTTTAAAGTCGTTTCAACCATTTTCTTACGGCTTATCTTGCAATTTTTCCGGCTATTCCCATTTTTTTAATAGCCATCACAATTTTTTTCCCAACTATTTCACTATTTTTTTATAGCCGTAATTTCATTAAAAATTTTTTAAATGCGTAGAGTTGTTCAATTGTACGCGCCTTTTTCAATTTTTTTGAAATACGGCCCACTTGGGCCTAGAGATGCCTTAGCCCAATTGGGCTTTACAAAGTAACTCTTTCCTCTCCCCCCCTCCCTTTTTATAACTGGGCTGACAAGTATTTCTCACTCCTTTTTTATAAAATGAGCAGGCCCGTTACCCATTAGGGTTCCCAACGTGGGAACCCCTCTTAGGGACTATCGCCGCCCCTGGAGTTGAAGAAAGGACACCGCCTGGGGTCGCTCGCGCACTGCCTGCGCTACGATGCGTCGCCGCGAGAAGGGGGGGCTAAGCCGCCTGGTGGGGCTCGCATGGGGAAGCCGCTTGTGAGGAGGAGCGAAGGAGACCGCCTCTTGTCATGAGGAACGAGGGAGATTGCCTGCGAGGAGGAGCGAGGGATATCTGCACGCGAATGGAGAGGAGCACCTCCGCTTGGGAATCGCCTGGGATCTGCACGAGTTGAGCGTCGTCGCCAGTGTGTTGAGGTTGGTTCCGCCTGGAGCCCTTACGCGATGGGAGCGTAGAGACTGCGCTGGAGGATGCTTCTTGCAAGAAAGCACGGTGGAAGGAGGTGCCTCCAGGAGCCAAGTGACACAGAGATGGGGCAACGCTGCTCCTCCGCCCCTGGATCTGATGGGGCTCGCGCGCGTGAGGTCGAGTACGAGGGGCGGCGCACTGGATCTGATGGAGCCCGCGCTGATGCTCCTGGGCTTGCTGGACTCCTGTGTAGACTCCACTGGTGAGGAGTTGTACACGTTGATCTTTTCCTGGGTCGATGCCAGGTCTTCGAGGGAAAAGGTTGCATGTTCAAGAACGACTGGGGTTCCAGAAAACCCTAGGAAAAAACGGCTATCGACCAGATCTTGGAAAAGATCACAACTCTTCACAAATTAACCAAGAACAAGAACACAGCATGTTCTGCTAATTAAATTTCGAAAAGAATAAAACAAAGAACTTAAAATCGTCGAGAATCGACCCGCTCTGATACCATGTTATAAAATAGGAAGCGGAAGCGGAATCAGAAATAAAGATAAATAACATGGAAGAACAATGATTAACGTGGAACCCTACTCCCAAAGGAGCGGGATGAAACCACGGGAGAGGCCCTCAAAGGGGCGGATATTTCATTCCTTTTTCTCAATGGATACAGGAGGTCTGGGGCTTGTTATATAGCCTCCACAGAGCCTCCAAGTCACACCACTGTTAGATGTGGGACTAAACTCTGGATGAGGTACATGGATCCTGGAGAGATCCATCTACCCATCCCCCATACATATGACACATACCAAATACTCCAACAGCCTCAGTATATACGTTCACCACAAGGGAAGCCTCACATTATTCCACTTGTCCATCCAGTAAATGTTCATGTATAAAAATATCCATTGGCATCCCCTGATCTCAGCATAACTCAGAACGAAGAAAGCCTCCCGAGAAGGGAGAGGAAAGGGCTACGAAGCTGGACCAAAGCCTTCCGATTGCTTGTGTGGACAACCACCCCCCCCCCCAATTCTAATAACACCATAATATTCTTTTAGGGGCGGAGGCGACTATATTTTTGGGGGCTGAATCGATCATTCTCCCTCCCTTTTTTTGAGAGAATGAAATGTAAGAAAGGTAATGAAACATGTGATTGCATATAAGAGTTGGCCCTAACAGTAGTGAATCTAGTGATGGCATAGCATGTGTGCTAGATACAAAAGATGGGTGAAAAATGATGGGCAGGAGAGGAAAGACTGAAGGACCTTTCTATTCTAAGCAAGAAAAAGACACAAGCCTCATTTATGATGTGATTGATTTCTCTCTTCGAGAAAGGGAACTATGTATACTTCTGCAGGCAGGCCACCTGCCTCGTATGTCCATTTAGAGAGTTCCGATTATATAATGGCTTTTCCCTACAAGTATATTAAGTTGGGCCTTTCCCTAGCTTGTAGTCAACTTTTGACCTAACTGGTAAAGAGTCGTGGGGCAAGGGGACAACTAAGGTTTCATAGTTGTTCTAAGTCATGTGAACTAGTAAGCTTCTTCTACGTGAGCTATACCTAGTCGGAGTTATGCCTAAGGCCCTATATATTTTCTTGATTAAATTCTTTTTTTAAGTTTAAATTCTTTTTTAGAAGAATATTTTATGATATAATTAGTTGAAGTTGATAAATAAATGATGATATTTTAGGGGGCATGTATAGATAATAGAATTTACCATGACAAAATATTTTCACATGGTGAGGTGGGGACAGTATCTGAGAATTATGGGAAAGATGTGGTAGGTAGGAGCACTCATGTAGAAAGGAAGACCTCTTCCATCCTCGCACGATTAAAAAGGTCCTCCAATCATTCTTTCATGCTCCCAAGATTGATTAGACAATCTCATGCTGTCCCTCGCTATTAGTTATCGCATGCTTTGTATATTGGTCTCCTTGGGAAGTTGTCTCTGCATAGCTTGAGTAGTCATGTCAGCGTGCAGGATGGAATCGCAACCCTTAGCCTCCCTGCTTGATGCTTTGGTCTAACTCCATCGAGACCCTGGCTTCTCAATATCCCTTAGTCCCTAAGAGTGATGACTATTTAATAAGCTAAGCAGCAAGAGCAATGGACAATAGTACACACCACTAGACAGTTTACCATTTACCATTTACCGGTATTTATTTAGGAAATTTCCCGCAGGCTTTAAGAGAGAAAAAGAGGTGCAAGTTAAGCGAGAAAGATCGGCTATAAGCAGGGAATCGCACCATCCCCACCTCCAAAACAACGGATATCCGTTCATATTATTTTCCTATCAAACCAAATGCCTCCCTACCAAACAAAATGCCGGTACTGTCCAGTAGCCTTTTGGTCTTTCTACTTCAGCATACGACGAGAGTCTTGACCAATTTCTTTCCCTTACTACGGCTGCGCCTTTGCCCTACCCTATTGCTCCGGCAAGGGAAGAAGGGGAGGAGGAGTAACGACAAGTTTCCAAGTTTCTCTATATCGTAATCTAGGCATCTCTACGGCACACTTCCAGGATGGATACCATATTACCTCAACATAAGAATCAGGATGTCACAAACTGTCAAATTCTGAAAAACAACCGATAACATCGAGATGATAAGAGAGATGTTCTAAAGAGACAAAGACTGTGTGCAAGAATAAAAATCCTTGCTATGTGCAGTAGAAACATTAATATCATCACAGTGTGCACAGGAATGACCTCAGGAAGACCTTTGTCCAAGTTAATGGAATTAGAAAGGGACGTCATAATCTCACAAGTGATAGCTTCTCTTTAAACTCTTTTTTTTGCACCTTATATATGTCAGTTTCATAGCAATTTGTTAAAAATCAATTGCTAGCGGTTGATAGCCTTTGTTGCTAATCTCATGAAAGATTGGACCTCCTATATAGTTTCAAGGCTAAAATTGCTGACATTTTTTCCAACCAAAGATGTTCATATGGTGTATCCTGCATAAGTTCCCACAGGAACGGTGTGGCTTCCAAAATCACCAATGATTTGGGATTTTGATGGGGAGTCATTCTATGGAAGAGACTTTTTTTTTTGAGGCTCTATGGAAGAGACTTGGGTTATGAGATATACTTTCATTGCATGTAAACAGCGTAGAGGATGCCATCTATAGTGCACAAGATCAAATATAAATTTTGATCTCATTTTGACAAGTCTGGAAACTGATATTTAATGGATCTACAGGGAATATATTGTCGATATCACCGAGATCATGGAAATTGCTTTAAAAGGCAGTTTTATGAGGAAAAAAGGTACTCATAGCGCTTATATCAACAGATAGGATCAAAATACATACTTATTAAGGGGTCACATGCACATTCATGTCTTAACATAATATAAGAAACAGCTTATGAAGGATATAACAATTTATTACAAGGTCTCCACAGATGATTCCAACAAAATATCATCTCGAGGTCTACTAGATTCTGTGGAAATGTCATTGCCTCTATGAATATTCTTTCTCTCGAAGACAATCAAAAGTTCTTCAAGAATCTCTTTGTTGAATTTCTTCCACTTTTCTAGTGCATCCTATATACCTGACCGTGTAAAAATCACGATAAATCCCACCTGCCTACTCTTTCCACTAGAAACCCGTTGAGACATTATCATTAAATAGGAAATAGATCTCTCGAAATACATCATGTACAAGGTTTTGTTTTTAATCCCTTATCACTAATTATGGTTAGACATTCCTACGATTCCAATGGGGACAAACAGGATCAAATCCCAAAATCCAGAACAAGAAGAAAAAATAGGAACAAGCAGACCTCGAGCAGGGAGAACTGGGATCGGGGATGTGGTAAGAGCAGTCGGATGGGACAGAGGAGAGGTGATTGCAATACGTGCGAGCCTCCACCCACCCGGCCGCCGCTCCCGCCATCGCGTCTTCTTCCCCTTCGATTCCGATTTCCGATTCCTGCACCATCAGCAGACGAGATCGACAGCTGAGATACAGAGACGAGTTAGGGTTGTCAGCGGCGAGGGGGTGGAAGGAGAAGCGTACCGTCGCCGAGGAGGTAGAGGCCTCCGCCATTGGATGCCACCGCCGCTTCTCTCCTCTCTTCGAATTTCCTTTCCCGTGAAAATTTGAAGTCTTTTGTTAAAAGGACGTGTTCGAACTCGAAGTGTGATGACTATCGAGTGGAGGTAGTGTATTTATTTATGCTCAACTCGCTCGATTTGATAAGATTTGATTTTATTAGTTATTTGTATCCATTCCAAGTGGACATATATAATGTATGAACGAGAAGAAAATAGTACGATATCGTGGCATAGGGGTGATATCGCGTACGAAACGGAATTGTATCCCACTTCTACGAATAGCTCGTAATGCAGCATCTCTTCCGAGACTGGGGCCCTTTATCATAACTTCTGCTCGTTGCATACCCTGATCCACCACAGTACGAATAGCGTTTATTGCAGCAGCTTGAGCGGCAAAGGGTGTCCCCCTTCTTGTGCCTTTGAATCCAGAAGTACCGGTGGAGGACCAAGAAACCCTTATTGCGCACTTCGGTGTGAATAAGAAGAAGAGCAATCTATAGTTCGCGAATGACGTCTTGGCATCAATCCCTACTCCTCGCTCTTTCTGAGGCCAGGTCGTGATATATTGCGTCGACTTTCAACCTCGCTCCAATCCAGCATGAACAAACAACCCAGGCCTACGAGGACCGTGCGAAGCGGGAGAGCCCGCTACAGGACTCGAATTGGATTGGAAGAGAGTTGCGATCCTGCATCGCCCGCACCCGAAGGGGGGCAGACGAAAGAGTCGCGACGATTAATCTACCATGCTGATCGAGGACCTGGACTGACCTCATCCTAAGTCCGGAAAACAAAAGAGATGAGAAAGTGGAACCTGGCGAACTTTGCCCTGATGATCAGAGGAAGAACTTTCATGCCCACCAGGTTATATAGGGTTGTCCCCGTGCTTCGACAATGCCACCACGTTTAAATCAAGACTCTACTAGTTCTCAGGAGAAGGGTAGCCAGCCGGTTTGCGATGCGAGTAGGAATGGTGCGATGCGATAGCTGAGCTCGAGAGTGAAGCTGAGCTCCAATGCGCAGGGTGTGAGCCGGCTTGAATATATTATTTGGAATTGTATGATATTTATATATAATTGTATTATATGTCATTTTATATAATCAAATGTGCATGGATAAATACATTTTTATATTTTATAAAAAAAATCAAGCATCATTATTATTACTAAGGAAATTCTTAATGAGCTCAATTGCTTCTTTAGAAAAAGTTCACGAACAATCAATATGAAGTCCACCTACAAAAGATTTGTTGAGAGGCTCGTGAGCCAATTCGAACTCAATGAGTTCGAGTTAACATTCTCAGATTCGAATCTTATCGAGTCCGAGCTTGCATCTCAATTTGGTTATCAAGTTTGAGTCTGAGTTGTGGTTGACTCGACTCGTTCAACTCGATAGACACCCTTATATACTATAGAGTTTACATTTTACACTTACGATCTTCCAAACTTTGTCAATAACACTTGTGTTCCTACTTAATATATATAATGTTGCGACACTCTAGAAAACCTCTTTCTTAACACGTGTATACCTATCGTTAATGCCAATGAGCCAAATTATTAGGCCCTCGTTTATTTGATAAGAATGGAATTATAATGGAATATACAAGTGAAGACTGGAGTTAAAAGATAGAAGAAAAAATAATTTTTCCATTCCATTGTTTGGTGTATATTGGGGATGAAAAGTTTTAACAAGGGAATGATTATTTTCTTATGTTTGATAGGAGAAAGCAAAAGAATTAAGTTAATGTAACGGCTTGTTTTTTGGAAAACAATTCCAATGCATTATAATGCTACCATATTTGCCATTATAAATCCAAATCGCCTTTGCAGGTTCGTGCACATCTTCTGAAGCATCAATTCATTGTCTAGAGGTAATCGCCTTCGCCAATTGATCGATTGCGCAGTAGAACCTCCTAGTTGGCCATATTTTCAGGCGTCGCCGTCGACGTCTTCGACCACCTCTCGCAGCAGGGGAGCTCGAAGAGGGCATGTGGTCCCCTTCTGGCCCTGTTGGAGTTCTCATCAGCCGCTACGTCACCGAAGATCGGTCGGAGAAGGAAGAATTGTCACTGCCTTGCGCTTAAAAGAGGGAAGAATGCCCAAGAACTCGACGCACAGGTGTGCGCCATGTGGCTTCAACCGACGGTCCAGATCCACTCACATCTTCTAATCCAGGCCGTTAGATATCGAAGCGGTAGAACAATTGCAGTATAAGCCCAGCAGACCTCCAGAATTCCAAAACACTCAAAAGTTTCCAGAAATTACATTTAGGTCCCTACGCAGGGACCTAAATGTAATAAATTTCAGTTTCTTCTCATTCCAGTCCCTAGACGAGGACTATTTTGTAGAGTTTTTTATTTTCTTTTCTTGCAGTTATACCCATGTACTGTTTAGACTATTTGGACCTCTTTTTGACATTATTTTTCATCGATTTTTCTAGGGTAGTTACTCAACTACCCTAGTGAGGTTTCTTTGTAGTTCTCATGTATTTTCATCATGTATTTTTCTCCTTTTGAATTTTATAATGTCACCTTTATTTGAGAGTTTTTCTCGCCTTTCAAGAAGATATAAAAATCACAAAGATATTTTTTCTTCTTGAGTTCGCCTCATGCACACTTACCTGGTTAAATAATAAAGTGTAAGATAAAATAGGAGAGAGAGGTTGCATATTCAACTCATTTTCTCTCTCTCTCTCTCCCCCTCTCTCCTATTTTATTGATTTTTGTTTGATCAATCTAATCTGTCTTCGCGGTTCTCTACATCGACACTTTTCTTAAACCGCAAGTTTGATCCGATTATCAGTCCTCATGCACCACATACATGACATGGAGACTAACATCCTCGTTCGCACCCTTGATTGCATCCTTGTCCATGACCTCGATTGTTGTGGGAATATGTGACAACAATGGTTGAAGGAAGATCATCTGAAATCGAACGCGTCATTGGTTGTTGTTGTTAATATTAAAGTTGAATTTTGTGAGCATGAAGGATGATTAGGAGTTCCTTGTATGAAACATGTGTTTCTCGAGCAGGTAGTGTAGCAAGAATGTCACCAAAGTCTGAAGATAAGTTGTTGAAGACCACACCATTTAATCCGATTGTGAATAGGGGTTAGAACGAGGCGACAAGTTGATCGACAATGAGTTTGTCCTTTTATAGGAAAGTAATGACAGAGTTATCACCTTTACAAAGATTCTGGAGTTGGATATTGAGTTGTAGTAGCCTTGTGTGGGAAGGAGTGCCATACGACTATTCGAGTGTTGTCTAGACATCATGTGATGTTGTGAGACCGAAGACATTAGGGAGGACTTCCTCAGACAGAGATGCAAGAAGCTAGCTGAGCGAGGTCTGGACTTTCCTGACCCATTCTACTTGAGAAACAACTGATATGGAATCAATGGGTGAGGATGTTCCATCACTTGTGGAGTCGGATGCTAAGGTAGCCGGATCTACAGGTTTTTGGTCGGAGCCATCCGCAAATAGCATGAGGCCATGGGAGTGAAGAAAATGAACTATCTATGTTTTACTACATAGCAGATAGTTTGTGCTGGTGAGATTTAGTGTCAGGAAGTGATGAATATCAATGGTTGGAAACAATGAGGTCGTCATTATTATAATCGATGAATAGATTGGAAACGTGAGCATTCCTGAAAGGGGTGAAGGGTCAGAGTGTATTAGGAGAGGATTTTGGATTCAGGAGAGGATTTGTGGTAGGGTCTGATATGGGACAGAGGTGGCATGGATTGGCGATTAAGGTTTGCGTTTGGGAGGAAGGTGTCGAGGGTTGGGGATAGGGTGTTGTTTATGTTTTGGGTTGGCAGCAAGGAAGAAAAGAGGGGTTGGGATGGATGGAGATTGCACAGAGAGCAGGGAGGATTAGAGAGGTGGATCATACGGGGAAGGTGGTGGGATTCTCATGAGAGCAGGCCGTCTCTGAGGATAGTTTCCGAGTGCAATCGCACAGGACCCATCAATTTGAGGGGCCCATTTTTACATGTATTCAACCTTTACTTTAGAAAAAAAAAGTATATTCTTAATTGAGCCTTGTAGAATCAAATTTTCAGTACAACAACTCACAAAAAAATAAGTCTTATAGAATCGAATTTTTCGATGAAACAACTCGTTGACAAATAGGGCCCTTATGGAATCGATTTTTTTAATGAAACAACTTCTCAAAAATGGGTTTTATATAATCTAATTTTGGTTAAAAAACTCAATGCTATAGCCCAAAATTTAATGGAATTATATATGGGCACATTGTTCACCGAAATTATTTTATAAGGGTCCATTTTTTTTCTTTGCCCAGGGTCACGAAATGTCAGGGATGACACTGCATGAGAGCTCTGTTACCATTTCAGAAGAATAGGAAAAGGTAGAAAATGTTCTTGATTTTGTAGCACTAGAAAACTGAGGTATAAATACAAGTTTGGACAAATATAAGTTTGGACGCTAAGTTTAGCAATCCCTGCAAGCAAGGAGAGAGAACTGGCTCACTCTTTGACTCCTCAACATAGTAAAAGTAGTTACAGACGAATAGCTTAACAGTGCATTGTGATTATGGATTTAATAGCGATAAGTACTATTTTTCTAAGACATCAATGACTATGGTAGAAATTAACTTTGAATTTTGACAACTGCCGCATGCAATCATATTATAGACCAATTGTTGATGGAAATCTAAGGTTCTAAATTAAACTTGATTCTGACATTTAGTAATTGGCATTAATTAAGAATATCTAGTTGAATATCAAAAAATAGAACTAATGCATAATATAGGAGGATCTTAGAAGTCTTGGTCGATATCCGATGTGCACCGATATAAGAATTTATAATAGTACACCAAGTAATTTGCAATTGGTAAATAATTTGGTGGACTTATGATAAGCATGGTATATTGAAAGGAAACTATATCTTAAAATATCTTTTATGCTTAGTTTAATGTATAATTGCAAAATTCATATTGTTATAGAGCATAATTAAACAAGAAGGGTAATCTCATTGATCTATGTGACCGTAAATTACTTGGTAATAAACATTGATATGCGAGTAAGATATTTATATTTGAGCACCAATCAAAGTGCAATCGAAAAACAGTTGATGAATCAAGGGCGATCATGCCAATACAAGAGGGTGGAAACATCTTATTATACTTAATATAATATGAGATCTTGTTAAGGGAAACACATGAGGATATTCCTTGGGATGAATATTTAGTTGAAAGTATTATATGTCACTATGATTCATCCATAAATCTTAAATGGGGTGATAATCTTATGAGAAGATAATTAGATCGAGATAGGAGAGTTACACCTATGATGATAAATCATGTACGAGTTTGAATTGGGAGTATATTATGGAAATGATATGATGTGTCTGATCAATGGGAAAACTCAATTCCATGATCTTTCTACCAATATGTGTGGGGATGTTTCTTTTATATCTTGATTTATTGTTAACTATGAGTACATATCATAAGTTTATGTATTATAAGGGTAAAGATTGTTGTCCTGGTGATGTAAATCTTTTATCTAATCAAGATCATAAAAGATACCTGAACCTCAAGTGAATCGTGAACCAAGGACGAAGTCAGAAATTTCCTTTTGGGGGGGGGGGGCAAAATTATTTAGGCATTATTTATCTAATTTATCTTGTCATATTACTTATTAATATATAAGGAGTAGATCCAATGTTGTAACGCAAGTTACAACATAAGTGTTGTAATTTGCTTATTGTTTGTGGATTTGTTTCCAAAAATCCAAAATTATAGATTGAATCACCTATTACTGTTATACGTACATATCCTCCAAATTTTGCTCAAATATGCAGTTATTTGTTGTTTGATATTAATGGTTAAAAGTCTGATTCTTTTTTAAATGGGATTTAAGTTGCTTACATGTTGATTGGACATATGATCACTAGATATTGTAAATGACATCGGATTTGAGTGAAATTTGGAGGATAGGTAGAACATTAATCGAAAATTCAATTTATTAAGTTGGATGTTTGGAAATGAATTCAACCTATAAGATAATATTTTAATAATTCTCTAACGGATTGACACTAATATTTAACATGTTCTTTTACAAATGCAGTTGAACGTGATTCGGAAATGCAATACACCATATCTAATAGTTGCCATATTTTGATTTATGTCTACATAAATTGATATATATATATATATATATATATATATATAGGAAAAATGGGGCTGCCCCCGTGCCATTTTTACGCAAATTCTTTTATTTTTGACAAAATATCACTTGCACATTCATCTATATATCCTTCTAATATGCTAATCAAATTCCATTAGAAACAGAGACTCCTACGCCCTCCATATAGAACATGTAATTTTAACGGTATAGACATTGCTGTAATCGACTTGTTCCAGATAGAGGGCATAGGAGTCTCATTTTCTAACGAAATTCGAATGCATATTGGAGGGATATATAGATGAATGTACATGATGCTATTTTTAAAAAATGCAAAAATGATGCGGGGGAAGCCCCATCAAACCCATATATATATATATATATATATATATATATATATATATATTTAATAAGATATACACGTATAGATTCGATAATATAAATAACTATATCTGTATACCTCAGAAAGATATGTAATCATGTTTATTATCAGATCAAAAAAATGAAAGAAAGATCCTCAGTCATATATGTATCTACAAAGGAATAAAAATAAAGATCCCTATTTATACCTATATACTAAAGTAAAAATACATATCATGTGACCGCTTAAAAATGGATATGATGATGGACATATATGGATATATCACTATTCAATTATACACATGTAAATAATTTTAATAATTAATTATTGTATTTTGATCATATATTGATTTTTTTGTTGAGTTATGGGGGGAGGGGGCTATTATATATAACATACATATTTTAACAATTTAAGTAATGTATTCAGATTATTTATGTACTATATTTATACATATGCATATACAAAATAAAAATACAAAAAATGAGGCGAGGGAGTCAAGTTAGATCCCCCAAGGGGACAACCCATTTTACTATATGTGTGTATGTCAACCGTTGTCATCAATCTTTAACGAAAGAGAGTTTTCCCTAATGATCGCTCCTATCTCAGCCATGGCCGGTCCCAAGTCCGGGTAAACGGGGAGGGTTGCGTTAGGTAGCCAACAACCAGCGTAAAACAGTCGAAATCAACTTCCTAAGTAGTATTTTAAAAAATACTATTTAAGAAGTTGTCTCATGATAGTCGGATCTTTTCAACATCGATTTTAATGAGACTATATGAAGTGATCGTAGTTTTCTGAATATAAGACCGAGATTGACCCAAAATAGATATGAATGGAGGAAAAGAATCTATGTAGTCGATCCTACTTAATTGTGGGAAAAAACTTTATTTTTGTTGCTATTGGTCAAGTTATTAACACTAACATAACGTCCTGACACGGTCATTAGGGATTACTAGAATCCGAATAATCTCAACGGACATGTTAAAAAATGTGTTGCAGAAGATATGAGCACGCGCCCTTCCCTCCTTATTTCTCAAACGAAGAGCTCCTTCGGTTCTAGAATATCTCGAATACTTTCACTATAGAAATCGTTACTTTTCCTAAAATGGGGGGGGGGGGGGGTGTTAAATTAATAAATTGTATGAGTCCGGTTGGGTGACCCACGCTCATTTATGAGGCATGGGAAAACACACACCCTTCTTTTCATCGTTTATTTCCCCCTCTTGAAGGTAAAGATGTGTCCTCTTATTAGAAGTCGACAGCTAAAATTAAGAGCAACATAGATATTTTCATTGAGAGCCGGGGCCAAACTCCCCCCCCCCTCTCCGGCATTGTCGTGAACCAATGTGATTTGCTAATACTTAACTAGTTAAGATGAAGGAAAATGTTTCGTAGGGTACAATAACTTATTATAAAGGAGGGTCATGCACCTCTATCGTTTGTTTGGGTCTTAGTGGAAAATTTCCCATTACACTTCGATGAGTTGTCACTCTCCGATTTTTGGTGCTTTCTCTATTGTAGATGGAAGCTCTCAGGTAAATCAAGTCATCCCAACTCATAACACAATAAAGAATTTACAAAGAGAGAAGATGACAGAAAAAAGGCTGTTGGATACTGTAGCGAAGTTTGGAGGAAGCGATCTTTGGAGTTGCTATTCTCTAACATTCTTCCTTACAGTTTGGTAGCAAAATTATCGACTTGGTGATATATTTTCTCTTTATTATTATCCATTGTTAGATGATTTGTAGCATCGTATAGAAGGTCAACTTCGCCTAAGCCCCTCACAGGAGACCGATTTGATTAGAGTGTTTGATTTGGTATTGTGCTCAACATTGTGTCTTTTCACTCACATTGAAGGTTTTCCATGTTAAAAAATTCCCAAGCATTTGTGGTTAGAGTTTTTGTCTATGGTTGTAGTTGATATATCATGCAGAACCCACTTACCAATTTGGTATTTTTTTAGCGATTTGATCTATACATGGAATCTATCCCCACCACAATATTATATATTGCTAGGATAGCAGTTGAACCTCAACTCATTGAGAATGTTCTTTTGTTATGTTTTGAGGAAATTTTAGAGAAAAATTGTATTTAAGTTAGTGAAGTTATTTCTTCCTCTTTTTATGAAATTTAATGTGATAATTGCAATTGAGTCTAGATATTATCCCTTAAGTTTTGGAATAATTTTATTCAAAAATGATGTTAAATTTGAGTGAAATAATGTTAAACATACACAAAACTCCTTCTACTCTAAATAGTAAATACTTGCATGAAAATTGTTTTAATATTCTTTTTACTTCATTTTTTGCTGTTTTTTAATTGATCCCAATGCTTAATAGACAAATGAAAGAATGTTAAATTTATTTGAGATATTATACACCAAAGTTTATCATTAAGATTATATTCTAGCTGCCTTCGAGTTTATCTAAATTAATGTATTTATGATGTAATTACATTTGCAAAATTTTACTACTAAATTCAAAAAAATGGAAAATATCTGTAACTACATTTGCAAATTTAAATTTCCATGATGTGGCACGGAATCCGTACTAGTTCTCACGGTATCTTGACAGATTTGCCATTAGATTTCATGTTTTTTTAGCATTTTAATCACCCGTTTCATATTCGTAGTCAACAACCCATTTGCAAACATTTTTCAAGGGATAAAAGCTAAATTTAAGCCAAAAATCAATATCTTTTCATAAAATACATGTACATAAATTGCGACATAACATAACGTTTAACGAATGAAAGAGCAAAAACAAACGGATTCTAATAATCAGATCTAGTGGTAAAAATCACTTCCACAGTTTTTCATTTTCTACTTATTTGTATGGGGTTTTCATAGAGGGTCTTTAATTATTACACGTAATCCACGAATCTACAAAATTACATGTATGGTTACCATAAGTTTACGACTTACGAGCATCTTCATTAACTTATATCCCTGAAAATGCCAAGTTTAATTTTTTCGAGTTAACTAAATAAGAACCTAGTAAAATAATTGTCATCACGGGCATTCAATTGTAAACGATGCCACGCGGCTGACAGGCCTTGGGTGTATCGTTGGTAAAAACAAAGGATCTACTGCCAGTCTCCAAACCCACAACAAGAACTAACACAAAAGATCCAACAGATAATCTCATCTTTACCTCCAAAATTAATTAATCTCTTAGTCTTGATACTAACAAAAACTACCAGCGTCTTCAGCTCTCAACATCATCACGGCCAATGCAGAGGCAAGGAATTCATTCCTCTTTTATTTTTCCATCGGCGACTCGGGAAAGAATAACAACAAGTTGCACCGATCATATGGCTTCAAAGTACTGTTTGCTGAGCTTAGGGTCTGGCTTCATGGACTTCTCACCAGGCTTCCACCCTGCTGGGCACACCTCATCAGGGTTGTCTTGGACATACTGCAATGCCTGTGGAAACAATTTACAATGCTTAAGTTTTATGCTAAAAGGACCCAGCTGTAACTCTCCCCAAGATCTACACCACTTAAATATCATATTAAGTGTGGAGCTGACATTATGTCAAAGTAGGCTGATATGGAATTCAAGTGAAGAAAGAGCAAACATTATGTAAGTTCTGAGCTTACTCGGGGAGGAGAGGAGCTATTTGGCTTACCTGAAGTGTTCTCTTTGTTTCATCAACGCTGCGTCCAATAGCAAGGTTGTTAATGGTGGAGTGCTGAATGATTCCTTCCTTATCGATGATAAAGAGCCCTCGTAGTGCAATTCCCTGTCAAGCAAAAGAAATAAATTTGAAAGTTTAGTACTGGGAACAAATTAATTATGTCTGGAGTTGTAAATAAACGGTATAGTTTCATTGCCAATGGGGCAAAGTAGGAAGAATCACCTGGTCAGGAATCAACACATTGTATGCTGAAGAGATTGATTTGGTAATATCAGAAACCAATGGGTACTTTAAGTCTCCGAGACCTCCCGATTTCCTATCTGTTTGAACCCAAGCAAGGTGGGAAAACTACAGAAACAACTTACAGAATAAAAATCAGAAAAGTGAGTAATTGGTGTTTCCGAATGGACAAATAACACCTAGGCAATTTTCAGAAATGCGGTATATACAGATTTGTTTGGACAGGACCGACAGGTCACTGTATTGCGACTATGCAATATGCGGGTAATGTGCAGTTTTATGCGGACTGTTTCATTTTGGTAAAGACAATTTCCCAAGATTCAAACAATAAGAGTTAAGGTAAGGTTGTACAATTAAGATAAATTTTGATAATAAAATACAATGTAACCATGCCATAACACTGCATGTAGGCATAAAACAAAGATACTGTCAATCAAAGTATCCAACAGGAGTAGAAGTAAAAAACCATGCCCGTTGAGTATTAAATTTGTCATTTTTTTGACAATCACAGTACCTTAATACCACATTTGGGAACGGGGAAAGCCTCTCAAATTTGTTGCCAATTTCTATGATTGATGAAATTTGTGAAAAGTATGGTTGATGAAAATGTTTCATGGATATTAATCGAAAGCATGAAAAAGGACACAAGTCAAAAAAGCAGCAGACAAGAGAAAAACCAGCAGTAGTCCTTTTTGTCTCCTTTTCATGAAGCAAAATACATTGAGGAATGGAAGCAAAACTTACATCGTGAAGCAATCATGTTTGATCTTTGAACAAGATAGAGGAACTGATGGAGATATATCATTAATAAAAGGTTATACAAGGTGGTTAAAGTGGACAGGAGCTGCAAGTGTTATTTGTAGTTTTTCATTTGTATTTATGCCCACAAATTAAGACTAAATTTTCTCTTCACATAAATTAAACAAACTAAGAAAAGAAAATAGATGATGATATTAAAGTTACAGAGCATCCAACAAACTATAAGCAATTCGGTAAATAATAAACTTAGCTTACCACACTATCAACTGAAACACCCAAGACTTCTGTGTTCAATGCCTCAAACTCTGCATACCGATCACTAAATGCAGTGATTTCTGTGTCAAGGAAGCTAGTATTAGTTTCTAGAAATAAAAAAAATATATAAACAGAGGACCAATTACAAGCAAAGGATAATTCACCTGTGGGGCATACAAATGTGAAATCCAATGGGTAGAAGAACAAAATGACATACTTCTTTCCCAGATAATCAGAAAGCTTCACCTGCAACAGCATAGTATTGAAATTTACTAAAAGGGAAGATGCTGAGAATCTAGCATAGGCAATTAAAGCGATATCGGAAGATAAGAACAAGCTACACTGCAAACAAATGCTCTAACGTCCAAGTTGTGTAACATAGTTGGCTATGCAGAAAACATAAATTCAATCTTGACGTAATTGTTGATCATTGGCCAATCGCACAGACATTCAAACATATCATATTAAGATTGCTTGGATGGTTACACAGAGGGTGCTGAAGGAACTCAAACGAATCGAATGCCTGGAATATGGACACTTACTTAAAAAAGTAAAACTTTGTATTAGGGCCTTCTAAATATAGAAGATAAAAGTTGGAATCAGACAGATTTTTTCGAGAATCTAAAAGTCCATCTGAGACAGAAAAACATACATTTATGAACTCCTGATCGAAGACGGCCTCCGCATCGAAGTCCGGGGCCTTGTTCCCGACCAAAGGCAGCTGGCTCTGCAATAACAACATGCACAAACCTTAATTCCCAGAATAAAACAAGATATATCCTCGGAATCGAGAGCATATCTGAACGTGGGGGTTACAGCATTGACGACGAAGCTCCTGCGGGAGGAGCGAGCGGGGGAGATGCGGGAGGAGCGGGGCTGGAAGGGGCTCTTGCGAAGGCCGTGGAAGCTGCGGGGGATGACGAGGGCGTGGGAGGAGAGACGGGGCGGCGGGGGAGCGAGAGAGGAGGATGCGCGGGGGAGAGAGGAGATGATGGAGGGAGCGGAGCACGCCATCTAACTCCCAGCTGCGTCGCCTGCTGTTTGGTGGAGATGTGGATAAGGGTTGCGAGCTGACACTGTGTTGCCAATCCAACGCAGGGATCTGGAGGGTTTTTCTATCAAGGGTTTGGGGACTGGAGAGATAGGGCTATCGCGGGAGGAGAGGTCTGGGCCTAATGCTCGGCCGATAGATGGGGCCCCCTCCTATGTTACGGGTGTTAAAAAAAGTCAAATTACAAAAAGACTCCAATTATATAACAGTTCTCAATTAAAGATCTCATCTTTCAAGTGTAATAATTAAGGCCTGAAATGTCAACTTTAGGCTTTTAATGTCGACATACAAAGATCGTGTAAGCGTACGGAGGCTTATATCTGAGACAAAAAAATAAGATTAGGCAGCTCTTTACACTTAAAAGTTGAGGTTCTTAATTGGAAATTGACGCATAGTTGGAGTCCTTTTTTTTGTATATATCACACTTTAAAAAGTTGAACTTTATCCCTCACTAAGTATTAGTGATAGTATTTGCTTCACTTTCTCTAAAATCCTATCACAATTCGCTTGTTTATGCCATCCCATGTCCTTTTCAATCCTCCTTTGGAATTGAAAGAAAATGAACATTATTTATTTTGATCCATGCTCACCTCATGCATTGCCAACAATTTATCTTTGCATGATGTGGTACATTTGAAGAAATGACGCTTTTTAAATATATTTAACACCTCTCTTACTTGAGTCTAAACATTGGACATGATACATAGATACATATTGGACTCCTAGGCATAAGACTTAAATGGGCTGAACTAGGTTGGAACTTTTGCATTTCAACCAATTTGAAAAAGGAGACTAAACTCATCCATTATTAAAAAATGGACATGCGCTTGAGTATTAAATTGTGAATTTCAAGTCTGAATTAACTTGATATAGTTTGTTTATTTTTATATAAATTGTAAATCAAATATATATCTTTAAATAGATTTTAACATTAAAAAATAATGAATATAATATCTTTTCTATTTTGACCATCGTGATTGATTGCTACTAATACTTGCTCCATCTTCATTGTAAATAAAAGATTTTATTTGGAAAATAAATATACTTACTTTGGTAACATTCACTTTCACAATTAATTCAATTCATGCATGTCGATTTTGAATTATTTGCTATATATCGTTATGTATAAGACCTAAGAATATGGGGGGTAAATGCATGGGGTTGGACTTCATAGGTCAATAGTTCATGGATTTGATGGGTGAGTTTATGCTTCTCAAGTGAAACCTAACCCAATAAAGTGGGTTAAGCCCAACCTGATAGTAATTGGGACATGTTTAGATTTAAATCCTGTAGATCAAGTGGGCTTTTCTATGTAGGTATATGGGCTAGTTTTACCCGACTCAACACCTAGGACAATTCTTGTATCATTTCAATGGTGTTATCCCAACTTAACCAATATCAAATATATCCAAGGGTTTTTGCACATAATGATATGCACAAAAAGTAAAGTAGAATAAAATACATGAGGTAACCAAATATATGCCTTTGTTCATAATATAATCCTAAAGATATGTGAAATTAACTTATATAGCTAAAAATAAAAGAGGTAGACACCTCTCAATTTGGCTAACTCAAGTAATCTACAAGGGTCTCCTCATATATCGGCTTTTTCCTTAAAATATGTCACAATATAACGAATGAGTTCAAATGCTCAAAAACAAAAAACTATGACATATGTATCACAATATACTTATCATATCATATTAAAGTAGGGTTTTTTGTCAACCTAAGAATACTCAAGAGAAAAAGGATCACATTATCATATGTTGCAGTAAAATATTGCTGGGATCTTTACTCTAAATAATATTTATACATGTTAATACTATTCATACTGTTAGCTTTGATTTATTTGTTATGTTTTATTATGTAGAAAACATAAGAATATGTAAGTAAATATAAGGGTTGGGCTCCATAAGACAATAATCCGTGGACTTACTGGGTGGATTTGTGCTTCCAAAATAAAACCTAGTCTAATAATAAATGAGCTAAGCCTAACCTGATAATAAATTTATTGGGAAAAACTTGGATTATAAATCATGTGGATTAATGAATATGTGATTCATCTACTTAAAAGTCGTAAACTGAGCACCAAATCGAGCGACAATGCCTCCATTTGTATTTGACTTCATATTTTTATCATTTGGATGAATCTTTGATTCATCACTCCAAAAGTTAAAAATAGAGCCTTGTTCCCGAGTAAATAGAGGCATATTTCCCTTTATAATGCATAAATAGCATTCATACATGCATTCATAATACATGCATTTTAGCACTCCATTAGCATTTAAATAAGAAGCCAAAATCCCTTGTAAAGTGTCCACCTTATAAAAATAAGCTCTCCCTTATACTATGTACACCTTAGTTTATAATAAAAGGAAGAGAGACAGGAATCCCCTTTGTAAGAGCACCAATAAAGCCCTAAAGCCCTTGGACCTCAAAATGCCCACAGATCCCTCATACCAACTCCAAACTAGGTCTACTCACTTTCAGATTAATACATATTAGAAGATCTTTAAACTGAGACTAATTTCATTCAATTTGAAGCTCATATGAAAAAGTTGGATTTTTGGGCCTCTTTGTACACTACTTATATGTATATTTGTATCTTTGTATTTTTATATCATATTTGACCTCATCTCCGTCTTTGGTCAACATGAAACTTGTAGATCTCATCAAGATCTACAACTTTCATGTTTTGAGTTTTTCCAAATTCGACCTCCTTCTCTCTCTACATACATTTCTATTCCGGCCAATCACAGCCGGCCACATGGTGCCCTCTAGTTGTGCCACGCAGCCCGCTCCCCTTGCCCAAGCCACCTCTGCTCTCAGCCGTTGGATGGTCTTGTCGATCCAATGGCCAGATGCTCTCCATGTGCGCCTTAAAAGTCCACCGTCTGATCATCTCCAAGGATTCATCTGACCCGCTCATTAGCGCCTCGCCCACAGTGCGCCACGCGTCGCACGCTACGCCCTTGGATGATGCATGCCGCCCTCCATCGCAACCGCTCATCCCGCCTTGCATCACAACCCTCCGATCTAAGCCATGATCTCATCACAGCCGCCCGCGCGCGCTTCACCTCATCGCACCACGTGGCGACATCACGACCTTCTGATCAAACCACCCCAGATGCAATCCACACCGCTCGCTGGCGCTTCACCCCATCACGCCACGTGGTCGCTCCACGGCCCTCAGATCGCCTCGCCTCGATCAGATCTCGCCCGCTCCTTAGTGATTAGATCTGGGCCGTTGGATCACAAGATCCAACAGCCACGACCTCGTCTCCTACCTCTGCACCCCTCTCTCCCACGATCTCTGCCTTGCGGGAGGGGTCGCCCCTTTCTATTTTCAGCAGCGCTCCCTCCACCGTCGACGACCACCATCACCTCCACGACCTTCCCCACTCGTCCCTCATCCTCGCCAGCCACCTCACTGCCCACGTCGACCGCCAACGACGCTCCACTACCTCCATGAACTTCACCCCATCACCAACCCTGCCAAGACCTCCATCCTTTAAATACTCGCCCTCGGGCTGACTTCAGCCCTATCCGCCACCCCTAAGAGATTCCCCGAGCTTGGAACTTCCGTTTGGTGACAGCAAGCGACCGATTACTCGAGCGAAGACGGTCATCTTCTCCGACGAGATCCTCGGCGCACCGCCGTGTCGCAGCCACTCCTCCGAGTCGCTGCTTGAGCTCAGGGACTTACCGCCCCTTTGAGCGACGATCTGGACCTCGACCTCGAGCTCCAAACCCCAGGTAATCCCCTCCACCTTCCTTCGATCTTCATTTGATTTTTCTTTTGATTTCTCCGATTTTATTTGACATCCACATCCATCTTCTCGACTCGTTCTCACTTCGCCGAGCTCCGTGACGGAGCTCTCATCCTCGCGCTACACCTTGCACCCTCCGACGACATACTTCACCCTCCATCAGCTCCAGCTCCGCCATCTGGCCGGAGCACCATCACCGAGCACCATTTCACTCCGATTAGGCCTCGCCGACCACCCTCACATCTCCACGAACGATCGCACGAGCTTCGGCTATCTCCCCCTAACCCTGCAGGTACCTGTTGTTCATTGATCGGAACTTCACCGGAGCTCTTTTGGAGCTTCGTCGCCAGCGACCTCCGGCGCCCCTCTCCAGATCCTGAGACCACCAGACGCTTCGCCGGACCGCCACACATCTTCTGGGATACCTCCGAGTCCTCGGAGAGCATCATCGACACTAGGAGGGACGAGCGGAGCCAAGGCCACATCGCCGGAGCCCCGCCATCTCCTCCGCAGGCGGCGGAGGTCCGTTGAAAAAGAAGGCCCAACTGCAGTTCGATCATCTGATCGAACGGTCCTTAGCTCGCCATGTCATCGACATCTGGAGCATCACAGCAGTCTTAGGATCATCTGTGATCCCACGGACAGGAGTGAGCCACGTCGCCACGACCGGAGCAGCACGTCGCCGTCGGATCTCTCTTTGATCCTACGGTCCATAGACGACCACGTTGCTACACTCAGCCCTCATTGGATCACTCCAGATCTGACGGTCCTTGCTTCACCACGTCGTCATCAACAACAGCCGTTGGATCACTTTAGATCCAACCGTCCAGAGCACGCCACGTATCCCTGGTCTGAGCCTCTTCCCCGACCCTAGGCTCGGACCACCCGAGGCTAGCCGAGCCTCCAGCCGGATCTCCAAGAGCACCCGAGCCGAGACCCGAGCCTCCGAAGCTGCCTGAGCCTAGGCCGACCACGTGAGGAGCACGTGCGGTCGGGGTATTTTGCACGAAGGCCCTGGGGACTTTTCGAAATTACAAAAAGGTCCCTGTGAAGCAGCCCCCACGTGAGGAGCATGTGCCCAGTGGAGAATTTGCATATCATCCCCCAGCATTATAGGTAATTGCATTTACGTCCCTGTCTGCATGTTTCATTTTAAGTAATTTTATTTTCTGTATTGCAAATACACCCCTGTCTGTGCATGCATCCCTAGGTGTCATTTTGCATCATTTTGGAGTTCTAAAAATTGCATATTGTTGAGTAACTTGTCCTCCATCTATTGTGCCACTTGTCACATTTTTGTAATTGCAGTAGATTTTTAAATGAATTAATTGGTTGATTTCTGTGTTATTTTTCCTAGTTAGACCTTTTAATCAATAATTAATTCTCTGTAGCTCCAAAAATACTCAAAAATTCATAGTAGCTCTAGGATAGTGAACTCAACCTTGCATAAAAATTTCATGTCATTTGCACACATCTCGAGGCCTAAATAAATTCTTTAGTGATTTCCTTAGTTTAATTTTAATAGGTTCATTTCACATTAAATTTAATGTTTGTCAATTTTCCTAGATTCCTCATTATTAGATCTATCTTGGATAATTTTTGTTCCTGAAAAAGATGTGATTTGTTATTTATTAAAATTAAATTAGTGAAAATCACCCTACCTGCATGTTTTATTCACAGTAAATTCATTTAGTGTCTGAAAATTCCAAAAAAATTAGGGTAGTTCATTTTCATCATATTTAATCATCTGGCCAATTTTCAAAATTTTTGGACTTCATTTGATATTTAAACTGAATTAACTTTAAATTGGCTAGATTGTTGCATGTGTCTGCACAGAAAATTAGAAAAAGATAAAAAAATATAATTCCTTGAAAAATCGAACATTGGACTTTGCTATTAATTCACCTAAGGAGACAGATGCCTCCCTAAGTTCGACCTTGGACTTCACCAAGTAAAAAAATCTGCCGCTTGAAATTACTCTAATCTAATTGAAGTGGTTTTTTATATTCCCTCTCGTATCTGACTGCAACGAACAAATATCGATTAATTTGGACATTAATCTGCCTAAATTAACTAAGGGTGCGGGGCGGTTATCAAAATGGCGCCGTTGTCGGGGACAAGACTCATTTCTTTTATTTTTTTGGATTTTTGTTTATTTAATTAAGTGCATCTTTTATATAGATCAACTTGTTCATGTAGCATTAAAAATTTTTTCTTCTCTATCGATCTCTAACCATTGTTTTTGTGGCAGGGCCCTTGATGGTTCAAGGAGGCGAGGAGCAGGACGCTTCCTGGTGCGAGGAGCCGCAAAACATATGCGGAGCAAATAGGGAGGAAAGGAAAAAAATTGTGTCTCGCATTTTATTTTTGCATGTCATGTAATAATTCGTCGTTTACAACGGTCTTCGATCGAAGGCTCGCGAGTGTAATCGAACGATTATATGTGGTTGTGTGGGGATCGTCCCCACTTGAGTGTCGACCTAGGACCAGGCACGCGGCTCTTTGAGCGTATTTCATTTTTATCTTTTACGTGCTTGCTCGTAGGTAGGACACACTTTAAACAAAGACGCACGTAACATCACCTCACTTAGCCAAATTAAAATGAAAATTTCCCCCACTAATAGAAGCATGTTAGGTGCGGTTTTAACGACTTGCATACAAAGATTTTGGTTTTCAAAACGACCCAAGTTTTTCACGGATTTTTTTCGCTAAGTCGCTGCATGATTTCTCGCTTGGCTTAGATCATGGTTTTATCGAATACGCGGCTTTTCTCGGTTTCTCTTTCCTAGCTTGATCACCTATGATTAAAGGAATATGGGAATGAACGGTAGACGATGATTGCTTGATTGTGTGCTAACTTTAATTCAGTGACAACATTAAATAAAAAGTGGGATTGTTAATTGCAAATCAAACCATAAAATGGAGTAAAACTTTGGTTTTGGGAGAGCAACACCCTCGTTTATGCATTGTTTTCAATTCACATTTTTTTCTCCGCGTAAATATCAAAAGATTTATCACCAATAAAACCGACAAGATAATAAATCAACCTCGGTTGGTTTCATGTGTGAGTTGGTGAACCTGAGGGTCTTGCTTGCTTGATTGAGCCATGATTGCTTCGATACACCCCTAGAACCTTAGTCACTCCATCTATCTCTGTAGATTCAATCGATCACTTGTAAATCCATCCTTCTTCTTTGTTCCCCTTGGGTCCCTCCCAACATCAAATTCCATCTTTATACTTAGGCTAATCTCAGCCTAAGTATAGGGAGGACCCAAATCCCCGTGATTTTCTCTACTCTCCTTTCCTTACCTTTATACTTAGGTTATTTTTAACCTAAGTATAGGGGGAGCCCCTCTTAGCTCCCGTATATTCCTATATATTTAAATGGACCTATGGACTTGTAACATCTAGTGCTATGATGACATAGCAAAGTTTAAGTATGGGGGGTATACTGTATTTACCGTATATTTACTTTAGCTATAAACTGAAAAATTTGAAAAAATTTAAAACTTTTGGCTAAAGTAAAATTCTTTGGACTAAGAGAACTCAAATGTTTTTTCACGGCTTTTCGATATTATGTTACACTATTTTTATAAAAATATTTTCGAAAATGATTTTTTTCCTTATCTTGAAAAGTTCTTTTGAAAATATTTTGAAAACTTTTTATTTGCGTGACATGGTTTTGAAAGTTTTTTCAAGGAAAGTTGAGTCTAACTTGTGTTTTAACCTTTATTAAAATCCATAAAAATGAGAAAAACCCAAAACCCTTTAAGAGTCATTGGTGACTAATAAACCCAATTAAGTAAGCCGCATTCAGTGAGGGTTCGCCCTTAGCAGATTGGATGGTTTAGAGGACATCGTGTAAGGCCCCGTCCTCAAGCAACGGGCTTCGGCCTGTACTTACATCCATACTGGCTGAATTGCAGATGCTCAATTGAGTTTAGGCAGTTCTAATATCTCTAGATATGCATGAAAGTAACCAGGGGCATAAGTGAAAAAAACATGAAAACTAAATTACAAACAGGTCCCTGGGAGGGACTAAAATGCAATTATGAAAAAGTTCGGGACTTCCCTGTAAATTACCCTCACGCATAGGGACATTTTTTTGCAAATTTGAAAACCCGTGAGCGCATCAATGCAAAATGCCCACAGGTGCGCGTGTGACGTACGTGACACTGGACCTGGATGCAATATGCAGAACTGGTGAGGGCACCGATGCAAAAAGCCCAGAACTCACGTGCGTAAGGCACGTGAGCTCAGACTCGGGTGGGGGCGAGGTTCGGTGCAGCTTCGAGGGCCGTAGCAGGTGGCTCGGGCCATGTGGCGGCTCGAGGTTGCCTCGGGCGAGGCTCGGTCCCACCGAGCCTCCGCGCTCCGGGACGGTCGACATGGGTGCTCCAGGGCCGTTGGATCCCCGCCGTGGGGCGAGATCCAACGGTAGCTGCTAATCCTTCCTCCTCAATGGCTGGCGGCGCTATTGGAGCTCCGACGTAAGGCAGGGAGCTCCGTCGCGCCTCGCCGTGCTCGATGAAGCTCGGGGAAGATCGCTGAAGGTCGGACGATGAAGGTCCGAGGTCGGAGAAGACGCGGGAGTACCTAGGATGATCGATCGACACTGGGTCGCCGGAGGCGGAGCTCTAGAACTCAGCTCCGCCCGAGGTCCGGCCAATGACGTTAATTGACCTGTAGAAGGGGTTAACGGTGTGTGTGTATGCGATGCGAGGTGAGCGAAGGGCTTAAGTGGCGGAGAACTGGAGCCCTGAGTGTGTCCTCCTCCGCCTCCGGAGGAGGAGAAGGCCTGGGATGACAAGGGTCGTGACGAAGGAGAGTGGTGATCGGAAGGGTCAGCGAGGAAGGTGGGTTGATGGCGAAGCTAAAGGGGTGGACAGTGGAGCGAGGTAGTGTTTGTAGAGACTTAGAAAATTATGCAAAATAAGAAGAAAAGTCAGAGAAGATCAGAGGGCTTACCTGTCCGGAGATGGAGGTTGTGGCCTGGGCTGGGCATCGGAGAAGAGGCCCGGGTCGTCGAACATACTGGCCGGCCGTGCCAGCGAGCTCGGGCAGGGCTTTGAGCCACCGCAACGCCGCCTGGAGGTCGGCGGGTCTCATCAGAGAAGAAGGTCGTTGTCGCTCGATACGAGCTCCTCCCCCTGTCACAGGGAGGAGCTGGAGGGCTGGGACTCAGCCCCTTGGTTGATGGACGGAGAAAATCGAAGGGGGAGGCGACGCTTTTAAAGGAAGGGGGTGGTGGTCCAGGTGGCTGAATCCACAGATTGCGAGGGAATTATGGAGTGACTGGGAGAGGCTCACAGATGGAGGACGTGCACGCGAGGATCGTGGGAGAATGGGCTCGGCCGTGGGGTGGTTAGAGCATGGCGAGGATGACCAGGGCTCTGGCTAAAAATGGAAGGATGGAGGAGGTCTGGGAAGCGGGACGCTCGGGCGGAGCTTGCGGGAGGAGGAAGACGAGGTCCGGACCGTTGGATCATGAGATCCAACAGTCCTAGTGCGGGCGCGTAGGGACGGTTTGGATCAGATCTGAAGGCGATGCGATCAGAGGCTGTTGGGCTGCCACGTGTTGAGCTCTGGCCACGGCGCTGGCGAGCGGTGGAGATTACTTCTGGAGATTGATCGAGCGGTTGCTATCCTCGAGGCCATGAACGGTGTAGATGATAAGGCTGGGGCGCAATCGAATGGCGCTTATGGAGCCACGTGGCGGGATATGGTGAAGGCGTTATTGAACGGTGAGGATGAGAGGCGGGGGATATCAAACGGCTGGGACTCAAGAGCTGGTGTGGAGACGATCTGGCCATTGGATTATGGAGGTGATCCAACGGCTGGAGACGCGAGCGGGTAAGACAAGGGCAGCGGGCCACGTGGCTCACCCAGAACGGGCCACGTGGCCCAATCAGATTATGGCAAGTTTCCAGTTGACTTTTGAAGGGATAAATGGCCGAATTTGAGAAAACTCAAAACGTGAAAGTTGTAGATCTTCATGAGATCTACAAGTTTCATGTTGACCAAAACTGGAAATGAGATCAACTGTAGCTACCAAATGTTTTTAAGGGTATTTTTAAGGCTAAAAATACCATAGATTTTTGCTTTGATATTTTTGTGGTTTTTAATTTATTAAGGACTCTGATAAATACAAGACTTTAACAGGATTTTATTGACATAACTTTAAGTAAGGGGGTTAATTAGGAAAAATAAAGATGATGAAATTGGGTTTCATCACCCCTCTATACTTAAGCGATGCTCGTCCTCGAGCACCAAAGAATGAATAAGCTGGATTAACCCCCTTGTGCATGTGAGTATAGGATCTAATCTGATCAAGTCGACTCGACTTTAGAGGTCCAAATTTCTAGAGTTCAACCCAGCCTTAACCGAGAGGTATCCAATTCCTCTAATTCTCCAGACTCTCTCTGATGTACATATAATCTAAAGGATATGACATTTTAGTGCTGATTGCGATTCTGAGAGTAGAGTCAAATCGTCACCCAAAGTCTGTGTCCGAGAAAATCTCCTAAGGACCCAATCCTCAACACTAGGGAATAAATCAAATCTTTCATCCATTCCACCGTCTATTTAGTTGTCAGTTTTAGAAAATGTAGATGGCAAGCCAGTAATGGAGGGTATAGGTTTGTGTCATTTCTTCTCTCCCTCTCATTGGAACAAGGATTCTCTCTAGTGCCTTTTACGCAACACATTTTTTTGGTGCTGATCAATGCGTCCATCAAGAGAAGTTAGAGCCATCTGCACTTGTTTTCCTGGGATTACACTGGGGTGTGTCTCTTTTGAGTACCTATCGTACCTTCTACACCCAGACTTGTAGCATTTACGATGCAGATCCCTTTTTTGGTACAAGCCCGACTCCTAGTCCTAATAGCGGTGGTCCAAGTGGACACTTTGAAAAGTTTGGGAGCGCTCGCCTTTGGTGGAAGCTCTTTGATATTTGACTTTGTGGAATGAGCTTTTCTTTGGAATTTCATTGACTTGTATAATTTGTGGCTAGGTCCATTGCTTTTACCAAGAGTTGGCGCACACTGATCAACAATTTTTTATTTATTCACACCCTGGCACTTAGGTCAATATCAAGATATTAGTATAAGAACCAAGTTCTCATATTGGCTAATATTGCTGACACTCAGGTTTCATGAAGCCTCCAAAGATTTTATCCCATCCTCGAGCATCATTAGATCAAATCCAAACTTGACTTCCTCATCCCAATTCCTCAAGTGAAAAATCAACTCATCTCATAAAACCGCAGTCGTGCATGTGATGTGCTGATCATGTTCTTATTGTCTGAGACTAAGCATGGAATATAGCATGCAAATCATGAAAGCTAGGGGAATTTGGACGATTAAGTCTATGACCCTGATGGCTGAGGCAGGTTAACCTAAAATCTCAAAGACCTCATCAAGCTAAGTCTCCTTGATCATTTCAGATCCTGGGAGGAAGTGTAAGTGTAGAGGATTAATCCAACTCCTTCATTCAAAAACAAGAGATTTTTTTTGAACTTCAAGAGATATTAGAACTGCCTAAATTCAATTGAGCATCTGCAATTCAGCCAGTATGGATGTAAGTACAGGCCGAAGCCCGTTGCTTGAGGACGGGGCCTTACGCGATGTCCTCTAAACCATCCAATCTGCTAAGGGCGAACCCTCACTGAATGCGGCTTACTTAATTGGGTTTAGTAGTCACCAATGACTATTACCTGTTTGTAATTTTGTTTTCATGTTTTCTTTCACTTATGCCCCTGGTTACTTTCATGTATATCTAGAGCCTCGTATCTCCGATTGAGATGATTTCAGTGGCATTTTGAAGCTTGTTCTATGCTCTTCCTAATGGCATATTAAATTTCTTATTCTGGACATTTGAATTTTTATGTATCATTTTGTTAAGCCATGTGTCCCGTATGCCTTGTTCAACCTTCAAATCAAGTAGGTCTTCTTAATTAAACCTGAAATTGATGTTTATTAACTTGGCTCGTCATTCTGACCTAGGGCATATTTGTGATGCATTTCTCTGCATGATTAAAATATAAAAAATGTATGTTTTATTTTAATGCATTGTTGTGTCCCCTTGTCCTTCATGCATAATTTGACCTATATTGTCTCTCATTCAACGCTTAGTTAAATAGATAAAAATCAGACTAATACGAGAGAGGCGCGTGTCCCTGAGTCTGACCTTGGTTTCTTGCCAAGTAAAATAAAAAAATTATGACAATCGCATTTTGATTGACATATATTAAATAAGATGGTCTTTTGATGACTCGAATTGGCCCGACTGCTACGACAATTCCAAGTGCTAATTCAGCACTCTTAAAGGGCCGATTTTGAGGTATATCAAATGGCGTCGTTGCCGAGGAGGCACGGCTTAGGTTAATTTTTAGTGAAATCGTGATTGTTTGATTTTCTCTCCCCGGGTAGTCTGACCCCCGGTTTTCTTGTAATTATTTTCTCTCTTTTATTTCTTTCCATTATTTTTCTGTGTCACTCTCTGACCTCAATTTATTTTTGTGCGAGGAACGCGAGGAGTCGACGACGCTTCGAGGATCTAACATTTTAATTTTATTGAGTGAATAGAGAGGCATTGTAATTTTATTTCATTTTATTTCTTTTTCGCATTATTTCCAGCGGTTCTCATTTGGGTTCTCGCACGTGTAAGTATAGTGAAACTGTGTCCTCGTGTGCTGTGTGGGTGAATGTAATTTAGCTTGCACTAGCGGCTTCCCGAGCCAATCTAGGAATTGCTTGTGCTCGTAATCATTAGGACCACACAAATCACTTAAAAGACACACTTAGACCGCAGAACTTAGTCCAAATAACATGTTCTTCACGCTAATAGAACTGCTTGTCTAGGAGCGACTTTTATCGCCTGCATTTGCATTTAGATAAAAGTTTTCAATTCTGTTTTGCATCCTGCATAAAAAAAGTGAAGGGATCACTGTAAATCTCCTAAACTCAGCATAGCATCATTGTTTTATCATTGCATCGGCTTTTCTCGATTTTCCCCTCTGATTTTCACATTTAAATAAACGGAAATTGGGACTGTCCGATAGGCGTGCTGTGTGGTTGAACTTAATCAGTGAGAACCTAACTTAAAATCGAGACTGCTAAACATTATTGACCAAAAAAGAGGAATAAAATTTGAAAACTGTTTGCGGGGGATTAATCCCCGACCTTGTTTTCAGGCTGATTGAGGGTACTTGAGTGTGTGTGAACACCTTAAAGCAGAGCCCAAATCCCCGCCTTCCATATCACGTTCCAACTAATCCTAGCAAATATCACAAGTCGAATAATTTCAGATTCACTGACTAGTACCAAGTAGCCTCCGCCTATCTCAGGTAGATAGGGGCGAAATTGCGGTACTTTGCGACAAGTTGCCAGAAACCCCCCGGGGTGAAGTTCCGACCTTGTCAGCCTCCGCCTGCTTGCAGGTAGATAGGGGTGTGGTCATTGAATCCATCGACTTGGGATAGGAGCGAAGAAAGGAAGGACCGGCGGTATCTTATGCGACAGGTTAAACAGGGAAGACGCATCCGGCTCTGAGCCGACTTCCCTATAGGCCGCGTAATCCTTGCTATTTTTGCTTGAAAATCACACTTAAAAACTACAAGATTAATTGGACTCGATTTCGAGTCCTTCACTATGTTGAGTGTGAACCCAGGGTCTTGGATTGATTTGTTTGCTTCAGGTAGGAGTAAAATCCTATCTTCTTCTCGCCATATAAAGATGAGCGACTGGGGAGATCTCGACTCTTTATTCACCGATCTCTCTATGAGTCCCCCACGTAACTCATCTTCATCGGCCCAAGCGCACCTTGGACCACCCATGACTCATGACCCACTTGAGTCTTGGTTCCCTCATACTCAGGGTGTTTACTCTAAAACCAACCCTTTCATCTCCTTTGAGCTTACCGAGGAAGACCATTGCCTCGGTAAGAATCCCTTCCTTGATTTGTCCTCTGACACCAATCTTAATTCATACCCAAGACTAGAGGACAAGATGCCGCCGAAGCAGCCACCACCGGAGGAGGACCAACCATGTCAAATTCTCAATCGCCTTGCTGAAGCCGAACAAAGAAATGCAGATCTCACAACTCGGATGGGACAGATAATAGTAGCAGGAGGAATCGACCGACCAATGGTCGATGCCTACAACCCAGCAGAAAACGAGATACAGTGGTTGACCCCAGCGGTTCCTACAGAAGCATTCGAGCTGAAGCCCCACTTCCTTAGTCTGCTTCCGAAGTTCAACGGGAATACCAATGAAGAGCTGTATACCTTCTTCCGTGACTTCGAGCTGGTTTGCAACAATCTTAGCCATCCCAATGTTGGCCAAGATTACATTAGACTGAAGGCCACCCCATTTGCCTTAGGAGATAAGGCAGCTCATTGGCTGAAAAACCTAGGGGTGATATGTACTACCTGGATGCAGTTCAAGGACCTCTTTCTGAAAAAGTTCTACCCTCTCAGTAGAACTAATCAAATGAGAACGAATATCGCCAGCTTCTCTCAAGGACCCAGTGAACCTTTCCATGATGCTTGGGATAGGTTCAATGACTTAGTGCAGAAATGCCCCTGCTATGGCATTTCTAAGGTGATCTTAGTCCAGACCTTGTTCTGTGGTCTAACCCCAGAGATGCAGGGGTTAGTCAGTGCCGCCTGTGGAGGAAGCTATCTGAACAAGAACGAACACACCGTATGGAAGATTCTGGAGCAGATGGCAGAAACCGACAGGTCGCAGGCCACCAGGGCCTACCAGTTGTCTCCTTCAATCCTATCCAACGAGAGAACCTGAAGGACTGTAGCGGATCTGACAGAGGACCTCATCCCCAGCATGGGGATGATTGCCGACAAGCTAACAATGGTAGAGCAGATCCACAAGAGGGTCACTGACCTTGAGTCTCTCTCGCGTCTACCAAAGAAAGTGGAGGAACTCACTGAGAAGGTCGTCAAGATGAAGCTACATGCCCCTTCTGCACCACCTGCACCTGTGCATCGAGTCCATCTTGTGCAGGAGCAGGCACCGGGGCCTCATAGTGGCTGGGTGGAGGATCAGACTTACACCCAGCAGGACCAGCATGCACCCCCACTGATGATTACAATATATATGGGTATAATAAGATAAAATTATGCAAAGAATGAGCTCAGTACTTGACATATAATCTTCAATCTTGCATAAACCACTTGTGATTTATTCCATAACCACAGAAAAGAAAATTGTCTTGTTTACACAAAATCAATGAAATCACAGAACAAATTGACGAGTCTAATAATTAAAATATTCTCGATGATCTCTGGTTATATGGTGGGAACAATATTTTTATACATGATAATCATCATAATATAACTTGAGATAACTATCTAAAGAAAGAATTAAAATTGCAAATGGTAACATTAATTTTTTATCAACAAACCATACATTGCTTTTTGACTCCACAATTGCCACTCACATTTTATCTTAGAAAGAAAATGAGAAGATGTTTTATGAAATTTGCCCATCTCTTCATCATGCATGCACATGCCTTAAAGTCTCTTAAATTTTGCCTTATCACACATTGCAAACCATGAATGCATACACCTTTTCCCCCATACAACTTGCACCCCACGTACAATGCACACACCCTTTCCCCATGCAACCATAAAGTTTTGTCTTTAAGTCTCCCTTTATTTGCATGATGAAGAGCCACACAAATAGATATAAAAACCCATGCAAACCCATGCAAGAGGCTCTCTCACGGACACTCTCTCACTCGACCCCCATCTCCTTCGCATTCTCTCTCCCATTCACGCACAACCCATTCACGTACTCCCCATTCTCACTCTATTTCACGCACTCCCCATTTCTCTCCCTATTCACGCATACCATTCTCTCTCTCTCTCTCTCTCGTTTTTTACTTTGTCTTTGCAGGAATGCAGCCCCCCTCACTCGCGCACGTCATCTCCCTCCTACAACCTCCTCTGTTGCGCTCTTCTCACGCGCCACCGCACATCAGTGTTCACCCCCTGCGCGCACGCTGCTGTGTGCGAACCCTCTCCTCCAAACCGCACGGCTGCACTCTCTCCGCAGCCCGCATTGCTGTTGTATGCACAACACGCAGTTACACACCCCTGCCATCTCCGCGACCCCTTGCCCAGCCATCTCCGCATCCCGCTGCCCGTCCGTCTCATGCAGCACGCAGCTGCACCCTCTCGCACGCCTCTGTGCGACCTCAACTCCAGACCGAGCTGCAGCACAGTAGCCTCCGGTCACTTCCGCGAGCCGCCGGTCACCGGCTTCCTATCGTGCATCGACGTCTCCAGCAGGCATCCTCCTTCCATCCAGAAAAGCAACATTGTCTCTCCCAACTAGCAGGCTTCAAGACCTTTTCAGAGAAGAACTCATCATTCTCTTATTTACTCTTTCAATTTAGTGAGACCTTAGTACGTGCTTTCTTGTGTGAATCCGCTGACATTTTGTTTTGAAGAAGGTCTCTTTGCCAATAGTATTCCATATGTTTGTTACTGCAATTTGCCCCTTCGTTTATTTTATATCTGAAGTAAACTCTTTGTAATGGCTTTAAAATTCAATTGATTTCCTCATTTACAGATTAGTCCCTCAAGTTTTGAATCTCTGCATGTTAGCCCCCGAATAGTTTTGTCAACTTTAAAAATGTTACAAAAGTTCAACATAATTTTAGAAAACTCTCAAATAGATTAGGTTGCATTTAGATCATTTTTTAAAATAGATCTCATCTTCCATTAAAGTCCTTTATTATAAAATCAAAAATACATCTCTATTTCACTTGTTTTAGAAATCAAGTAAGTTTGAAAATTAGGTAGAATTGCAAATTTGCTTAGTCTCCGTGGATTCGAACCTCTACTTGCCGCGTACATTTTTGTTGTACTTTGATCGTGCTCGTAGTTGTATTTTATTTGTTTGATAACGGTTTATCGTGGGAAAACAACGACTTGATAAAATTATCATTTTAAACCGCGAAAAATCGTGTCAACATTTTGGCGCCGTTGCCGGGGACTAGGCAACATTTGCAATTTTTTTCTCTACTTTCTAACTTAATTTCAAATTTCTAATCCGTGCATTTTTTTGTTTTGTAGGTACTTAGTCTTCAAAAAGAAAATTTTTTTTACTTGTCTCTTCATGCCATTTGTTTTAGCAAACTTGTAATTTGAAAAAAAAAATATATTTTCTCCCTCCCCCTTCTCGGAAAAGCTCGCCATCAACAGGACAAAATATTATGGATTTAGCGCCAGAAGTGCAGGCACTGTGAGTCCCTCTTTCTCTTAGGCATCTTAGGATTTTAAAATTTCCTCCATTTGTTTGCGCTCCGAACTTAAACCGAAAAAAAAATTTAAAAAACATTTCTTCTTTGCATCATCTATGTGGTCTTCTCCCTCTGATAATCTAATTCAAAGACCACCAAATCGTGTGTTGATCATTTAAAAAGATAAGCTTGAAAGGCCGCCGCAGTGGCCCGAGCAGAAAGCGGACAAATTCTGAATGCTTGTTTGATGCACGTGTATGACACAAAAATCATGAGCACATAGAACCCTTGGATAGAGACAAAAATCCCTGGTGCTACGTGGGATTGCAGAGAGAGATCATAACTCCTCGACGTGTTGGGCACAGGTTCTTGTGGGAAGAAGCAGATCCTCGATCTGAGTACCGCACCCTGGATCCCCCAGCCGGATTAGGACATCGATTTCTCACAATCTTCCACACCCACCTCATCCTTAAGGACGCTAATTTCTCTGAAAACTTTTGCTGAATCACTAAATTAAAACCGAAAAGATAACCTCTTCCGCGATAATTTTTGTGTGAGTTGGTGAATTAACAAATTGTCTTGTGTATTGTGTTGTGTATGCTAGGTCGTAGATCTTTGAAACATCCAGTACAACAACCATTAGAGTACGACCCGATTTATAGAAGAAAAACAAACCCATCTCTTTCAACTGAGAATTCATCTGACATGGGTGAAGAAAGACCAAACCCTATGGACCTCATCCTGCATCAACTACAACTGTTGAGAGAGGAAAATGCGACGATCCGCCATACAATAGCACCTCTCATTCGACCACCACCCATAAGCACACATTACAACCCGGCCGCAGAGGACTTAGTTCATTGGGTCCAAATCCCGCCTGAAGTAGGAGACTTGAGATTAAACCCGCATCCCTTTCCTTAATCCCAAAATACTATGGAAATGACTCTGAAGATCCCTTCCTCCACATCCAATAATTCCGATCTGCTTGTGACACTATGAGTATCCCTGGGGTAGAGAAAGAATACATCTACATGAAAGCCTTCACCCACTCACTCAAAGACAAAGCACTCCAATGGCTACGAAATTATGGAACCCCACTCACCTCTTGGGACTCATTAAGAGAGGCATTCATCAAGAAATACTTCCCAATAGGAAAGACAAATGCCCTGAGACAAGCCATATCATCATTCACTCAGAAAAATAGAAAGCCCATTCATGGAAGCCTGGGAACGATTTAAGGAACTTCAAAGGAAATGCCCTCATCATGCCATACCCAAATGGAAGTTGGTTCAGATATTTTATGAGGGCATAGATACATCATTTAAGAGAGTGATTGATGGCTCATGTGATGGAAACTACATCAGCCGTGACGAACATTTCGTTTGGAATTTATTTGAAAATATAGCTGACAATTCGGTGAACAGTTCCTCAATAGAACAATACAGTGGAAATACGAGGACAGTCAATATCATTGATCATGAGAGATCTAGCAATTACAATCCTGATAGATGGGAAACCCTCTCAAAACAAATGAACCTCATGACTCAAGCCTCAGAAAAATTGGCCTTGAATAATCCCACCAGGCATGAAGTTGACCCACACCACATTCACCTATAATCAAGATATGAATCCTGAGACTGTGAACTGGGTGCAAAGAAATCAAGGAGGATATTCAAATAACCACAACACATGGAGAGAGCAACCAAATTCCGGGTGGAATGGACAGAACAATTATCATTTTCAAAATCACACCCAACCCAGACAACCGATAGCACCGCCCGTGACTCAACCCTCCACCACTGCGGTAAATTTCACGCCTTGGCTCAGGCAATACAACAACTAGCTATAGCTCAACAACAAGCCACTGAAGCCCAACAAAAAGCCAACTCTGAGAATGCCCGTCAATTCGCTGAGATCAGATCGTACATCCCAGCTTATCACCTCAACCGCTGCCCACTCCAAACACCAATAAGGCTAGCTCATCTGGAGTACTTCAAACTCCTCCACCTGTCGCATCTTTCACCTCACCACCTGGTTTCCAAAGCCAGAATCAAGGATTTTTTACACCTTCTAGGACAAACCAAGGGAACCCACAACAAGCATCTAGAAACCAAGTTAATTTCAAAACACCACCCCGCCCAAACCAATCTGCCAATGCTGTCACTCTGAGAAATGGGAAAACCACTTCTGCCTACACCAGACCGCTAGCTTTAGAAGAACAAATTGAAAATAGAGGAGGAGCCTGATGATGAAGAGAAGCTAACTGAAACAACCATGCCCCTTCCTTTCTCCCCGTCCGTAACTATCCCCTTTCCCGAGCTCTTCATCGAAGAAAACCGCGATCATCCACCATCGATCCGGAGTTAGAAAAACTATTCTCGGACATAGTCGTTGAAATCCACTCTTGAAAGCCCTCGAACAGGTTCCAGCCTTCTCCCGATTTTTGAAGGACAAATGCACACCAAAACGAAAATCCAAAGGAAAAAGTAGAAGGGACAATGAAGATATTGCAAGACATGTGCTCCCTCAAGCAACAACCAATGCCATCTCCCAATTCTTACCCACAAAAAAGAAAGATCCAGGAGCTCCTCTAGTTAGATGCACAATTGGCAAATTACCTTCAACCACACCCTGCTAGATAATGGTGCTTCCATCAATCTTCTCCCGACTGCTATTCTAGAGCAATTTGACCTAGGAAAACTGAAACCTGTCTCTATGACTTGCAAATGGCTGATCGATCTGTAAAAAGACCAAAAGGACTACTTGAGGATGTGATAGTTGAAGTTCAAGGTCATAAATTCCCGGTTGACTTTGTGTGATGGATATGGATCAAGCAAATATATTGAGTGAGACACCAATCATACTCGGACGACCATTTTTGGCCACTGCTAAAGCTCATTTTGATTATGAGGTTGGAAGAGTTGAATTAAAATCAATGGTCAAGTCATTCCGGTAAACCTGGTCACCCCTACTTCCACTGAATCTGAGACCGAAGAATGTGGTTGGATAGAAAGATGTGCTGTTCTCAACATTCAAAAAGACTTTGTCCCCATCCATCTCACCAAAGACCCTTTAGAGGTTAGTCTGAACACCTCTAGATCCACTTACAAAAACACTTCTCATGAAATTGCCACCTACAATCTGAATCTTGCACTAGAAGCTCCACCATGCCCTCTCACCGGACAAGAAATTAATGAGCTTGATAATGCCTGGGACACATTAGACTCTGAACTCACACTGACCTCAACCATGATCATGCCCATGATGGAACCACCATTTGAGACTATTTCTGTAATAGACTCAGGAAACACTACAAGTCTGAATCCATCAACAACAACTGTTGAATTAAAGCCACTACCCAAAGATCTGAAGTATGCTTTTCTGGATGATGCACAGACTCTACCAGTCATTATCAATGCCAACTAAATCATATGCAAGAAGTCAACTCATGGGAGTTTTGAAAAAGAATTCCCAGGCCATTGGATGGAAAATAACGGATCTAAAAGGAATAAGCTCAACATTCTGTACTCATCACATATATCTGGAAAATGATTGTAAACCCTCTCGGGAAATGCAAAGACGGCTGAATCCTAATCTACGAGAGGTTGTGAAGAATGAGATCTATAAATGGGCAAGTGCGGGTATCATTTACCCTATCTCTGACAGCCCTTGGGTCAGTCCTCTCCAAGTTGTCCCCAGAAGGCTGGATTAACAATTGTCAAAAATGAGAAAGGCGAGGACATACCGATTAGAGTAGCAACATCTTGGAGAGTCTGTGTAGATTAAGGAAACTCAATAAGGCTACTCGAAAAGATCATTTCCCATTACCATTCATTGACCAAATCATTGAGAAGCTAGCCGGAAAAGAATTTTTCTGCTTTTTAGATGGATATTCCGGTTATAACCAAGTAGCCATAGCACCAGAAGATCAAGACAAGACCACTTTCACTTGTCCTTTTGGAACATATGCTTTCGTCGCATGCCTTTTGGACTATGTAATGCCCCAGCAACATTCAAAGATGCATGATGGGAATTTTCACTGATATGATCGGCGATTTTATGGAAGTATTTATGGATGATTTCTCTATTTTTGGAGACTCTTTTGAGGAAACACTAGGATTTTTGGATAGAGTCCTCAAGAAATGCATCGAAGTGAACTTGATATTATCATGGGAGAAATCACATTTTATGGTGAAACAAGGAATTGTATTGGGACATATTGTATCAAAGAAAGGGTTAGAAGTGGACCCATCAAAAATTGAGACCATCGCTCACTTAGGTCCACCCGTGAACATCAAGGGTGTAAGGTCTTTCCTTGGTCATGTCGGCTTTTACCGCCGCTTCATTAGGACTTTTCGAAAATTTCCCGTCCTCTCACAAAATTACTGGAAAAAGATCAAGACTTCACTTTTACTGAGGATGCTTTTGAATCTTTCAAAACCCTGAAGAAAATCATCACTGAAGCACCCATCCTACAACCCCGAGATTGGAACTGTGAATTTGAGATCATGTGCGATGCATCTGATTATGTTGTGGGGGCAGTATTGGGTCAAAGGAAAGATGGGAAACCTTATGCCATTCACTATGCCAGTAAAACTCTGGATGCTGCTCAAAAGAACTACACTCTGACTGAGAAAGAACTTTTAGCTGTGATGTTTTCCTTAGAGAAATTTCGATCTTACATCCTAGGATCCCACATCATCATCTACACAGACCACTCGGCTTTGAAATATCTCTTCACAAAAACCGATGCTAAGCCTAGACTCATTAGGTGGGTATTATTGCTCCAAGAATTTGATTTGGAGATTCGAGATAAAGCCGGAGCAAAGAATGTCGTGGCCGATCATCTTTCAAGATTCCCTTCCTCAAACACAGACACAATCCCAATTTCTGATAAATTCCAGACGAAAGCATAATGTCAGCTTCTCAACTCCTTGGTATGCAGACATCGTCAATTACATCGTCACTTCCACATTACCTGATGAGTGGCCAAAACATAAGAGAGATAAAACCAAGGCCCAAGCCCGATACTATCACTGGGAAGACCCTTTGCTCTTCAAAGAGGGTACTGATTTAATATGGAGACGATGCATCCCTGAATCTGAAGTCAATAATGTCCTAACTCACTGTCACACTTCTGGGTGTGGAGGACATCACTCAGGGAAGCCGTACAACCGCTAAATCTTACAATGCGGTTTCTACTGGCCCACACTCTTTAAAGATGCCCATCATTTTGCTCAATCTTGTCCTGCCTGTCAGACTAATGGAACAATGACCCGCCGTAACATGATGGCCCTCCAACCCGTACATATAGTTGAGATCTTTGATACTTGGGGAATAGACTTCATGGGACCTTTCACCACCTCACAAGGCTATCAACACATCTTACTCGTTGTTGACTATGTGTCCCGTTGGGTTGAAGTCATTCCCACTCGTGCTGCTGATAGCACAACCGTTGTCAAGTTCTTGAACGATTTATTCTCTCGATTTGGATTGCCAAAGGTGGTAATCAGTGATGGAGGCACCCACTTCCTGAATGCTTCAGTTAAGATTTACTCAAGAAAAATGGAGTCGAACACCGTGTCGCAACTGCCTTATCATCCACAAACCAATGAATGGCTGAGCTATCAAATCGAGAAATCAAGACCATCCTCCAGAAAATTGTTCGCTCTGATCGTAAAGACTGGTCCCAACACTTACCTTCTGCTCTCTGGGCCTATCGTACTGCTTTTCGCACACCCTTAGGTATGAGTCCATTTCGGTTAGTCTATGGAAAGCCGTGCCACCTACCTGTAGAGGTCCTCCACAAATCACTCTGGGCAATCAAGAAGTGCCATCTGGATTATGATGAGGCTGGGAAGAAAAGACTATTGGATTTATCTGAACTGGAAGAACTGAGATCACAAGCCTATGATAACAACCTGCTATACAAAGAGAAAATCAAGTTGTGGCACGATGCCAATATTTCGAGGAAAACATTCAAAGAAAAACAAAAAGTATGGCTATTTGATGCAAAACTGAAGTTATTTTCAGGAAAACTGAGATCGAAATGGAAAGGACCATACATTGTAACTCAAGTATTTGATAATGACTCGATAGAAATTTCTGACCCAAACACTAAAGCCACATTCAGAGTAAATGGTCAAAGACTAAAACCCGTTGTTGAACCATCTGGTCCTATGCCTGTCTGCACAGCATACCTTCTGCAGGAAAAATGAACCATCACATCGCCAAGCTGAGGCGTTAAATCATGCACTCTCGTGAGCCTCTCCTCACAGGTATCTTTTTACCGCTCGCATGTTTATTTTCACTGCATTGCATTAGATTAAGTATGGGGGTACTCCTCTGCATTACATTCCAAAAAAAAACGCACAAAAACAAAAATACATTTCACATCCCTTTTGATCCTCCTATTGCACATTATCTTCACCATGAGGACATGGTTTCTGTTAAGTATGGGGAGTGTCTGCATAGTTTTTTCAAAATTGCATACTCTTTCAAAAAAAAGGAGAAAAGAAAAAAGAAAAGAAAAAAAACTCTCTTTTGGAAAAATCCCCTAAAAATATTTCAAAGCAAGAAAACCACCAAAAATACATACTTCCTAGATTTATCCTATTTTGAGAAATCAGATCTTCATTGCATAAATCATAGACCGAGGTTGAGTTGACCCTAATCCACTTAACTTCATCAGAATTTCACTAGGCATGAGTTTTTAAACTTTCTTCAGTCCATTTGGACTTTATTCTCTCAGTTCCACTAACTCTACTGGTGAATGAACTTCTGTATCTAACTAGATCACCTGAGAAACTAGTAGCACTCTTAAACTCTTCAGTGGATATTAAATAACTACACATTGCACTTAGCTTGAGTGAGTTGAGTTTACGAGATACAATTACAATCTAGTTGAGGTGAGGAGTTGTCCTCTTGGTTGTGCCAATGCCTGAACCTTATCTATAGTCAGTGAAGGAACCTGACTCAGGAGCAACGTGATCTCTCTAGTCTAAGTGTGTCAGCAATTAAGCCAGTATCGTGCCTCCAAAGACAATATTAAGCCGATACTACCTCTTGATGCCAAAATCCAAGACAAAAATACCACAAAAAGGCATATCATATACAAATGCCAAAAACCACCAATCATGCAATGATGTGCAAAGCAAAAGCAAGGAAAGAAGACCACCAAATAACCCTTCTCCATCAAAAAGCCGTGGTAGCAGCCCAATGATGCTACCTAAATTTTTAAAAGAGGCCCAAAGAGGCCAAAGAGGCCCAGGGTTATGCTCTGCAAAAGGAAGAGAATGAGAGCAACGGACCAAAGCGGTCTACGGAAAACCCCGAAATTAAGTCCCATTCTCCAATAAACTATGACCTATTTTTTTTCTATGTTGACATACTTGGGTGAAAGGAGATTATGCCTGAATCTAGGTGAGGACTGAGGCTATTTGTATAGGGAATCATTCGGTACCTTGATAGATTGTGTTGTTAGCTCGTTCTCTTGACTCACGAAAGCTAAAACTATCACTAACACTGTTTATATCCACTCAAGGTCAAAGAGAATACCTGTTTCTTAGAGATGAGCTGACCTGATCGACCTTCTGAAACCATGCCTGACTTTGTTGGAACTGAGAGACTGTTGAAACTACAAAACTCGAGTCAAGTCGACAATTCGAACAAATCATTAATCCATGGGTCAACTCTACTAATGTTTGTGTATTTGTGTGGTTAGGGACTGAAACTCAAAGACTTTGTGGGAGTGTCTGCTGCAAACCCTCACCAAATCCATCTTAGCTATTCATCTTGTCCGTCATTATTACTTATCTTATTTTTGCTCGGGACTAGCAAAACTTAAGTATGGGGGTATGATGATTACAATATATATGGGTATAATAAGATAAAATTATGCAAAGAATGAGCTCAGTACTTGACATATAATCTTCAATCTTGCATAAACCACTTGTGATTTATTCCATAACCACAGAAAAGAAAATTGTCTTGTTTACACAAAATCAATGAAATCACAGAACAAATTGACGAGTCTAATAATTAAAATATTCTCGATGATCTCTGGTTATATGGTGGGAACAATATTTTTATACATGATAATCATCAGAATATAACTTGAGATAACTATCTAAAGAAAGAATTAAAACTGCAAATGGTAACATTAATTTTTTATCAACAAACCATACATTGCTTTTTGACTCCACAATTGCCACTCACATTTTATCTTAGAAAGAAAATGAGAAGATGTTTTATGAAATTTGCCCATCTCTTCATCATGCATGCACATGCCTTAAAGTCTCTTAAATTTTGCCTTATTGCACATGGCAAACCATGAATGCATACACCTTTTCCCCCATACAACTTGCACCCCACGTACAATGCACACACCCTTTCCCCATGAAACCATAAAGTTTTGTCTTTAAGTCTCCCTTTATTTGCATGATGAAGAGCCACACAAATAGATATAAAAACCCATGCAAACCCATGCAAGAGGCTCTCTCACGGACACTCTCTCACTCGACCCCCATCTCCTTCGCATTCTCTCTCCCATTCACGCACAACCCATTCACGCACTCCCCATTCTCACTCTATTTCACGCACTCCCCATTTCTCTCCCTATTCACGCATACCATTCTCTCTCTCTCTCTCTCTCTCGTTTTTTACTTTGTCTTTGCAGGAACGCAGCCCCCCTCACTCGCGCACGTCATCTCCCTCCTGCAACCTCCTCTGCTGCGCTCTTCTCACGCGCCACCGCACATCAGTGTTCACCCCCTGCGCGCACGCTGCTGTGTGCGAACCCTCTCCTCCAAACCGCACGGCTGCACTCTCTCCGCAGCCCGCATTGTTGTTGTACGCACAACACGCAGTTACACACCCCGGCCATCTCCGCGACCCGTTGCCCAGCCATCTCCGCATCCCGCTGCCCGTCCGTCTCACGCAGCATGCAGCTGTACCCTCTCGCACGCCTCTGTGCGACCTCAACTCCAGACCGAGCTGCAGCACAGTAGCCTCCGGTCACTTCCGCGAGCCGCCAGTCACCGGCTTCCTATCGTGCATCGACGTCTCCAGCAGGCATCCTCCTTCCGTCCAGAAAAGCAACATTGTCTCTCCCAACTAGAAGGCTTCAAGACCTTTTTAGAGAAGAACTCATCATTCTCTTACTTACTCTTTCAATTTAGTGAGACCTTAGTACGTGCTTTCTTGTGTGAATCCGCTGACATTTTGTTTTGAAGAAGGCCTCTTTGCCAATAGTATTCCATATGTTTGTTACTGCAATTTGCCCCTTCGTTTATTTTATATCTGAAGTAAACTCTTTGTAATGGCTTTAAAATTCAATTGATTGCCTCATTTACAGATTAGTCCCTCAAGTTTCGAATCTCTGCATGTTAGCCCCCGAATAGTTTTATCAACTTTAAAAATGTTACAAAAGTTCAACATAATTTTAGAAAACTCTCAAATAGATTAGGTTGCATTTAGATCATTTTTTAAAATAGATCTCATCTTCCATTAAAGTCCTTTATTATAAAATCAAAAATACATCTCTATTTCACTTGTTTTAGAAATCAAGTATGTTTGAAAATTAGGTAGAATTGCAAATTTGCTTAGTCTCCGTGGATTCAAACCTCTACTTGCCGCGTACATTTTTGTTGTACTTTGATCGTGCTCGTAGTTGTATTTTATTTGTTTGATAACGGTTTATCGTGGGAAAACAAGGACTTGATAAAATTATCATTTTAAACCGCGAAAAATCGTGTCAACACCCACCAACAGAGACCAGATACGAGGAGCCTCCGCAGGTGTTCGAGATCAACGGGCTGTGGTATAGCCGCGACCCCGTCAGTAGACAGTCGGGGATGGGGAACGGTCAGCCTCACCGACCTTCCCCAGCTTACCAAGGAACCAGCTCCGTCCTCGCACCGCGCTTTCAGTCCAGGCCAGAACAAGTGTACCAGCCTCAACAGCACCAACAGCAGCAACACATGTATCAGCAGGGCACAACACCATCCCACCAGCAGCAGCAGTATCGGAATGGCCAGCAGGGCCAATATAGAACCTCGTACGCACATCAGCCAGCCCAGCCCACCAAATTGGAGTCCCTCACCTTGGCGATCCAGACCTTGTATGATAGGGTCCAACAGATGCAGAACGATTATCTGGATATGAGAACCGATATCAATCGTGTCTCTCGTACCCAGGACCAGCAGATGGCGCCAAAGACCCCAATTCCCGCACAGGTTCAGGCCAACCCGAACAGCATACTCCATGGCCAGAACCGACCTCGTGATCAGGTATATTATTTAGATAATTATTTATCTGAACATGAGATCCTTTCGTACGATAATGTAAATCATATGTCCCTCAGGAGCGGAAGGACCGTGACCATACCTGATCGAGCACGGGCACAGAAGGAAGGAGCCTCCAAGTCTCTACCTGAGGACAACTTGGAGGAAAAGGAGGAGCCCCACCACCACCATCGCCAGCAGAAGAAGAGGACGTCTGAGTCCTCGAAGCAGCATTCTCGCATCCACATGGAGTCCGACGAAACCGATGAAGAGCCCGCACCTCCATCTGAGGAGGATCGTCCAGAAGTCGCGGAAGAAGCATCACCAGTTTCGCCTCAGCATTTTCATTTCAGTCAGAGTCAGAGTCCTAGTTTGTTTCAGAGTCAGAGTCATGTAAAGAACTCAGTTCCAGAAGTTAAAGCAAATCTTTCAGTTTCCGAACATGAGTTGGAGTTAATAATCCCTTTCCCCCGAGCTCTCAAGGGTGGAAAGAAGAAAATGAAAAAAATCCAAAAAGATGAGACCCTGAGATGGCAGAGTTCTGCAACAAATACATCAAGGTCACAATCCCTTTTGACAAGTACGTGGAGATGACCCCTACATTTCAAAAATACCTTAAGGTGCGATGCACACCTACTAGGGTTAGTAGGAAGACCAAAAGCCGCGTTGAGAAACACGTTCTATCAGTAGCCACGACTTGTGCAATAAAGAACTCGTTTCCAAGGAAACGAAGAGACATGGGTGCACAATATGTAGTGAGTCATGTTGATGACATCGCATTTGCACGCACTCTCCTGGACGATGGTTCCTCCATCAATCTGATGCCTACAGCCCTCTATGAGCGGCTTAATCTCGGACCTCTTAGGAAATCTAGAGCCCTTTTACAGTTTGCTGATAAATCAACCAAGAGGTCCCAAGGAGAATTGAGGAACATTGTGATCAAAGTCGAGGGGCAGGAATACATGGTGGACTTCACAATCCTAGATATGGAGACCCCTCGTAATTGGAGAGATTCCCAGATCATCTTAGGCAGGCCTTTCCTCTTAACAACAGGGGCCTTGTTCGATTATAAGATCGGGAAGATCCAGTTCCAAACTCCAGGCGGACTCGAGATGAAGCAGACAAGATGGCAGAGACTGGATTCAGAATACAACACCAAGTTCTCTTTTACCGAAGCAGACTGCGATCATGTAGACACAGTTGGGCCATGGAGACAGAACCCCGCTAGCACCGATGCATCCATCTCCTCTGAAGATGATCCAGTGCATGCGTCAGTTTGCGAGATCCTCAGGAACGAGTACAGCTCTGAACCTACATCGCCCTACATCTTCGATGACTTAGAGGCCTAGTTGGGCCTGTCAGTCCTTCCCTCTTTAGGACAATCGGAAGATGAGGATGACGGGTCGGACGAGGCTTTTGCCGATTGCATGGAAACCTTTGACGATCCGACTGCAGAGCCGAACAACTTGGTGGCAGCTATCACAGTGAAAGATCCAGCCACTTCCAACACCGAGCCAGATCAGATTGAGCCAGACTTCTTAGACGATCACACTATTCCTGAGCTCAAACCTTTACCCACAACTTTAAAATACGCCTTCCTTGCGGGCCAGGAAAAGAAATTTCCGGTCATCATCAGTTTGCGATTGACCGAGGAGCAGGAATCTCGCTTGCTAGAGATTCTGGAGAAAAACCGCAAGGCGATAGGCTGGAGCATTTCCGATCTACATAGGATAAATCCCGCTCTGTGTTCGCACCATATCTACTTGGAGAATGAATCCAAATCCTCTCGTGAATTCCAACGTCGTTTGAAACCAAATTTACGAGAGGTTGTGAAGAAGGAGATAGAGAAATGGTGCAACGCGGGTTTTATTTACCCAATGTGTGTATTACAGACGCCTGAATGCCGCGACGAAGAAGGATCATTTCCCCCAACCGTTCATTGATCAGATCTTGGAGAGACTAGCGGGGAAAGAGTTCTTCTGCTTCTTAGACGAGTTCTCGGGCTACAATCAAGTAGCCATAGCTCTGGAGGACTAGGAAAAGACCACATTCACATGCCCCTTTGATACCTATGCTTTCAGGCGCATGCCCTTTGGATTATGCAATACTCCAGGTACTTTCCAAAGATGCATGATTGCTGTACTCGCCGAAATGATCGGCGAATTCCTGGAAGTCTTCATGGATGACTTCTCGGTCCATGGCGATTCCTTCGATTCCTGTCTTAGGAATCTGAACCGAGTCCTAAAAAGATGTTGTGAGGTTAATCTGGTGCTCTCCTAGGAGAAAAGTCACTTCATGGTGACGGAGGGCATAGTGTTGGGGCATGTCATCTCCAAGAGAGGAATAGAGGTTGACCCTGCTGATGAATCTCCATTTCATCACCTTTATTCTATCATTTTGGCCTTAAAAACCCTAGCAAATGCATGTAAATAGCATTAAGTTGTATATAATAGCATTCATTGTTCCTTGTATTCATGGTACATTAAATGAGGTTTTTAATGCCAAAATGATAGAATAAAGAGAAGAAAAGAAAAAGGAATAAAATATTGCAAATATTTTATGAACCTAACCCCGAGACCAAGGCCAGCATGGAATTGGTCGACAAGGAATAAAGTAGGGGGAGATAAGGGCCAATATACAATAAATACCTCATTTATTAACTCATCCATTTATGCATTTTTGACACCTATTTTGTACATAATTATTCATTCATCAAATAAAGAAACTTTGTACATGAAAATTGTAGATAATAATGTGAATAAAAATACAAAATTGAGTTTTTGTAAAAATAATACCCACTGTACATTTTATACACTGAATAAGAAGCCAAAATCTCAACTTCACAGACCCATATCTTGCAAATAAAAACTCCAAAACACCCAAACTCACCTTTAATTGTATATAGCATTCCATAAACTATTTTATAAAATTGGTTTCATAATTTTTGGAGCTCATATGCAGAAGTTAGGTTTTTGGCCCTTCTTGTATAAAAGACTGAGTAAAATATTCATTTTATTCAGTATTTATTATTTATACAAAATCATATTTTTAGAATTTTTTAAATAATGTATATAATGCACGTACACATTAAAAATAGAAGGAAACCAAAACTAATTTGTAAAATAAAATAAGTCTATAAATTCATAGATAAAGTACCTATGACATGCACCTATCTATAAATAAAAAGGTTTTTTTTAATCCTTGATTCTTTTGCTCTTCTATATTTTTATAATAATATATACATTATACCTAACTCATTTAAAAATACAAAACTAAAATAAGAATCAAGAAAATATAATAAATAAATTAAGTATATAAAATATATAGATAAAACACCTATAAGTATACCTACATACACCTATACTTGTTTATTTAAAAATACAAATAAACCTATAAAAATCAAACAAAAATATTTTTGTACTCATAAAAATAAATTCTAAATTTATAAAATAAGCCAATAAAATAATAAAAGAAAATAAACCAATTAAAAATAAAATACATAAAAATATATGGAAATACATACCTATACATAGTATTCGAATAAAACTATAATAAAACACCTTGAAAAATTCAATAAAAATCACAAATAAATACTACATAAAATAATAAACATTTTTTATTTATACTCAAAAAATAATAAAATCATTTACTAATTTAAAATAATTAATCTAGATTAAACCATGCTGTTTTGTCTTCTAGCGGCCTGCGTGGACCAATCGCAGGCCGCCAAGGGTTGACCTCGGGTCAACTCTTCATACCCCACCTACCCCTCTGACAAGTCACGAGAGGCCCTGTTTTCCCCGATTTTTCACGCGATTTTGGTAGCTCGAGGACGACAAGACCCTTCATGAAGATTGTTCCTTGTACATCCAAGAATCACGCCCAATCCCATGCTCCCTTGTACATAGCCCAGATTCGTCATGATTCGCCGGCCAATAAGGGCGCATACTTTGTCTATAAATAAGACCTTCGACTTCCTTCCGCCCTTTGGCCTCCCTTCGGTTGTTTTCCACCATCTTTTCCAGTCCTTTGAGGATCCTTGTGACAGGAGGGTTCTCCTGGAAGCTTCAGACGGTCGGAGGAGTCGCGAGGAGTGCCCACGGCCGCCGCTCGCCGGAGGTCCTGCTCCCTGGTCACCAACCAGGTATAAGAGCTGTGTTTGTTTCGTTTTTAGCTTAGTTTTAATTGTTAATCCTTAGTCTAGCTTTTAGCATAATCAGTAGAGCCTCACGCGCTCGATTAGCCCAAGATCGAAGTTCGCAGGAGTTTAGCTCCGGTGAACCTCTCTACCCTGATCAGCACGCTATCCGACCCTTCGCTCCATCTCATTTTCCTTCCTCTACGCATTCTACACTCAGCCCACGCTTCAGATCACCCAGAGCTCGCCCAGCTCTGTGATTCGAGGTCCCTCTCCTCCACTTCGCCGGACCTCGCCACCCGCCACCCTCCCCTATTCTTTTACCCTAAACCCCTGGTCGAGGAAAACCCCCTCGAGCCCCTAAAATTTTTGGTGCAGGTCTCAAGCTAAACGGAGCCCTCTGGGCTCGATCATCATCCCTGCGAGGTTCCAGGACCCCTCTCTCTTCTCCGAGCTCGGTCAACCGATCTAGGGGGTCCTGGACCTTCTGGAGTAGCTCGAACGGTGCGCACCGCCTTGCCGGACGCCTGGAGACCACCAGCAGCAACGTGAAGCGCCTGGAGGCGGAGATATCTCCGATCGAAGTCAGGGAAGTCAGCCGTTCTTCCCTGTTCTTCGTGAGCAGCAGCAGCCGTTGGATGAAGAGAACGGCCCCAGTTCTAATCAGGGCCGTCCATCTAGCGCAAGCCTGGGCCGTGCGATCAGACCTCAGATGCAATCTCAGCCGCAGATCGTCGAAGGGGTATCGGGCGCCGAGGGCTCGACACGTGGACAAGTGGCGCGCTCGATGCCGTTGGATCACGCGCGTGTTTGGGGGTAAATTTCATATTCGACCCCTCAGCTTTTTGTATTTACAGTTTAACCCCAAAAATAAAAGTTACTATGTAAATAAATTGTGTAATTTGCAGAAGACCCCCTGTAGTTCTTATATTTGCGTTTTAGTCCTTAAGCGCCGCACGTGAACACCCACGTGAGGCGCGGAAAATTTGCAGTTAGGCCCCGCCGGGTCCTTGTATTTATTAAATGGTCCTGGAAATAAAAAGTCACGTGTATTTTTTATTGTAAATTTTGCATGAATGCCCCTGCGAAATGTTTTATTTGCAAAAATACCCCTGCCAGGCCTTTTAATTTTTGAATGCTTTGTCTATTTATTTTGTGAGCCATATTAAAAAGTCACGTGTATTTTTATTGTAAATTTGCATGAATGCTTTGTCTCATTTTTGCATTTATTAAAAATCAAAAACATGTCCTTTATTCACTGTCTAACTGAGAAAATCCCAAAAAAATATCAAAATGCATTAAAAAATTCCAAAAAAATTCCCTATGGTGTATTTGAACTATATTAGTGTCATTCCAAAAATCCCTAAAAATCTCAAAAGGAAAACCTTAAAAATCCAGAAATACCCAAAAACTCCAAAAAAATATAAAAACTCGCAGAAAAAATCAGAAAAATATAAACTCAGGCTTTATTTATGCTATATTTTATTATCTTTATTAGAAAAATAGGGTGGAAAATTTTTGAGGCTTGTAACCATTTTTAACGTTCATTTTTATTACAGCCATCCCTGATTCCACTATTTGCTATTATTTAGCTATTTAGAAATACTGAAAATATTCTCAAAAATCCTCCAAAAATCACAAAAACATTAAAATATGATGAAAAACCCAAAAAGACTTTACTCCTTGATTTTTGACTATTTTAAGTGTTTTTGTAAATATTATAGTACCCCTTTATGTACATATAGATATTTCCTAAATATATATATATATATATTAATATATATTATCTAATTATATTACTGTTATCAATATATATATATAATATAATAATAATAAATAAAAAAAAAATTATATATATATAATTAATTAATTAAAAACCCACTGCACACAAGGATGACTAATATAAACAAGTAGGCGTATGCATTTTCGTATTGCTCTCTGTGGTTCGACCTCTACATATTTGTCACTATACATTTTTATGGTAGAGTAAATAAAAATTAATTCACATTTCTTTTTGAACTTCATTGATGTATTCTCTTGTTGTGGGTTAATTGCTGATCAACCCCCATAGTCTGCGAGCGGTCGCCTCAGCGACACCTTTGTATTATTTATTCATGGTGACCCTCGTGGTCTGTGGGCGGTCATCAGATGGCGCCGTTGCCGGGGAGCAATGAGCAGTGCCTAATTAATTTTTGTCATTCTTGTATAAAAGCTTTGATTAATCATTTATTTTTGTGAGCAGCTATTGTTTTTATTGCTATGAATCACCATGCTTCATTTATTTATTTATTGTGATGACTGCTCTATTTGATTGACTGGGTTATTCTAATGCAATCTTTTTGTGACTTTGATGCGAGGGACCGCCACGCGAGGATGGCTTCCTAGGAGGCCAAGGCAGCCGAGCTTGGAGGAGGATGGTCTTCTCTTCTCATGACCATCTGGAGAGAGCACCAAGGAAGCAAGGAGATGGGCATTAGACAGGATAGACACTTAGAATTATTTTTGTAATTTATGGTAAGAGCGAGACCATTTTGGCATGTAATTAAACAGGACTCTACTCTTCACAATGAGGTCCAGTGCCCGGGTGATTGTTCACCTGGGGGCCTCATCGCGGCTTTTCGAGTTTTCATCGCCTTATTTTATTTTGTTTCCCGAAGTTTTGTGCTTTCCGCCCTTATTTTACTTTGTTTTGTGTGCTTGGAGCCCCTAGATATAGGTTGCTTGACTCGGTAGCTAGGTCCAAACATTAATAAGAATGCATGTTCCTATAGTCTACTTCGCTTGGATCTAGTCAAACTTAAACAAGTCGTTAATTTGTCTCTTAGCCCTCTGTGCCGTAGCGAACCCTGTAAAGCGCTTTCTCCTACCCTCAATTTGTTGAGCAGAGGAGGGGTGAGCCAAGACCGGACCTTCTTGGGCTAGAGATGAACGAGCGACTTATGGTTCTTCACGCTAATAGTAGCTAATGTTTAGGGCGATTTTGTGCCTTGTATACCGACATGTAGATAGGTTTAAAAATTCTGTTTTGCATACCACATGGAGAGAGATGGGATGCACTGTAAGTCTTCTAACTCAGCATGCATCATTCGGTTCAATGGTGAGATTTCCATCATGGAACCACTTGCACGGCTTTTTCGCTATCTCCCTCTGATTTTGAGCACCTAGGACCTAAATGAAAAACTACAAAAACGTTAGGCGCTGGTATGAAACAGATCCAAAAAAAGTGAAAACCCAAAAATTAAAACAAGGGGACTGCTAAATAAACTTTGACCTTAATTAAAATCTGTAATGGACTATCATTGTACTGGGTTCATAAAGCCCTCATTGTTTTCAGGTACCTTGGAGGGGGACCAAAACCCTACTCCCTTGAGCGAGTGCGACCCGTAAGGATTAAAGCCAAAAACCCAATCTGCAACTGCCTTGTGTATCGCCTGGATTTCCGAAGTAATGGCGCTTCTATCGTACGTAGGCGAGTAGGACTTGGTCACCAATGGTGACTCTCTGTTGTGAGAGCATCGACCCTGTCCGAAGTATCGAGCATAGGCCACGCCTTCACGGGGGTGTCTGTCTCATCGTCCTGCGTCCGAGTAGGTTCTTGCACGCTCACGGTTGATTCCGTTGCGAGCGAGGACCGAAGTATTGGTTTCGCCTATCGGCTTCCTCTCTCTTTTCTTTGGCTGAGTAGGGATCCAGGAAGGGTTACAAGGACTCCAAAAAGTACAGACTACAGGTTACACAGGAGGAGGACAAGTATGGGATACTCTTCCGGCAGTACTCTCTCTCCTATAGGGTAGCGTACTAAGGACTTGTTATAAGATATGCCTGAAAATCACAACTCTAAAAAAAATGAAAAGATAATAAATAGCCGAGCTTTCACGGCTTCACATGGCGTGAGTTGGTTAAGGTTCAAAGATCAAGTCCCGCGCATTTGCGCACGTTTTGTTGTTTCTCCCTTTGACCACCCCGCTCAACCGAGCCTTTCTACTGTTTTACACTCCTTTTATTCCTCGTTGACCATCGTATCATTCTTCCAACAATCCGATATTCTTTGTGCTTCGCGAAGTTGATCCATGGATGGTTTCGTCGGGACCATGCCGACACCTACATCGATTCCATAGACCAACTCCGCCAATAAATTCGAGGCGATTCCCGAGAACCCGATCCGGACTTTGCGGATCGATCTCCAGACTCCTCGTTTTCTACCTTTCTCTTGGCCACCCAATAAACTGGGATCACTTTTGTCCCGCTATCGTCGTCGTAAATGGGAGTCGATTATAGTCCACATCTTTTTCCCATTCACAACATGCTGGGGTTGACCTGAATTCCAGCTTAATCACGACAGCTGAAGGTTAATTACAAGCGATCTGATTCGGACTACCTCATTCTGCAGATAGAAGCCAGAGCGAGCCCTGGAGTCTACTCCGGAGTTCATCTCGTCCGACTCAGATCCTGACATGGCGCCAGGAGGAAAGGGCAAGGGTCAGCAACCACCCACACCAGAAGGACAGGTGCCAGATCAAAATCAAGTTAATGCATAGTTGCTGGCATCTATCCAGGCCATACAGCAGCAGCTGACCGAGCAGGCCCTCACACAAACCGCGTTTCAGGATATGTTGAATGACATGAGGAACCGTGACGATGGAGGAGGAGGCATAGGCAGCGGAGGCCGGGGAGGAGGAGGTGGAGGAGAAGGTGGTGATGACCCCAATGATGATCCCGACTTCCAACCACCGCCAAAGCCAACACTTAAAGAAACATACAATCCGGGAAACAGCCAGATGACCGAGTGGATTCTCATTCCACCGGTACACGCTTACTTTGAGCTGAAGCCACAATTCATAGCCCTTCTCCCTGCATTCCATGGCAACACCAATGAAGATCCATACATTCACCTGCAGCAATTCTCCCGCATTTGCCGCACCACCCACTATCCGAATGTCCCCCTGGACATTGTCAAGATGACGGCTTTCCCCTTCAGTTTACAGGACAAGACCCTCTACTGGGTCAATCATATGGGAAAGGTCGTGACGACCTGGGAGGAGTTGAAGTCTGCCTTCCTGCACAAGTACTACCCTCTCGGTCGGCTCAACCAGATGCGAGCCCGTATTAGTAATTTCTCCCAAGGGGCCCATGAGTCCGTACATGAGGCTTGGGAGAGATTTACTGATCTGCAGGAGAAGTGTCCCCACCACGAGATCCCTAAGACCAGCCTGGTCCAGCATTTCTTCGGGGGACTCAATATTGAAAGTCAAAGGCTCGTAGACGCAGCATGTGGGGGCTTCCATTTCAACAAGGATGAAGATGTTGTCTGGCAGATTTTCGAAGAAATGGCCGAAGGAGAGGCCGCCCTCTCTTCATCCAAGGCGTACCAGAAGCAGCCCCAGATCCTCCAGAAACAAGTTCACATGGCTGCATCCAAAGAAGCAGAGAGAGATGAGAGCTCCAACCTCAGCATCATTGGGGGCCATCTCTCTAAGGTTGATATCATTGAGAAGCGATCACAGGACCTTGAGAAACTCGCTGTGATCGAGAAGAGGACCCAGAACCTGGATAAGCTCGATCAGATCAACAAGCACCTCGAGCTGTTGGTCGGTACGATCAACTCTGTCCAGACGGCAACACCATCAGAAGCTCTGGCTGAGAAGAAGGACGAGCAGCAACTGCAGCATCAGCCTCAGCCGAGCCAGCAGCCTCCGGCAGTCCAGCACGTGTACTACGTGTAGGCGCCCGACCAGGGCCAGCCGCAGCAGCAGATGGTCGTATACCAGCCAGAGTTCCTTTCTATTTCTGATCCAGTTTTCCCACCGCCACCCCTGATCCAAGAAGTCAATGGGGTATGGACGAATGATGCACAGCTGACCCGTCCTCAAGGACAACCCCAGGGTCAGCAATTTGCCAACCGGCAGTACCACCAACCTCAGGGTGGTCGTTTTGGCCAAACCTCTCAACCTAACCAGCAACACCAGCAGCCTCCACAGTTTGCACACCAATGGAGGCAGAGTTTTCCTTACCAGCAGCCGCAGTACCGCCACCCACAACCATACAACCAGTATGCGGCTGCTCAGCCTCAACCATACCAGCAGTATCCACCTCCGCCATACCAACAGCTTCAACTTCCTGCTCCGCCATCGCAACACCACCAGCAACAGCATCCCCACCCATCTAACCAACAGCAGCGTGGTCTGCACGCTGAATCTTCGGATGTATCCCCTACTAATCCCACTATGGATTGTCTGGCCCAGCTTGTTAAAGGGCTAGAAGAAATGACAAAGCGCCTTGACGACCCGACCGCCACCCGAACCACCATCCCGGCTCAGGTCGAAGCAAACCCCAATAATTTCAAGAAAAAAGAGCAGGTAGAATGTAATGTCCTGTCCGTATCTGGTAATGATACTACTGTTTATTCTAATGCTGTTACTCTCAGGAGTGGTAGGGCCTTGCCTCCGCCTGCTACTACACGTGGGGTTAATAAAGAAACAGGTGGATCGTCATCTTCCGCATCAGCCGTGCCAGCCACAGGGGCGGGTGAGGAGGAAGAGGAAGGAGAAGCCAGTACAACCGTCGTGCCATACCAGCATCAACCTCAGCCAAAAATACAAAAAAATCAGCAAAAACAAAATCAACAAAAAGAAGCTAGTAGCAGAAGCGAAGCCGTGCCAGCAATGGAGGAGCCGCCAGCAGCCGCCGGTCCCTAGCCAGCCGATGGAGCAGATGCTACCCTTTTTGATCGCCCAGCAGCATCAGCAAGCCAAGATCCAGATTGTATTCCTTTTTGTAGTTCGGATGTACGACATCCTGTGGGCGAGGATTTTGATGTAAATAAGAACTTTGATTTTCCTGATTGTGATGTACATTTTCCTTTTCCTCATGCAATTCAAAAATCCAAAAAAAATGCAAAACGAAAAAATGCATTGTCTGATCCAGGTGTTGTGGATATTCTGGATAAATTGACTGTTGAGATTCCCTTATTGAAAGCCGTGGAGTACATGCCAGCTGTGAAGAAAGGACTGAAGGAGGTATGTACCACCAAGCGTCGCTCGTCAAGAAAGAACAGACGCCAGCAAGTTGAGAAACATGTCCTCACTTTGGCCACGGTAGCAACTATCAGTAATCTCCCACAGAAAAAGCAAGACACAGGAGCACCTCTTATCAGTTGCGAGATTTTTGATCAGGTCTTCGAGCGCACTCTCTTGGACAGTGGTTCTTCCATCAACCTTCTTCCCTCGTCCATCATGCAGGAATTCGGGCTGGGACCGCTCAAGCAGACACGCATGATCCTTCAGTTTGCTGACCGATCCGTCAAGCGGCCCCGAGGTCTCTTGGAAGACGTGATAGTTAAAGTGTAGGAAATGAAATTCCCAGCTGACTTTGTAGTCCTTGATATGGACTCGCCTGCACCCTTGCTACAGACACCTATCATCCTTGGCAGACCATTCCTTCGTACTTCAGGTGCCGTGGTTGATTACGGGTCTGGGAAGATCACTTTCAGCTCGAACACCCAGCGAATCACGATAAACTTGAACGAAGAACCGAATACCGCAACTGATGAGAGCCAGGCCACATCCGAAGCAGACTGCGACTTCATTGCAGAGATCAGAGACCCCGCCTTATCTTTGGATGATTCATGGACCCGAGAAATCCTCACTCTTGAGGAGGACTTGGAAAGCGCAGTCAGCATATGCTCCGATGATTCTTGGGAGACAGATTCTCAGATGCAGGCGCATCTTCTTGAGCATTCACTCCAGACCGAACATGATCAGCTCAGCGCAGAACCGTTCGGTGCACCACCGGGATCTTAACAAGAAGCTGAGGATGGTAAGTATCGCGAGGAAGTACAGTCCACCACCAGCATGGTATCAGAAGTAACCGATAAAGTGGACAGATCAAAACCGGAACTCAAGCCACTTCCTGCAGGCCTGAAGTATGCTTTCCTTGCGGGTGAAGAACAAATGTATCCGGTCATCATCAGCAGCAGGCTGACACCGGATCAGGAATCTCAACTTCTCGAGGTTCTAGAAAAGAACTGCAAGGCACTTGGTTGGAACGTATCAGATCTCCGAGGGATAAATCCAGCTCTGTGCTCACACCACATCTATCTAGAAGAGGATGCTAAGCCGTCTCGCGAATTCCAACGAAGGCTAAACCCTAACCTTCGGGACGTCGTCATGAAAGAAATCACGAAGTGGTGTGATGCAGGCTTCATCTATCCTATCTCCGATTCAAAATGGGTAAGCCCGCTGCATGTTGTTCCCACGAAATCGGGGCTTACCGTGGTTACAAATGATAAAGGAGAGGAAATTTCTACTCGGGTACCAACCTCCTGGCGGGTGTGTGTTGACTACCGCCGTCTTAATGCAGCAACCAAGAAGGACCACTTCCGCTTGCCATTCATTGATCAAGTTTTGGAGAGACTAGCAGGCAAGGAGTTCTTCTGCTTTCTGGATGGGTACTCCGGGTACAACCAAGTGGCGATCGCCCCTGAGGATCAAGGAAAGACTACCTTCACTTTCCCGTTCGGCACCTATGCCTTCAAGAGAATGCCCTTCGGATTGTGCAATGCACCTGCAACCTTCCAAAGATGCATGTTAGCGGTCTTCGCCGAGATGGTAGGCAGTTTTCTCGAGGTGTTCATGGATGATTTCTCTGTCTATGGTGATGGTTTTGATTCTTGCCTTGAGCACCTAGACCGAGTGCTTCAGAAATGCCGAGAAGTCAACTTAGTGCTCTCATGGGAAAAGAGCCACTTTATGGTCACTGAGGGTATTGTGCTGGGCCATGTCGTTTCCAAACGTGGCATGGAGGTCGACCCGGCAAAGGTGGATGTCATTTCAAATCTTCAGCCACCTCAGTCAGTTAAGAATGTGAGGTCATTTCTGGGGCATGTGGGATTCTACAGATGATTTATCAAAGATTTCAGCCGCATTGCCCGACCTCTGACAGAACTTTTGTGGAAGGAAACCGAGTTCATCGTTGATCAGCCAGTTCTCCTTGCTTTCAATCAGTTGAAGGAGCTTATCACGCAGGCTCCAATCTTGCAGCCTCCCGACTGGACTCTTCCATTTGAGATAATGACCGATCGTCAGACTTCGCAGTCGGAGCTGTCCTAGGGCAGAGGAAAGACAAAGCGCCCTACGCCATTCACTATGCCAGTAGAACATTAGATGAAGCTCAAAGAAATTATACAGTGACAGAGAAAGAACTGCTGGCTGTGGTTTTCGCCTTAGAGAAGTTCAGATCCTATTTGTTGGGATCAAAAGTCACAATTTTCACGGACCACTCTGCTATCCGATACCTACAGTAGAAGAAGGATGCCAAGCCAAGACTGATTCGCTGGATCCTTCTCCTCCAGGAATTCGATCTGGAAATTAAGGACAAACCTGGAGTTCAGAATGTGGTAGCAGATCACCTCTCCAGAATTGAGCAGCATGAGTCTCCTACGAGCAATGCACCTATCACAGAAACCTTCCCTGACGAAGCTATCTTAGCAGTGAATTCTCTCCCTTGGTATGCTGACATCGTCAATTACCTCGCCTCGGGGGTAATACCTTCGGATTGGACAAAGAATTAGAAGAACAAATTCATGTCGACCATCCGATTCTACCAGTGGGAAGATCCTCTTCTATTCAGAGAAGGGGCATATTGTATTTGGCGCAGGTGCATCCCTCAGACGGAGCAATCTAGTGTCCTCGATCATTGTCATTTGCTCGAATCTGGTGGACACCATTCTGGAGATCGTACGGCAGCTAAAGTATTGCAGTGTGGCTTCTGGTGGCCCACATTATTCAAGGATGCAGCAGACTTTGTTAAAAGATGTATTGACTGTCAGCGACTGAAAGGTACACTCACTGCCAAAGATTCAATGCCTCTGAAAATTATTCAGATAGCCGATGTCTTCGATGCATGGGGCATTGACTTCATGGGACCTTTCCCTAACAGTCAAGGTTATGAGCACATCCTTCTTGCCGTCGATTACGTGAGCCGTTGGGTTGAAGCTATTCCCGCCCGAGCCGCCGACAGCAAAACAGTTTGCCAGTTTCTGAAGAAGAACATCATTTCGCGGTTTGGGATACCAAAGATTCTCATCTCAGACGGGGGTAGCCACTTCATCAACAGAGAGGTCAAAAAGTTAACGAAGGAGTACGGCATCGATCACCGTGTCGCGTCTCCTTATCATTCGCAGACCAATGGCATGGCGGAGTTATCCAATAGAGAAATCAAGACCATATTGCAGAAACTTGTTAGGCCAAACAGAAAAGACTGGTCTCAACTCTTGGACTCAGCTCTTTGGGCTTACCGTACGACCTACAAGTCTCCCTTGGGCATGTCGCCCTACCGTCTTGTATATGGAAAACCGTGCCATCTGCCCGTGGAATTAATTCACAAATCTTTATGGGCAATCAACAGCTGTAATTTGGACTCACGTCAAAGTGGTCAGAAGAGAAAAGATGATCTGAACAGGCTCTTGGAGTTTCGAGACTGTGCATACGATAACACCTTGATGTACAAGGAGAAGGTAAAACGCTGGCACGACCGGCACATCAGACGAAAGACCTTTGACGTTGGACAGAAAGTGTGGTTATTTGATGCAAAGTTGCGGATATTCCCAGGCAAATTAAAGAGTAAGTGGACAGGGCCATTTAGAGTTTGTGAAGTGCGTGACAATGGAAGCATTGCTATATCAGAATTGTCCCCTGACGCACAACCATTCGTCGTCAACGGCCAACTACTGAAGCCTTACCTCGAACCAGACACATTCCTGGCCGTTGTTGACTCCGTTCAGCTCATGCACCATGATGACATCTCTACAGCACCTGCGGCATCGAAAGATTCAGATTATGCAATTCAACAACTGTTCATCTGATTTTCTTCTTTTCTTCTTTTCTTCTTTTCCTTTTCTATTTTCTTTTTCTATCTTAAAAAGGTGCTGCCCTTGTAGACAGGTTTTCTATCCTTAGGACGTACTTTGCCCTAAGTATAGGGGGACGTGCACCTAGAGCTTTTCATTTCATTCCGATCCTCTCCATTGTCTCCTCTTCTTGTCTATACTTAGGAGTATCTTACCCTAAGTATAGGGGGAGACAATCTGAGTACGATCTGTGTATTCCCACCCTTGACCCTCCCTGCTTTTTGTACAGTCTGCTATACTTCGGATTATTCGATCCTAAGTATAGGGGGGACGGTCAACTTCCCATTCATTCATTTCATTCATATTTATTCTTTAGACCTGTCTATACTCAGTACGAGTTATGTCTTTGCTTTTTCCTTTCGATCTATGAGGACATAGCTCAAGCTAAGTATAGGGGGGTCGTATATACCATGTATATACTAAAAGCCATAACTCATACTGAAAAATAAAATATCACTACAACACAAAATAAAATGTAAAAAGTAGCTTTATAATAATGGAAGATGATTGTGAGTTCCTCAGACTCATTGTAATTGTACTGACTATTGAGTCAGAAAAGTGTTTTGTACGAAATATTTTCCTTTGAAAAATCTCGTGAAATTTGTTTGAAAATAGCGTGAACAAGTATTCAACGTTTGAAAAATTAGTTTGTGTGTAAAACCTATTTTCTTTGAGTGAAAGCAAAAACTTTGTGAAAATTAATGTGCAAATGATTGTGAAAACTTGATTGTCAAAAATTGTTTTGAAAAATCTACCTATGTTGTGTGAAACATGTGTAAAAGGATTTTCAAATGCGTGAACATGTTTGCAAAATTATTTTGGACTAGAGTTTTCGAAAACCCTTGTGAAAATGACTCTCGAGTAAGTCTGAGGAATCCGCACAAAAATCTCTCATTTGTAAATAAGGAATAAGCCAAATAAAATATATAAGAACTGAAACCATATTGTACATCAAAAACAATTTTTCTTCTTTTGTATCTACTGATTAATAAATCAGATACCTATATAAGTATGATTTGAAAAATAGTGTGACCAGTCTTGAAAAATTTGATGTGAAATGATTTCAAATGTGTGAAACTGTGTTGATTGCAAAACTTTTCTTTGTGTGAAAGAAAGGATTTCAAAAACCTATGTGCAAATGTTTTGAAAAATGCTTGTCAAAATTATTGTGGAAATTGTATATATAGTGTGAAAAATCTTTGCAAAAATAGTTTTCAAATGTGTGTAAATGATTGCAAAAATTATCGTGTACTATAGTTTGCAAAATTATTTTCAAAAAGCTAATAAGAACACCATTGCAGATACTAGTAAATCAGAAACAAGACACATACAATTCTTTCTGTACATACCCAAATAAACTATTTCATTCACACCTAAAGTTGCTAAAAATTCCTAAATTTTGAAAATAAAGCAGCACGCCCATGTAAATAAGTGTATATACTTTTGGAATATTTTCAGTTTGTATTTCCTGTGCAGAAATTCTTTTTGTAAAAACATTCTTTGATCCTTTCAAATTTTTGTGAAAAATTGCATCATTCATTGTGCATAGCATAAGCATACCATTCATATTCTTTTTGAGTGAGCTTGATGATGGAATCGGTCCAATGAAGTCTCAAATTGGAGCTTGGTTGAACCTTACCGCACATAACTGCACTGGAACCTTATGGGAACTAGGTTTAAGGTACTTCAGGTCTATACAGACTTAATTCTTTGAGAAATCAGGGCTGGGTTCAAGTCACCTCAGTGGACTAACTGGAACTTTTCGAGACACACGTACGACTCTTGTCGACCGTGATCTAACTTGAACACCTGCACCTTTCACTTGGCTCAACTCAGTTGGAGTGGTGAGGGGGTTGGATTTGCCAGTCTGAGACGCACACGGGTGGAAACATTCGTCCTCGTCTAGGGAGGGAAGTGCACCCCAACCGGATCCAATAGCAATGAGTCTAAAGACAGGAGATTGTGGGTTGCGATAAAGCTTCAAAAGAGGGATAGTCTACTGGCTCAAGAGGAAAAACTCCTTATGTAAATGCTGCTGTGAATAGTATGTTGAAAAAAAAAAATGGTCAGGCCTGTATAAAAATAAAATGCCTGCAAAGTATGTACAAAGTCAATAAGCAAGCTTGAGCTCCAAAGTCAAATATGTAAGCCTGCAGCTGGATGACTTGACTACACTGGTCTTGCATCCCGGGATAGGTAGCTACACTGGCTACCATCCATTCTTCTCTTCACCCCCGCCTCTTGAGCTGGTTGCCACTTGAACTTAGAAGGGAATACCCTGCTCCTCGAGGAAAGAGCTGCTGGATTGGGGAATCATTGGGTTGTCATTCTGGAGAAGTCAGTTCTTTTATCATTTCAGTTGGGGAGAGCCACTATCACTTACACTGTACAAGTCAGCTTCATAGTTATAAGAGTTTGCGTATGATGTAGACTAGTTATGACCCGTCTATGTGGGTTGAACCGACTTCTGTGACTATCGAAGGCTGTTGTATTTTAGAGCTGGTTCCCGACTAGGTTCCACACACCTTCACACCCAAGGTCTGACAGGAGCTCCAAATTCAGACTTTGTAGGGACATGCATTGCACTGAAAGCATCCTTATTCACTCTATATTTCTTTCACTTTCCTTTTTCTTTTCTGTATTCTTTTTGTACTTATTGCATAAGTGTTTGCTAGGGACTAGCAAAGGCAAGTATAGGGGGGTGATGAATCTCCATTTCATCACCTTTATTCTATCATTTTGGCCTTAAAAACCCTAGCAAATGCATGTAAATAGCATTAAGTTGTATATAATAGCATTCATTGTTCCTTGTATTCATGGTACATTAAATGAGGTTTTTAATGCCAAAATGATAGAATAAAGAGAAGAAAAGAAAAAGGAATAAAATATTGCAAATATTTTATGAACCTAACCCCGAGACCAAGGCCAGCATGGAATTGGTCGACAAGGAATAAAGTAGGGGGAGATAAGGGCCAATATACAATAAATACCTCATTTATTAACTCATCCATTTATGCATTTTTGACACCTATTTTGTACATAATTATTCATTCATCAAATAAAGAAACTTTGTACATGAAAATTGTAGATAATAATGTGAATAAAAATGCAAAATTGAGTTTTTGTAAAAATAATACCCACTGTACATTTTATACACTGAATAAGAAGCCAAAATCTCAACTTCACAGACCCATATCTTGCAAATAAAAACTCCAAAACACCCAAACTCACTTTTAATTGTATATAGCATTCCATAAACTATTTTATAAAATTGGTTTCATAATTTTTGGAGCTCATATGCAGAAGTTAGGTTTTTGGCCCTTCTTGTATAAAAGACTGAGTAAAATATTCATTTTATTTAGTATTTATTATTTATACAAAATCATATTTTTAGAATTTTGTAAATAATGTATATAATGCACGTACACATTAAAAATAGAAGGAAACCAAAACTAATTTGTAAAATAAAATAAGTCTATAAATTCATAGACAATGTACCTATGACATGTACCTATCTATACATAAAAAGGTTTTTTTTAATCCTTGATTCTTTTGCTCTTCTATATTTTTATAATAATATATACATTATACCTAACTCATTTAAAAATACAAAACTAAAATAAGAATCAAGAAAATATAATAAATAAATTAAGTATATAAAATATATAGATAAAACACCTATAAGTATACCTACATACACCTATACCTGTTTATTTAAAAATACAAATAAACCTATAAAAATCAAACAAAAATATTTTTGTACTCATAAAAATAAATTCTAAATTTATAAAATAAGCCAATAAAATAATAAAAGAAAATAAACCAATTAAAAATAAAATACATAAAAATATATGGAAATACATACCTATACATAGTATTCGAATAAAACTATAATAAAACACCTTGAAAAATTCAATAAAAATCACAAATAAATACTACATAAAATAATAAACATTTTTTATTTTATACTCAAAAAATAATAAAATCATTTACTAATTTAAAATAATTAATCTAGATTAAACCATGCTGTTTTCTCTTCTAGCGGCCTGCGTGGACCAATCGCAGGCCGCCAAGGGTTGACCTCGGGTCAACTCTTCATACCCCACCTACCCCTCTGACAAGTCACGAGAGGCCCTGTTTTCCCCGATTTTTCACGCGATTTTGGTAGCTCGAGGACGACAAGACCCTTCATGAAGATTGTTCCTTGTACATCCAAGAATCACGCCCAATCCCATGCTCCCTTGTACATAGCCCAGATTCGTCATGATTCGCCGGCCAATAAGGGCGCATACTTTGTCTATAAATAAGACCTTCGACTTCCTTCCGCCCTTTGGCCTCCCTTCGGTTGTTTTCCACCATCTTTTCCAGTCCTTTGAGGATCCTTGTGACATGAGGGTTCTCCTGGAAGCTTCAGACGGTCGGAGGAGTCGCGAGGAGTGCCCACGGCCGCCTCTCGCCGGAGGTCCTGCTCCCTGGTCACCAACCAGGTATAAGAGCTGTGTTTGTTTCATTTTTAGCTTAGTTTTAATTGTTAATCCTTAGTCTAGCTTTTAGCATAATCAGTAGAGCCTCAGGTGCTCGATTAGCCCAAGATCGAAGTTCGCCGGAGTTTAGCTCCGGCGAACCTCTCTACCCTGATCAGCACGCTATCCGACCCTTCGCTCCATATCATTTCCTTCCTCTACACATTCTACACTCAGCCCACGCTTCAGATCACCCAGAGCTCGCCCAGCTCTGTGATTTGAGGTCCCTCTCCTCCACTTCGCCGGACCTCGCCGCCCGCCACCCTCCCCTATTCTTTTACCCTAAACCCCTGGTCGAGGAAAACCCCCTCGAGCCCCTAAATTTTTTGGTGCAGGTCTCAAGCTTAACGGAGCCCTCTGGGGCTCGATCATCGTCCCTGCGAGGTTCCAGGACCCCTCTCTCTTCTCCGAGCTCGGTCAACCGATCTAGGGGGTCCTGGACCTTCTGGAGTAGCTCGAACGGTGCGCACCACCTTGCCGGACGCCTGGAGACCACCAGCAGCAACGTGAAACGCCTGGAGGCGGAGATATCTCCGATCGAAGTCAGGGAAGTCAGCCGTTCTTCCCTGTTCTTCGTGAGCAGCAGCAGCCGTTGGATGAAGAGGACGGCCCCAGTTCTAATCAGGGCCGTCCATCTAGTGCAATCCTGGGCCGTGCGATCAGACCTCAGATGCAATCTCGGCCGCAGATCGTCGAAGGGGTATCGGGCGCCGAGGGCTCGACACGTGGACAAGTGGCGCGCTCGATGCCGTTGGATCACGCGCGTGTTTGGGGGTAAATTTCATATTCGACCCCTCAGCTTTTTGTATTTACAGTTTAACCCCAAAAATAAAAGTTACTATGTAAATAAATTGTGTAATTTGCAGAAGACCCCCTGTAGTTCTTATATTTGCGTTTTAGTCCTTAAGCGCCGCACGTGAACACCCACGTGAGGCGCGGAAAATTTGCAGTTAGGCCCCGCCGGGTCCTTGTATTTATTAAATGGTCCTGGAAATAAAAAGTCACGTGTATTTTTATTGTAAATTTTGCATGAATGCCCCTGTGAAATGTTTTATTTGCAAAAATACCCCTTCCAGGCCTTTTAATTTTTGAATGCTTTGTCTATTTATTTTGTGAGCCATATTAATTCGAAAAATATTGCAAAAATAGACTTAAGCTACTGTTGGGTTAAACTTGCACCCTATATTTTTTATTTTTCATTTTGTCTCATTTTTGCATTTATTAAAAATAAAAAACATGTCCTTTATTCACTGTCTAACTGAGAAAATCCCAAAAAAATATCAAAATGCATTGAAAAATTCCAAAAAAATTCCCTATGGTGTATTTTGAACTATATTAGTGTCATTCCAAAAATCCCTAAAAACCTCAAAAGGAAAACCTTAAAAATCCAGAAATACCCAAAAACTCCAAAAAAATATAAAAACTCACAGAAAAAATCAGAAAAATATAAACTCAGGCTTTATTTATGCTATATTTTATTATCTTTATTAGAAAAATAGGGTGGAAAATTTTTGAGGCTTGTAACCATTTTTAACGTTCATTTTTATTACAGCCATCCCTGATTCCACTATTTGCTATTATTTAGCTATTTAGAAATACTGAAAATATTCTCAAAAATCCTCCAAAAATCACAAAAACATTAAAATATGATGAAAAACCCAAAAAGACTTTACTCCTTGATTTTTGACTATTTTAAGTGTTTTTGTAAATATTATAGTACCCCTTTATGTACATATAGATATTTCCTAAATATATATATATATATATATTAATATATATTATCTAATTATATTACTGTTATCAATATATATATATATATAATATAATAATAATAAATAAAATAAAAAAATTATATATATATAATTAATTAATTAAAAACCCACTGCACACAAGGATGACTAATATGCACAAGTAGGCGTATGCATTTTCGTATTGCTCTCTGTGGTTCGACCTCTACATATTTGTCACTATACATTTTTATGGTAGAGTAAATAAAAATTAATTCACATTTCTTTTTGAACTTCATTGATGTATTCTCTTGTTGTGGGTTAATTGCTGATCAACCCCCATAGTCTGCGAGCGGTCGCCTCAGCGACACCTTTGTATTATTTATTCTTGGTGACCCTCGTGGTCTGTGGGCGGTTATCACCTGCCAAGGTGGATGTGATCAGACAACTCCAACCACCAACCAACATCAAACAGTTGCGGTCGTTCCTCGGGCATGTTGGATTTTATCGAAGATTCATTAAGGATTTTTCCAAGATTGCCCGACCGCTAACTGAGCTTTTAGGCAAATACATGGAGTTTATTGTTGATCACAAATGTCTTGAGGCCTTTAAGCTATTGCATGGAATGATAATGGACGCACCTATCCTACAAGCCCCAGATTGGTCTCTACCTTTCGAGATCATGACGGACGCCCCAGATCATGCTGTTGGGGCTGTGTTAAGACAAAGAAGAGATGGCGTCCCGTTCGCAATTCACTATGCAAGTAAAGTGCTTGACACCGCTCAGTGTAACTATACAGTTACAGAAAAGGAAATGCTTGCGGTAGTGTTTGCCTTGGACAAGTTCAAATTATACTTAATTGGATCCAAGGTAATCGTGTTCACTGACCACACGGCTCTACGATATTTGATGGAGAAGAAGGACACGAAGGCGCGTCTTCTTCGGTGGATTTTACTTATCCAAGAGTTTGATTTGGACATCCGTGATAAACCTGGAAAGAAGAACGTAGTAGCCGATCATCTTTCTCGTCTCGAAGATCTTAATACTTCCGAGGATTCACCTGTTCGAGACTCCTTCCCTGACGAGTCGATTTTTTTTGTCGACTCACTCCCATGGTACGTCAATATCGTGAATTATCTTGTCTCCAAGAAAGTTCCCGAAGATTGGCCCAAGAGACAAATTGACCGACTGAAGTCGGACGCTAGACACTACCATTGGGAGGATCCGATCCTTTTCTTCGAAGGACCGGATTGTGTCTGGAGACGGTGTATTCCTCAGGAGGAATACCAGAGCGTCCTTTCTTTATGCCACATTTTGGAGGCAGGAGGACACCACTCCGGGAGGAGGACCGCATGGAAGGTACTTCAGTGTGGATTTTACTGGCCGACTCTGTTTCGCGATGCCACAGCCTTCGCGAAGTCGTGCCCAGTATGTCAGAGAATGGGAGGAACCGTTGGTTCCAAGGATGAGATGCCGATGCAGCCTGTCATCATTTATGATGTCTTTGACGTCTGGGGCATCGATGTCATGGGCCCATTCCCTGTTAGCCACGGGTTCGAATATATCCTTCTTGCGGTAGATTATCTATCCAGATGGGTGGAGGCTATCCCGACCCAAGCCGCAGACATCAAGACTGTCTGTAAATTCATTAGAGAACACATAATCTCTAGGTTTAGGATCCCCAAAATGATGATATCAGACGGGGGTAGCCACTTTGTGAATCGGGAGGTGAAGAAGCTCCTGAAGGATTACAACATCGAACACCGTGTCACTAGCCCTTACCACCCACAAACCAATGGTATGGCTGAGGTGTCAAATAGGGAGGTGAAAACCATATTGCAAAAGCTTGTCCGCCCGGACAGGAAGGACTGGTCTCAGATCTTGGATCAAGTCCTCTGGGCATATTGGACAGCTTACAAGACACCGTTAGGAACCTCCCCATTCCGAATGGTATTCGGAAAGCCGTGCCATTTGCCCGCAGAATTAGTGCACAAATCAGAATGGTAAATTAAGAAGGTCAACTGGAACACACACCTTGGGCAGAAGCAGAGAGAATTGGATCTGAATGAGCTTGTGGAAGTCAGAGACCGTGCATATGACAACAGTTTGGTGTACAAGGACAAGGTGAAGCGTTGGCATGATAGGTATATCAGACGAAAGACCTTTGTTCCTGGACAGAAGGTATGGTTAATCAATGCTAGGCTGAAGATCTTCCAAGGCAAGTTGAAGTCCAAGTGGACAGGCCCATTTGTCGTCCGTACGGTGCATGATAGTGGATGTGTCGAGATCTCAAATCTCGCAGATGACGCACCGACATTCCTAGTGAATGGACAACTGTTGAAGCACTTCGTCGAATCCAATGAGCAGTTAGTCCATGTTGAGGAGATTGTATTCATGTGCGAGACAGATTCAGCAGATGCACCTCGAGCCACGTATGATACCTTGCAGCAGTGAGCTCCCGCCATCAACAACATCTTGAATGATTCAGACCGACTCATTTATATATATCATCATTCTTCTTTTACATCCTATCCTCTCTCCCACATGACTCTAGTAACCCATCCCAGCCTCATCAGATCACTATCTTGGACTATACTTAGGATGACCAGATCCTAAGTATAGGGGGGAGGAGTCACTTGAGTCGGTTCTTTGTACATTCTCCAGATCACATTGGTCCTCATACTCACTTCCGACCTATACTTAGGCTGACCTGAGCCTAAGTATAGGGGGGACCGATGCCCACATTGTATATTCATCCACTTCTCTTCTTGACCTCGTCCGCCCCACTTTGTGACTTTCTTCTACACTTAGGCTGCCAGAGCTAAGTATAGGGGGGCTGGTCGATTTCTATACATTTTCCTTCTCTTTCGCTCTCCTACGCTTAACACGAGCTATGTCTTTTTCCTCGCTCTTCGTGCTCTGAGGACATAGCACATGCTAAGTATAGGGGGGCGTGTATATATTACATATATACTTTACCCATAGCTCGTACTTTCGCGTATGTTTGTATATATTTTACAATAATTACGGGTGGGTACAAATTGAAAAAAATGTGTATATACTTGTATAATACGTGTAAAACTCTTGTAAATTATTGTAAAATAGGAGGTATAGAAATAAAAAAATGAAAAAAAATGAAAAAAAATGAAAAAAAATGAAAATACAAATAGGCTTCTTATTTACTCTTGCATATCATCTCTACATCCAAAAAGAAAAGAAAAAGAGTCTTGCATTTTCATTCATCTTCATAGCATGACATCTGCATCTCATCTGCATATCTTGCATATGCAAGGTGGAAAGATAGTGGGTTCTGAACCAAGTTATGAGTAGATATTAAGGATGGACTTGATTTGACCTTAATCCACCTAATTTCAGAGGAACCTTATAGGAACTGGAGTTAAGATTTCTCAGGTCAAGTGACTTAAATCTTTGAGTCCGCAAGTCTATGTTCACATGTCATCTTGATTAGTCTAAGTAGAATATCTCATGCATACGCAGGATTCTTTTAGATAATGACCTAACTTGGACAAGCACTATGCACGTAGCTCTTCATTGATGAGGTGGTGAGGAGGTAGAATCCTTTAGCTTGGAGTAGCACACGGGTGGAAACATCCGTCCTCCTCTAGGGAGGGTAGTGCATCTCAACCTAGTCTGGTGGTGTTGACATCTAAGGACGGGATGCTGTCGGTTGCAATAATGCTTCAAAAGAGGGATAGTCTACTGACTCAAGAGGAAAAATTCCTGATATACATGCTGCACCTTGTATGAATTCAAAAAAAAAATTGCAATAACTCCAAAAAATCAGATAGGTCCAAGTGAAAATAAAATACATGTCGGAGTCTGTATATTAGCAAAGAAATGCAGCTGGATGGCTTGGCTACACTGGTCAGGCATCCCGGGATAGGTAGCTAAACTGGCTACCATACATTCTTTTCTCTACCCCCTCCTCTTGAGTTGGTCGCACTTGAACTTAGAAGGGAATACCCCGCTCCTCGAGGAAAGAGTTACTGGACCGGGTATTGAGTTACCTTGTTAGAGGAGGCTGGTTCTGAGTCATTTCTGATGTGGAGAGCTATATCTCACTTACACAGTACAAGTAAGAATCATAATTATCAGAAATTTGCGTTTGAGGATTTGTTCTGACCTGACTATTGAGGCGTCTTGAATAGAAGACTTGTGGAACTTGAAGTCTGTTAGGTCTTAAGTTCATGTCCAAATAAGGTTCCGCTACACAATTAATCCAAAGGTCGAGTCAAGCTCCATTTTTAACTTTTGTTCATGACCTTGGTATGGAACCCAAAATCATTTCACTCTTGCATTTCATTTAGTTGCTCGGGGACGAGCAAGGTTTAAGTATAGGGGGTTGATGAATCTGTGATTCATCACTCCAAAAGTTAAAAATAGAGCCTTGTTCCCGAGTAAATAGAGGCATATTTCCCTTTATAATGCATAAATAGCATTCATACATGCATTTTAGCACTCCATTTGCATTTAAATAAGAAGCCAAAATCCCTTGTAAAGTGTCCACCTTATAAAAATAAGCTCTCCCTTATACTATGTACACCTTAGTTTATAATATAAGGAAGAGAGACCGGAATCCCCTTTGTAAGAGCACCAATAAAGCCCTAAAGCCCTTGGACCTCAAAATACCCACAGATTCCTCATACAAACTCCAAACTAGGTCTACTCACTTTCAGATTAATACATATTAAAAGACCTTTAAAATGAGACTAATTTCATCCAATTTGGAGCTCGTATGAAAAAGTTGGGTTTTTGGGCCTCTTTGTACACTACTTATATGTATATTTGTATCTTTGTATTTTTGTATCATATTTGACCTCATCTTTATCTTTGGTCAACATGAAACTTGTAGATCTCATCAAGATCTACAACTTTCATGTTTTGAGTTTTTCCAAATTCGGCCTCCTTCTCTCTCTACATACATTTCTATTCCGACCAATCACAGCCGGCCACGTGGCGCCCTCTGGTTGCGCCACGCGGCCCGCTCCCCTTGCCCAAGCCGCCTCTGCTCTCAGCCGTTGGATGGTCTTGTCGATCCAATGGCCAGATGCTCTCCACGTTCACCTTAAATGTCCACCGTCCGATCATCTCCAAGGATTCATCTGACCCGCTCATTAGCGCCTCGCCCACAGTGCGCCAGGCGTCGCACGCTACGCCCTTGGATGATGCACGCCGCCCTCCATCGCAACCGCTCATCCCGCCTTGCATCACAACCCTTCGATCTAAGCCCTGATCTCATCACAGCCGCCCGCGCGCGCTTCACCCCATCGCACCACGTGGCGACATCACGACCTTCTGATCAAACCACCCCAGATGCAATCCACACCGCTCGCTGGCGCTTCACCCCATCACGCCACGTGGTCGCTCCACGGCCCTCAGATTGCCTCGACTCGATCAGATCTCGCCCGCTCCTTAGTGATTAGATCTGGGCCGTTGGAGCACAATATCAAAGGCTACGACCTCGTCTCCTACCTCTGGCACCCCTCTCTCCCACGATCTCCGCCTTGTGAGAGGGGACACCCCTTTCTATTTTCAACAGCGCTCCCTCCACCGTCGATGACCACCATCACCTCCCAACCTTCCCCACTCGTCCCTCATCCTCTCCAGCCACCTCACTACCCATGTTGACCGCCAGCGACGCTCCACTACCTCCATGAACTTCACCCCATCACCAGCCCTGCCGAGACCTCCATCCTTTAAATACTCGCCCTCCGGCCGACTTCAGCCCTATCCGCCACCCCTGAGAGATTCCCCAAGCTCGGAACTTCCGTTTGGTGACAACAAGCAACTGATTACTCGAGCGAAGACGGTCATCTTCTCCGACGAGATCTTCGGCGCACCGCTGTGTCGCAGCCACTCCTCCGAGTCGCTGCTTGAGCCTAGGGACTTACCGCCCCTTCGAGCGACAATCTGGACCTCGACCTCGAGCTCCAAACCCCAGGTAATCCCCTCCACCTTCCTCCGATCTTCATTTGATTTTTCTTTTTATTTCTCCGATTTTATTCGACGTCCACATCCATCTTCTCGACTCGTTCTCACTTCGCCGAGCTCTGCGACGGAGCTCTCATCCTCGCGCTACACCTTGCACCCTCCGACGACATACTTTGCCCTCCATCAGCTCCAGCTCCGCCATCTGGCCAGAGCACCATCACCGAGCACCATTTTAATCCGATTAGGCCTCGCCAACCACCCTCACATCTCCACGAACGATCGCACGAGCTTCGGCTATCTCCCCCTAACCCTGCAGGTACCTGTTGTTCATTGATCGGAACTTCACCGGAGCTCTTTTGGAGCTTCGTCGCCAGCGACCTCCGACTCCCCTCTCCAGCTCCTGAGACCACCAGACGCTTCGCCGGACTGCCGCACGTCTTCTGGGATACCTCCGAGTCCTCGGAGAGCATCATCGACACTAGGAGGGACGGGCGGAGCCAAGGCCACGTCACCGGAGCCCCGCCATCTCCTCCGCAGGCGGTGGAGGTCCGTTGAAGAAGAAGGCCCAGCTGCCGTTCGATCATCTGATCAAACGGTCCATAGCTCGCCACGTCATCGACATCTGGAGCATCACAACAGCCGTAGGATCATCTGTGATCCCATGGACAGGAGCGAGCTACGTCGCCACGATCGGAGCAGCACGCCGCCGTTGGATCTCTCTTTGATCCTACGTTCCATAGACGGCCACGTTGCTACATTCAGCCCTCGTTGGATCACTCCAGATCCGACGATCCTTGCTTTACCACATCGTCAGCAACAGCAGCTGTTGGATCACTTTAGATCCAACCGTCCAGAGCACGCCACGTATCCCTGGTCCGAGCCTCTTCCCCGACCCTAGGCTCCGACCACCCGAGGCTAGCCGAGCCTCCAGCCGAACCTCCAGGAGCACGCGAGCCGATACCCAAGCCTCCGAAGCCGCCCGAGCCTAGGCCGACCACGTGAGGAGCACGTGCGGTCGGGGTATTTTGCACGAAGGCCCTGGGGACTTTTCGAAATTACAAAAAGGTCCCTGTGAAGCAGCCCTACGTGAGGAGCACGTGCCCAGTGGAGAATTTGCATATAATCCCCCAGCATTATAGATAATTGCATTTAAGTCCCTGTCTGCATGTTTCATTTTAAGTAATTTTATTTTCTGTATTGCAAATACACCTATGTCTTTGCACGCATCCCTAGGTGTCATTTTGCATCATTTGGAGTTCTAAAATTTGCATATTGTTGAGTAACTTGTCCTCCATCTATTGTGTCACTTATCACATTTTTATAATTGCAATAGATTTTTAAATAATTAATTGGTTGATTTCTGTGTTATTTTGCCTAGTTAGACCTTTTAATTAATAATTAATTCTCTGTAGCTCCAATAATTCTCAAAAATTCACAGTAGCTGTAGGATAGTGAACTCAACCTTGCATAAAAATTTCATGTCATTTGCACACATCTTGAGGCCTAAATAAATTCTTTAGTGATTTCCTTAGTTTAATTTTAATAGGTTCATTTCACATTAAATTTAAGGTTTGTCAATTTTCCTAGATTCCTCATCATTGAATCTATCTAGGATAATTTTTGTTCCTGAAAAAGATGTGATTTATTATTTATTAAAAATAAATTAGTGAAAATCACCCTGCCTGCATGTTTTATTCACAATATATTCATTTAGTGTCTAAAAATTCCAAAAATATTAGGGTAGTTCATTTTCATCATATTTAATCATCTGGCCAATTTTCATAATTTTTGGACTTCATTTGATATCTTAAACTGACTTAACTTTAAATTGGCTAGATTGTTGCATGTGTCTGCTCAGAAAATAGAAAAAGATAAAAAAATATAATTCCTTGAAAAATCGAACATTGGACTTTGCTATTAATTCACCTAAGGAGACAGATGCCTCCCTGAGTTCGACCTTGGACTTCACCAAGTAAAAAAATTTGCCGCTTGAAATTACTCTAATCTAATTGAAGTGGTTTTTGATATTCCCTCTCGTATCCGACTGCAACGAACAAATATCGATTAATTTGGACATTAATCTGCCTAAATTAACTAAGGGTGCGGGGCGGTTATCACAATGGCACCGTTGCCAGGGACACGGCTCATTTTTTTATTTTTTGGATTTTTGTTTATTTAATTAAGTGTATCTTTTATATAGATCAACTTGTTCATGTTGCATTAAAAAAATTTCTTCTCTATCGATCTCTAACCATTGTTTTTGTGGCAGGGCCCTTGATGGTTCAAGGAGGAGAGGAGCAGGACGCTTCCCGCTGCGAGGAGCCGCAAAACATATGCGGAGCAAATAGGGAGGAAAGGAAAAAAAATTGTATCTCGCATTTTATTTTTGCATGTCATGTAATAATTCGTCGTTTACAGCGGTCTTCGATCGAAGGCTCGCAACTGTAATCGAATGATTATATGTGGTTGTGTGGGGATTGTCCCCACTTGAGTGTCGACCTAGGACTAGGCACGTGGCTCTTTGAGCGTATTTCATTTTTATCTTTTACGTGCTTGCTCATAGGTAGGACACACTTTAAACAAAGACGCATGTAACATCGCCTCACTTAGCCAAATTAAAATGAAAATTTCCCCCGCTAATAGAAGCATGTTAGGTGCGGTTTTAACGACTTGCATACAAAGATTTTGGTTTTCAAAATGGCCCCAGTTTTTCACGATTTTTTTTCGCTAAGTCGCTGCATGATTTCTCGCTTGGCTTAGATCATGGTTTTATCGAATACGCGGCTTTTCTCGGTTTCTCTTTCCTAGCTTGATCACCTAGGATTAAAGGAATATGGGAATGAACAGTAGACGATGATTTCTTGATTGTGTGCTAACTTTAATTCAGTGACAACATTAAATAAAAATTGGGACTGTTAATTGCAAATCAAACCATAAAATGGAGTAAAACTTTGGTTTTGGGAGAGAAACACCCTCGTTTATGCATTGTTTTAAATTCACATTTTTTCTCCGCGTAAATATCAAAAGATTTATCACCAATAAAATCAACACGATAATAAATCAACCTCAGTTGGTTTCATGTGTGAGTTGGTGAACCTGAGGGTCTTGCTTGCTTGATTAAGCCATGATTGCTTCGATACACCCCTAGAACCTTAGTCACTCCATCTATCTCCGTAGATTCAACCAATCACTTGTAAATCCATCCTTCTTCTTCATTCCCCTTGGGTCCCTCCCAGCATCAAATTCCATCTTTATACTTAGGCTAATCTCAGCCTAAGTATAGGGGGGACCCAAATCCCCGTGATTTTCTCTACTCTCCTTTCCTTGCCTTTATACTTAGGTTATTTTTAACCTAAGTATAGGGGGAGCCCCTCTTAGCTCCAAGATATTCCTATATATTTAAATGGACCTATTGACTTGTAACATCTAGTGTTATGAGGACATAGCAAAGTTTAAGTATAGGGGGGTATACCGTATTTACTGTATATTTTCTTTAGCTATAAATTGAAAAATTTGAAAAAATTTAAAACTTTTGGCTAAAGTAAATTTTTTTGGACTAAGAGAACTCAAATGTTTTTTTCACGGCTTTTCGACATTATGTTACGCTATTTTTATAAAAATATTTTTGAAAATGATTTTTTTTCCTTATCTTGAAAAGTTCTTTTGAAAATATTTTGAAAACGTTTTATTTGCATGACATGGTTTTGAAAGTCTTTTCAAGGAAAGTTGAGTCTAACTTGTGTTTTAACCTTTATTAAAATTCATAAAAATGAGAAAAACCCAAAACCCTTTAGGAGTCATTGGTGACTACTAAACCCAATTAATTAAGCCGCATTCAGTGAGGGTTCGCCCTTAGCAGATTGGATGGTTTAGAGGACATCGCGTATGGCCTCGTCCTCAAGCAACAGGCTTCGGCCTGTACTTACATCCATACTGGCTGAATTGCAGATGCTCAATTGAGTTTAGGAAGTTCTAATATCTCTAGATATGCATGAAAGTAACCAGGGGCATAAGTGAAAGAAAACATGAAAACAAAATTACAAACATGTCCCTGGGAGGGACTAAAATGCAATTATGAGAAAGTTCGGGACTTCCCTGTAAATTACCCTCACGCACAGGGGCATTTTTTTGCAAATTTGAAAACCCGTGAGGACATCAATGCAAAATGCCCACATGGTGCGCGTGTGACGCATGTGACACTGGACCTGGATGCAATATGCAGAACTAGTGAGGGCACCGATGCAAAAAGCCCAGAACTCACGTGTGTGAGGCACATGAGCTCAGGCTTGGGTGGGGGCGAGGTTCGGTGCAGCTTCGGGGGCCGTAGTAGGTGGCTCGGGCTACGTGGCGGCTCGAGGTTGCCTCGAGCGAGGCTCGGTCCCACCGAGCCTCCGCACTCCGGGACGGTCGACGTGGGCGCTCCAGGGCCGTTGGATCCCCACCGTAGGGCGAGATCCAACGGTAGCTGCTACTCCTTCCTCCTCAATGGCTGGCGGCGCTATTGGAGCTCCGGCGTAAGGCCGGGAGCTCCGCCGCGCCTCACCGTGCTCGATGAAGCTCGAGGAAGATCGCTGAAGGTCGGGCGATGAAGGTCCGAGGTCGGAGAAGACGCAGGAGTACCTGGGATGCTCGATCGACACTGGGTCGTCGGAGGCGGAGCTCTAGAACTCAGCTCCGCCCGAGGTCCGACCAATGACGTTAATTGACCTGCAGAAGGGGTTAACGGTGTGTGTGTGCGTGCGATGCGAGGTGAGCGAAGGGCTTATGTGGCGGAGAACTGGAGCTCTGAGTGTGTCCTCCTCCGTCTCTGGCGGAGGAGAAGGCCTGGGATGACAAGGGTCGTGACGAAGGAGAGTGGTGATCGGAAGGGTCAGCGAGGAAGGTGGGTTGATGGCGAAGCTAAAGGGGTGGACAGTGGAGCGAGGTAGTGTTTGTAGAGACTCAAAAAATTATGCAAAATAAGAAGAAATGTCAGAGAAGATCATAGGGCTTACCTGGCCGGAGATGGAGGTTGTGGCTTGGGCTGGGCATCGGAGAAGAGGCCCGGGTCGTCGCACATACTGGCCGGCCGTACCAGCGAGCTCAGGCGGGGCTTTGAGCCACCGCAACGCTGCCTGGAGGTCGGCGGGTCTCATCGGGGAAGAAGGTCATTGTCGCTCGATCCGAGCTCCTCCCCCTGTCACAGGGAGGAGCTGGAGGGCTGGGCCTCAACCCCTTGGTTCATGGACGGAGAAAATCGAAGGGGGAGGCGACGCTTTTAAAGGAAGGGGGTGGTGGTCCAGGTGGCTGAATCCACGGTTTGCGAGGGAATTATGGAGCGACTGGGAGAGGCTCGCAGATGGAGGACGTGCACGTAAGGATCGTGGGAGAATGGGCTCGGTCGTGGGGTGGTTAGAGCATGGCGAGGATGACCAGGGCTCTGGCTAAAAATGGAAGGATGGAGGAGGTCTGCGGAGCGGGATGCTTGGGCGGAGCTTGCGGGAGGAGGAAGACGAGGTCCGGACCGTTGGATCGTGAGATCCAAAAGGCTGGGGCGCGATCGAATGGCGCTTATGGAGCCACGTGGCGGGATATGGTGAAGGCGCTGTTGAACGATGAGGATGAGAGGCGGGGGATATCAAACGGCTGGGACTCAAGAGCAGGCGTGGAGATGATCTTGCCATTGGATTATGGAGGTGATCCAACGGCTGGAGACGCGAGCGGGTAAGACAAGGGCAGCGGGCCACGTGGCTCACCCAGAACGGGCCACGTGGCCCAATCAGATTATGGCAAGCTTCCAGTTGACTTTTGAAGGGATAAATGGATGTATTTGAGAAAACTCAAAACATGAAAGTGTAGATTTTGATGAGATCTACAAGTTTCATGTTGACCAAAACTGGAAATGAGATCAACTGTAGCTACCAAATGTTTTAAGGGTATTTTTAAGGCTAAAAATACCACATATTTTTGCTTTGATATTTTTGTGGTTTTTAATTTATTAAGGACTCTGATAAATACAAGACTTTAACAAGATTTTATTGACATAACTTTAAGCAAGGGGGTTAATTAGGAAAAATAAAGATGATGAAATTGGGTTTCATCACCCCCCTATAGTTAAGCGATGCTCGTCCTCGAGCACCATGCTCGTCCTCGAGCACCAAAGAATGAATAAGCTGGATTAACCCCCTTGTGCATGTGAGTACAGGATCCAATCTGATCAAGTCGACTCGACTTTAGAGGTCCAAATTTCTAGAGTTCAACCCAGCCTTAACCGAGAGGTATCCAATTCCTCTAATTCTCCAGACTCTCTCTGATGTACATATAATCTGAAGGATATGACATTTTAGTGTTGACTGCGATTCTGAGAGTAGAGTCAAATCGTCACCCAAAGTCTTGGTCCGAGAAAATCTCCTAAGGACCCAATCCTCAACACTAGGGAATAAATCAAATCTTGCATCCATTCCACCGTCTCTTTAGTTGTCAGTTTTAGAAAATGTAGATGGCAAGCCAGTAATGGAGGGTATAGGTTTGTGTCATTTCTTCTCTCCCTCTCATTGGAACAAGGATTCTCTCTAGTGCCTTTTACGCAACACATTTTTTTGGTGCTGATCAGTGCGTCCGTCAAGAGAAGTTGGAGCCGTCTGCACTTATTTTCCTGGGATTACACCGGGGTGTGTCTCTTTTGAGTACCTATCGTACCTTCTACACCCAGACTTGTAGCATTTACGATGCAGAGCCCTTTTTTGGTGCAAGCCCGACTCCTGGTCCTAATAGCGGTGGTCCAAGTGGACACTTTGAAAAGTTTGGGAGTGCTTGCCTTTGGTGGAAGCTCTTTGATATTTGACTTTGTGGAATGAGCTTTTATTTGGAATTTCATTGACTTGTATAATTTGTGGCTAGCTCCACTGCTTTTACCAAGAGTTGGCGCACACTGATCAACAATTTTTCATTTATTCACACCCTGGCACTTAGGTCAATATCAAGAGATTAGTATAAGAACCAAGTTCTCATATTGGCTAATATTGCTGACACTCAAGTTTCATGAAGCCTCCAAAGATTTTATCCCATCCTCGAGCATCATTAGATCAAATCCAAACTTGACTTCCTCATCCCAATTCCTCAAGTGAAAAATCAACTCAACTCATCAAAACCGTAGTCGTGCATTTGATGTGCTGATCATGTTCTTTTTGTCTGAGACTAAGCATGGAATATAACATGCAAATCTAGAAACCTAGGGGAATGTGGACGATTAAGTCTATGACCCTGATGGTTGAGGCTGGTTAACCTAAAATCTCAAAGACCTCATCAAGCTAAGTCTCCTTGATCATTTCAGATCCTGGGAGGAAGTGTAAGTGTAGAGGATTAATCCAACTCCTTCATTCAAAAACAAGAGATTTTTTTTGAACTTCAAGAGATATTTGGACTGCCTAAACTCAATTGAGCATCTACAATTCAGCCAGTATGGATGTAAGTACAGGTCCGAAGCTCGTTGCTTGAGGACGGGGCTTTACGCGATGTCCTCTAAACCATCCAATCTGCTAAGGGCGAATCCTCACTGAATGCGGCTTACTTAATTGGGTTTAGTAGTCACCAATGACTCTTACCTGTTTGTAATTTTGTTTTCATGTTTTCTTTCACTTATGCTCCTGGTTACTTTAATGCATATCTAGAGCCTCGTAACTCCGATTGAGATGATTTCAGTGGCATTTTGAATCTTGTTCTATGCTCTTCCTAATGGCATATTAAATTTCTTATTCTGGACACTTAAATTTTTATGTATCATTTTGTTAAGCCACGTGTCCCGTATGCCTTGTTCAACCTTCAAATCAAGTAGGTCTTCTTAATTAAACCTGAAATTGATGTTTATTAACTTGGCTCGTCATTCTGACCTAGGGCATATTTGTGATGCATTTCTCTGCATGATTAAAATAAAAAAATGCATGTTTTATTTTAATGCATTGTTGTGTCCCCTTGTCCTTCATGTATAATTTGACCTATATTGTCTCTCATTCAATGCTTAGTTAAATAGATAAAAGTCTGACTAATACGAGAGAGGAGCGTGTCCCTGAGTTCGACCTTGGTTTCTTGCCAAGTAAAATAAAAAAATTACGACCATCGCATTTTGATTGACATATATTAAATGAGATGGTATTTTGATGACCCGAATTGGCCCGACTGCTACGACAATTCCAAGTGCTAATTCAGCACTCTTAAAGGGCCGATTTTGAGGTATATCAAATGGCGCCGTTGCGAGGAGGCACGACTTAGGTTAATTTTTAGTGAAATCCCGATTGTTTGATTTTCTCTCCCCGGGTAGTCTGACCCCCGGTTTTCTTGTAATTATTTTCTCTCTTTTATTTCTTTCCATTATTTTTCTGTGTCACTCTCTGACCTCAATTTGTTTTTGTGCGAGGAACGCGAGGAGTCAATGACGCTTCGAGGATCTAGCATTTTAATTTTATTGAGTGAAAAAAAGATGCATTGTAATTTTATTTCATTTTATTTCTTTTTTGCATTATTTCCAGCGGTTCCCGTTTGGGTTCTCGTGCGTGTAAGTATAGTGAAGCTGTGTCCCTGTGTGCTGTGTGGGTGAATGTAATTTAGCTTGCACTAGCGGCTCCCCGAGCCAATCTAAGAATTGCTTGTGCTCTTAATCATTAGAACCACACAAATCACTTAAAAGACACACTTAGACCGCAGAACTTAGTCCAAATAACATGTTCTTCACGCTAATAGAACTTCTTGTCTAGGAGCGGCTTTTATTGCCTGCATTTGCATTTAGATAAAAGTTTTCAATTCTGTTTTGCATCCTGCATAAAAAAAGCGAAGGGATCATTGTAAGTCTCCTGAACTCAGCATAGCATCATTGTTTTATCCTTGCATCGGCTTTTCTCGATTTCCCCCTCTGATTTTCACATTTAATTAAACAGAAATTGGGACTGTCCGATAGGCGTGCTGTGTGGTTGAACTTAATCAATGAGAACCTAACCTAAAATCGAGACTGCTAAACATTATTGACCAAAAAAAGAGGAATAAACTTTGAAAATTGTTTGCGGGAGATTAATCCCCGACCTTGTTTTCAGGCTGAGTGAGGGTACTTGAGTGTGTGTGAACACCTTAAGGCAGAGCCCAAATCCCCACCTTCCATATCACGCTCCAACTAATCCTAGCAAATATCACAAGTCGAATAATTTCAGATTCACTGACTAGTACAAAGTAGCCTCCGCCTGTCTCAGGTAGATAGGGGCGAAATTGCGGTACTTTGCGACAAGTTGCCGGTAACCCCCCGGGGTGAAGTTCCGGCCTTGTCAGCCTCCGCCTGCTTGCAGGTAGACAGGGGTGTGGTCATTGAATCCATCGACTTGGGATAGGAGCGAAGAAAGGAAGGACCGACGGTATCTTAGGCGACAGGTTAAACAGGGAAGACGCATCCAGCTCTGAGCTGACTTCCCTATAGGCCGCGTAATCCTTGCTATTTTTGCTTGAAAATCACACTTAAAAACTACAAGATTAATTGGACTCGATTTCGAGTCCTTCACTGTGTTGAGTGTGAACCCAGGGTCTTGGATTGATTTGTTTGCTTCAGGTAGGAGTAAAATCCTATCTTCTTCTCGCCATATAAAGATGAGCGACTGGGGAGATCTCGACTCTTTATTCACCGATCTCTCTATGATTCCCCCACGTAACTCATGCCCAAGCACACCTTGGACCACCAAGGACTCATGACCCTCTTGAGTCTTGGTTCCCTCATACTCAGGGTGGTTACTCTCAAACCAACCCTTTCATCTCCTCTGAGCTTATCGAAGAAGACCATTGCCTCGATAAGAATCCCTTCCTTGATTTGTCCTCTGACACCGATCTTAATTCATACCCAGGACTAGAGGACAAGATGCTGTTGAAGAAGCCACCACCGGATGAGGACCAACTACGTCAAATTCTCAATCGCCTTGCTGAAGCCGAACAAAGAAATGCAGATCTCACAGCTCGGATGGGACAGATAATAGAAGCAGGAGGAACCGACCGACCAATGGTCGATGCCTACAACCCAGCAGAAAACGAGATACAAAATTGGTTGACCCCAACGGTTCCTGCTGAAGCATTCGAGCTGAAGCCCCACTTCCTTAGTCTGCTTCCGAAGTTCAACGGGAATACCAATGAAGAGCCGTATACCTTCCTCCATGACTTCGAGCTGGTTTGCAACAATCTTAGCCATCCCAATGTTGGCCAAGATTACATTAGACTGAAGGCCACCCCATTTGCCTTAGGAGATAAGGCATCTCATTGGCTGAAAAACCTAGGGGTGATATGTACTACCTGGATGCAGTTCAAGGACCTCTTTCTGAAAAAGTTCTACCCTCTCAGTAGAACTAACGAAATGAGAACGAAGATCGCCAGCTTCTCTCAAGGACCCAGTGAACCTTTCCATGATGCTTGGGATAGGTTCAATGACTTAGTGCAGAAATGCCCCTGCCATGGCATTTCTAAGGCGATCTTAGTCCAGACCTTGTTCTGTGGTCTAACCCCAGAGATGCAGGGGATAATCAGTGCCGCCTGTGGAGGAAGCTATTTGAACAAGAACGAACACGCCGTATGGAAGATTCTGGTGCAGATGGCAGAAACCGGCAGGTCGCAGGCCACCAGGGCCTACCAGTTGTCTCCTTCAATCCTATCCAATGAGACAACCCGAAGGACTGTAGCAGATCTGACAAAGGACCTCATCCCCAGCATGGGGATGATTGCCGACAAGCTAACAATGGTCGAGCATATCCACAAGAGGGTCACTAACCTTGAGTCTCTCTCGCGTCTACCAAAGCAAGTGGAGGAACTCACGGAGAAGGTAGCCAAGATGAAGCTACATGCCCCTTCTGCACCACCTGCACTTGTGCATCGAGTCCATCTTGTGCAGGAGCAGGCACCGGGGCCTCACAGTGGCTGGGTGGAGGATCAGACTTACACCCAGCAGGACCAACATGCACCCCCACCAGCAGAGACCGGATACGAGGAGCCTCCGTAGGTGTTCGAGATCAACGGGCTGTGGTACAGTCGCGACCCCGTCAGTAGACAATCAGGGATGGGGAACGGTCAGCCTCACCGACCTTCCCCATCTTACCAAGGAACCAGCTCCGTCCTCGCACCGCACTTTCAGTCCAGGACAAAATAAGTGTACCAGCCTCAGCAGCACCAGCAGCAGCATCGCACGTATCAGCAGGGCACATCACCGTCCCACCAGCAGCAGTAGTATCGGAATGGCCAGCATGGCCAATACAGAACCTCGTCCGCACATCAGCCAGCCCAACCCACCGAATTGGAGTCCCTCACCTTGGCGATCCAGACCCTGTATGATAGGGTCCAACAGATGCAGAACGATTATCTGGATATGAGAACTGATATCAATCGTGTCTCTCGTACCCAGGATCAGCAGATGGCGCCAAAGACCCCAATTCCCGCACAGGTTCAGGCCAACCCGAACAGCATACTCCATGGTTAGAACCGACCTCGTGATCAGGTATATTATTCAGATAATTATTTATCTGAACATGAGATCCTTTCGTACGATAATGTAAATCATATGTCCCTCAGGAGCGGAAGGACCGTGACTATACCTGATCGGGCATGGGCACAGAAGGAAGGAGCCTCCAAGTCTCTACCTGAAGAGAACTTGGAGGAAGAGGAGGAGCCCCACCACCACCATCGCCAGCAGAAGAAGATGACGTATGAGTCCTCGAAGCAACATTCTCGCATCCACATGGAGTCCGACGAAACCGATGAAGATCCCACACCTCCATCTGAGGAGGATCATCCAGAAGTCACGGAAGAAGCATCACCGGTTTCGCCTCAGCATTTTCATTTCAGTCAGAGTCAGAGTCCTAGTTTGTTTCAGAGTAAGAGTCATGTAAAGAACTCAGTTCCAGAAGTTAATGCAAATCTTTCAGTTTCCGAACATGAGTTGGAGTCAATAATCCCTTTCCCCCGAGCTCTCAAGGGTGGAAAGAAGACAATGAAAAAAATCCAAAAAGATGACCCTGAGATGGCAGAGTTCTGCAACAAACACATCAAGGTCACAATCCCTTTTGACAAGTACGTGGAGATGACCCCTGCATTTCAAAAATACCTTAAGGTACGATGCACACCTACTAGGGTTAGCAGGAAGACCAAAAGCCGTGTTGAGAAACACGTTCTATCAGTAGCCACGACTTGTGCAACAAAGAACTCATTTCCAAGGAAATGAAGAGACATGGGTGCACATTATGTAGTGAGTCATGTTGATGACATCGCATCTGCACGCACTCTCCTGGACAATGGTTCCTCCATCAATCTGATGCCTACAACCCTCTATAAGCGGCTTAATCTCGGACCTCTTAGGAAATCTAGAGCCCTTCTACAGTTTGTTGATAAATCAACCAAGAGGTCCCAAGGAGAATTGAGGAACAATTGTGATCAAAGTCGAGGGGCAGGAATACATGGTGGACTTCACTGTCCTAGATATGGAGACCCCTCAAAATTGGAGAGATTCCCAGATCATCATAGGCAGGCCCTTCCTCAGAACAGCGGGGGTCTTGTTCGATTATAAGATCGTGAAGATCCAGTTCCAAACTCCAGGAGGACTCGATATGAAGCAGACAAGATGGCAGAGACCGGATTCAGAATCCAGCACCGAGTTCTCTTTTACCGAAGCAGACTGCGATCATGTAGACACAGTTGGGCCATGGAGATAGAACCCAGCCAGCACCGATGCGTCCATCTCCTCCGAAGATGATCCAGCGCATGAGTCAGTTTGCGAGATCCTCAGGAACGAGTACAGCTCTGAACCTGCATCGCCCTATATCTTCGATGACTTAGAGGCCCAGTTGGACCTGTCAGTCCTTCCCTCTTTAGGACAATCGGAAGATGAGGATGACGAGTCGGACGAGGCTTTTGCCGATTGCATGGAAACCTTTGACGATCCGACTCCAGAGCCGAACAACTTGGTGGCAGCTATCACAGTGAAAGATCCAGCCACTTCCAACACCGAGCCAGATCAGATTGAGCCAAACTTCTTAGACGATCACACTATTCTTGAGCTCAAACCTTTACCCACAACTTTAAAATATGCCTTCCTTGCGGGTCAGGACAAGAAATTTTCGGTCATCATCAGTTCGCGATTGACCGAGGAGCAGGAATCTCGCTTGCTAGAGATTCTGGAGAAAAACTGCAAGGCAATAGGATGGAGCATTTCCGATCTCCACGAGATAAATCCTGCTCTGTGTTCGCACCATATCTACTTGGAGAATGAATCCAAATCCTCTCGTGAATTCCAACGTCGTTTGAATCCAAATTTACGAGAGGTTGTGAAGAAGGAGATAGAGAAATGGTGCAACGCGGGTTTTATTTGCCCAATCTCCGACTCTAAGTGGGTGGCCCCAATCCATGTTGTCCCGAAAAAGTCGGGAATTCAGACGACCACCAACGAGGACGGAGAAGAGATCGTGACGAGAGTGCCCACGTCGTGGTGCGTCTGTGTGGATTACAGACGCCTGAATGCCACGACGAAGAAGGATCATTTCCCCCTACCGTTTATTGATCAGATCTTGGAGAGACTAGCGGGGAAAGAGTTCTTCTTCTTCTTAGACGGGTTCTCGGGCTACAATCAAGTAGCCATAGCTCTGGAGGACCAGGAAAAGACCACATTCACATGCCCCTTTGGTACCTATGCTTTCAGGCGCAAGCCTTTTGGGTTATGCAATGCTCCAGGTACTTTCCAAAGATGCATGATTGCTATATTCGCCGAAATGGTCGGCGAATTCTTGGAAGTTTTCATGGATGACTTCTCGGTCCATGGTGATTCCTTTGATTCCTATCTTAGGAATCTGGACCGAGTCTTAAAAAGATGTTGTGAGATTAATCTGGTTCTCTCCTGGGAGAAAAGTCACTTCATGGTGACGGAGGGCATAGTGTTGGGGCACGTCATCTCTAAGAGAGGAATGGAGGTTGACCCTGCCAAGGTGGATGTGATCAGACGACTCCAGCCATCAACCAACGTCAAACAGTTGCGGTCGTTCCTCGGGCATGTTGGATTTTATCGGAGCTTCATTAAGGATTTTTCTAAGATTGCCGAAAAACGATTTTGCGAGAGCCGCTAAAAATAGTCTGACAAGTCAGACTCACTGTCGCTGATGCGACTACTCAAGCCTCCTCGTTCGTCAATAATTAACCCACACAATCAATCAGGAAATCAATAGCACGGATTAAAATTTATTATACCCTACTAAAATTGTACAGTGGCAAGCAAGTAGGGGTCGAACACAGGAAACAAAGGTGCAGAGTATAGACACAAGTCCAAACCTAGGTCTAATAAACTACTTAGCCAGCCTAAATTTTTTGTGGGTTTTTAATTTTTTATTTAATTTTTAATTTTGTATTTTGATTTTTAATTTTCTGATTTTTTATATTTTATATTTTATATTTTTTTCTTTTCCAATATTGGAATACAAAAACAATGGAATACAAGGAGTGATAAAATAATTATAAAAATATGCTAAAATAACCAAAAATTCAGAAATAAAATCTTTTTGGTATTTTTATAATTTTTTACTATTTTTGTGATTTTTGGGTATTTTTCAGGATATTTTTGGTATTTTTAAATGCTGAAATAAAGGAAAACAGTGAAATAGGTACTGGCTGTGAGTAAAATAGGAACTAAAAATATCAGACAACCACCAAAATTTTTCACACTAATTTTTAAAATAAAGGTAATAAAGACATGAAACCACAGAACTTGAATTCACAATTTTTGGAGTTTTCTTTGATTTTATAATTTTTTTGAAGTTTTTGAATCTTTTTGAATTTTTACGGTTTTTCTTTTGAGAAACAGAAATGCAGTTTATAGAGGGAATCGAAAATGCATTCTCAAGCTCTATAGTCAATCCGGAATCGAGTTGAAGCCATAAACTGGAGAGTCTTGACGAAGTCGAAAGTGGTGGGGAAATCGCAAATGGTGGGTGGGGGGTGAAAAGTGATCTGCACTATCTCCCAGTCCTTTTTTGAGCTTCTTTTTTCTCCAAATCACAAAAACTTCGGATGACTCGACTGCTGCTTTCTGATTGATTTATGGGGAGGAGGGACCCTTCTTTTATAGTCTATAGTCTGGCGGATTCATATAGAAGCGAAGGAGCGAGCTTTTATAGATATATGTTGTAGTAGCGAAGCGGGAAGGATCGTCAGGGGGCTAGGAGCTGCTGCCGACGAAGCCAGACAGAGAGGGGCAGTGAGAGGATTCTTCCCGGACTGAGGTCTGACACTATAATAGGTTGAAATACACAACAGGGATTTTTTTTGGATGTTTTAAGGTATTTTAGTATTTTTTTGGTATTTTCTAAGCTAGACAGTCCTGAAAATAGCTATTTTTGATTTTTAATAAATAATAAAGTGCGACAAAAATGAAAAATAAAAATATGGCGTGTAATGGCAAGTTAACAGGAGCTTAAGTCTATTTTTTTGAGAATTTTTGGCAATTAAATGACGTGTGAAATAAATAGCTCAAACATACAAAAATCCCAAGCCTAGCAGGGGTATAAACACAATTATAGAAACATACAAGGGCTCGGGTGCAATTTTCACCAAAAGACACGTGCGAGGCACGTGTTCTGTCACTTACAGGGGCATATTTGCAAATATCAAAAACTGACGGGGCATCCATGCAATTAACCCAAAAACATATTTAAATAACTACGCACAGGGGTATAACTGCAAATACACGAAAGTTTAGGTTCAAAACAGCAAATTACCCAAAATACACGCGCCCCAGTCACGTGAGGTGACGTGGCGCAGACTAAAGTGCAAATATAAAAAGTGCAGTGGCCTAAGTGCAATTATTACAAAAATTTTTAAACTGGAAACGAAAGTTTTAGAACTAAAACGTAAATACAAAAGTGCTTGGGCTTAAGATGCAAAATACCCAAGTTCCAGATCGTGCGGCCGATGGAGCATCACTACTCCACGTGGCGTGCATCTGACGGCGCGTACCCCTTTGTCCTGGATGGCTGAGATTAAATCGTGGGCGACTGATTCTACGGCTGAGGACAGCTGGCGATCGGACGTCGGACGTGGCGTTCTGAGAAAGCTGTCGATCCAACGACGGGGAGAGGGTCACGAAGAACACCTCCCCCGACGAGCTTCGGGTGGCAATTGCGGCCGACACACGGCCGCTCCGGCCCTAGGATCAGGGGCAAATTGATCCGGGGCCCTTCCGCGTCAGAAGGTGGTCTCAGGCGAGGCAGGGACGACCTGAGGTGCTCGGACAGTGGAGGCGACCTGGGCGGCTGGTCCTGGAGTCGTCGAAGGTCGAGGGAGCCTCCTCTTGGGCTCGGACCTGCAAGGTTAGATGCGCAAAATCCAGGCAAATAAAAAGGGTGGTTCTGATGGCTCGATGGAGGCGGAAAGTGGCTCAACCGTGGAGCTCCGGCAAGCGGCGGAGAGGGGAGCTCGAGCGACTCGATCTGGGCGAGATCGAGGTGAATGGATGGGTGGAGCGGAGCGATGGAGTGAAGGGGGAGAGAATGGAGGTGATTTTGGCGGCGGTCGATAACGGGAGTGGCCGGAAAATGGAGGCGGAGCTCAGCTCCGCCGTGGTTTCGATCAAGGAATCACGGCGATTGACGAAACGAAACGCAAAACTGCTATAGACCTAACCTAATCTAAGCTAAGGCTACAAGAAAATGGAAAGAAAAGGGGAAGAAGCTCACCTGAGACGACGGGCTGTGAGGCACGACGGAGCTCCGGCGAGGGATGGATCGCTTCGATTCTACACCAAACGACTCGAACTTCGGGTCGATTCGACTCCTACTGTCACCAAGAGCACGAGGAGATAGGGGTTTGCGGGTGAAAATGGCGGAAGAAGGATCCAATCTGAATCGAAGTTGGGGGGGGGGGTCTTCTTTTGTAGGGTTGACGGGCGGCGTGGAAGACGAGGTCCAAACGCCTCGATCAGTGGTTCTCAGCCCCAGAAATCACTAGGGCGTGAATCAACACTGATCGAGGAGCAAAAATGTAGAAGGCATCGACATGGATTGGTGCAAGGTCAACCCTGGAAAATGGCGATAAGAAGAGACAAAAGTGCTTCTGACAATGGCCACATGGGGTGGGTCAGACAGTTGACCGGGGTCAACTGTCCATGCCCTCTGGTTGGTCCACGTGGACCAACCAGAAAAACCCCCCTGGAAAAAGATTAAAAAAATGCTTTAAAAATACTAAATGACATTATTAGAATTAGGTTAAAAAAATGTTTATAAATTTATAAATTATTTTATTATGAATTTTAATTATTTTTATGAGATTTATTTTTATAAGTTACTTATTATAGCCTATATAGGTATAATATCTACATGTTTTGTTCTTTTATTTTTATTTTGTGTATTTTAACTTTTATAATTTTTATTTAGTATTTTCTAAAATTATAAAATACTTTTATATACACAAATGTATTTTTATTCTATTTTTCTGAGATGTTTTGTATATTAAATAAAATATAAGTAGATATATATGTATGTACATAGGTATAGTACCTGTGTATTTTATTTACATTTATTTTTATTTTGAGTTTTAATTGGGTTTTTACCCCTGTTTTAATACTCATAATTATTATAAATAATATCCACAAAATTATAAAAATATAAATATACAAAAATAACGATTAAATAATAAATTGAATATTTTAAGCTGTACAGGTATACAATGTGGGTCCAAAACTCAACTTTCAAAACGTAGCTCCGCCAAGTACGAAACCACCACCATTAAATAGCTTATTTTGATCTATATACAATTAAAGGTGAGTTTGCTGCATTTGGAGTTTTCAGTTGTGAGATACGGGTCTGGGAAGTTGGGATTCTGGATTTTTATTCAGACCATAACTTTTTATCTGTGTATTATTTTTCAGTGAAATCAATCTTGTATTTTTCTTTATTAAATTATCTACAACTTTTATGTACAAAGTTTCTTTATTTGAAGTATAAAAAGTGGAACCAAAAATAGGTCCCAAAATGAATAAAGAATGAATAAGATAAAAAGGAATTTTTATTGTATTTTGACCCTGATCTCCCCCTACTTTGTTCTCTGTCGACCTATTCATCAAGATACCTAGGTCTCTGGGGTTTGGGTCATAAAATATTTGCAATATTTTATTCTTTTTCTTTTCTTTTATTTATTCTATAATTTTGGCTTTAATTACAATATTTTATACACTAATGAGATGCACATGCATGAATGCTAAGATGATGAAATTAATGCTATTTACATGCATTTACTAGGGTTTTTGAGGCCAAATGATAGAATAAAGATGATGAAATGTGGATTCATCATCCCCCTATACTTTACCTTTGCTAGTCCCTAGCAAACACTTATGCAATAAGTGCAAAACGAAAAGAAAGAAAAGAAAAAGAAGAACTTGGATTTTATTTGATTATCAAACTTGTCTTCACAAAATCAAAGTTTAGAGCTTAAGTCGGACTTTTGTAATTTTAGTGCGGGTGGAACCTTAGTGAGAACTGTGTTTGAAATTCAACAGTCCCTGAGAATCCCAAAACTCTGCTCAAGTCTCCTCAATAGCCAGGTCAGAAATACTTCAACTCATACGCAAACTCTTATGACTATGAGTCTAACTCGTACACTGTAAGTGATGGTGGCTCTCACCAACTAGAATGACAAAGAGACTGACTTCCCCAGTACGACAACCCAATGATTCCCCAATCCACTAACTCCATCCTCGAGGAGCGGGGTATTCCCTTCTAAGTTCAAGTGGCAACCAGCTCAAGAGGAGGAGGTGAAGAGAAGAATGGACGGTAGCCAGTGTAGATACCTATCCTGGGATGCAAGACCAGTGTAGTCAAGTCATCCTGCTGCAGGCTCACATATTTGACTTTGGAACTCAAGCTTGCTTATTCACTTTATAACATACTTGCAAGCTTTTTATTTTTGTACATGCCTGAACACATTTTTTTTGAAATACTATATACAACAGCATTTACATAAGGAGTTTTTCCTCTTGAGCCAGTAGACTATCCCTCTTTTGAAGCTTTATTGCAACCCACAGTCTCATGTCTTTAGACTTCCTAATCACTGGAGGGTTGGGGTGCACTTCCCTCCCTAGAGGAGGACAAATGTTTCCACTTGTGTGCGTCTCATACCGGCAAATCCAATCCCTCCACCACTCCAACTGGGTTGAGCCATGTGAAAGGTGCAGGTGTCCAAGTTAGGTCATTATCAACAAGAGTCGTGCATGTGCTCCGAAATACTCTACTTAGGCAGTCAAGAATCCATTGAACTAAGTCCCGTGATCCTCAAAGAATTAAGTCAACTAGACCTGAAGTACCTCAAACCCAGTTCCTATAAGGTTCATGTTATTAGGTAGAGTTTTATGGTCCAATCAAGCTCCAATCACCGGATTTTACTTAGACTCGTTCAACTATCAAACTCAATCCGAAAAATACGAATGCTATGCAATGCTATGCAGAAAATATTTTTGTAATGCAATTTTCAATGATTTTGAACTTTTTATGGATTTTTTTTGAAAACATGATGATGATGCATATGCAGATGCATTTTTTTGTATTTTTCAAAAAGATTTTTCAAATGTTTTTGGATTTTAACTTTGCAAATGTTTTTGAGAATTTTGAAAACAAAAAGATTTTGGCTAAAAGTTAGGTGAAAACTATGTACACGGGAGTGCTTCTTATATCTACAAGAAGTGGATTTTAAGAATTTACAAGGGTAAGTGATCAATTTTATACATATATATAGTGGATTTTGGTGAGATGTATATACTCCTCAAACTTATTTGACACAAGCTTTTCACACAATTTTTGAAAACTATAGTCCAAAATAGTTTTTACAAACATTTTTGCAAACATGTACACACATTTGAAAATCATTTCGCAAAGGTTTTCAAAACAATATATATAGGTTTTTCAAAATATTTTTGCAACCATTTTTCAAACCATTTGCAAATCATTTTTCAACCATTTTATTTCACACAAAGAAAAGAAATTTTACAAAACACACATTTTTACACAAGTTGAAAACATGTAACAAAATATTTTCAAAATAGTTTTCAATAGATGTTCACAAAGATTTTCAAACTATTTTTCAAACATTTTGCAAAAAAACATTTTCACCTGATTTATTAATCAGTAGATACAAAAGAATTTGAGGAACAAAACACCTTTTTATTAAGGTTTTTAATGAATTTTAATGAATTATTAGCCATATTATTAAGAAAATACGAAAGTACGAGTTATGGCTAAAGTATATACGTAGTATATACGACCCCCCTATACTTAGCTTGAGCTATGTCCTCATAGATCAGAGAGAAAAGAGAAGACATAACTCGTACTGAGTATAGGAAAATCTAAAGAATAAAGGAATACAGAGATGAATGAACGAATGAGAAGTTGACCGTCCCCCCTATATTTAGGATCAAATAATCCTAAGTATAACAGACTGTACACAAAGCAGGGAGGGTCAAGGGTGGGACTGAACAGATCGTACTCGGATTGTCTCCCCCTATACTTAGGGTAAGATATCCCTAAGTATAGACAAGAAGAGGAGACAATGGAGAGGATCGAAAAGAATAGAATTAACTTGAGGTGCACACCCCCCTATACTTAGGACAAAGTACGTCCTAAGTATAGAAAACTGTCTACAAGGGGCGACACCTTTTTGATAGATAAAGAAAATAGAAGAGGAAAAGAAGAAAAGAAGAAAAGAAGAAAAGAGATGAAAGTGGATATGAGCAACTCGGGATGTGCATCCCCCCTATACTTAGGATATAGTACATCCTAAGTGTAGCAATGATGAAAGGGATGGCATCAATTCGGTAGCAGAGGATAAAAGACTTTGAAAAGAAGAAAAGAAAAAAGAAAAAGACGAAAAATCATTCAAAAATGTTTTGTTGTGCTTCGCTTTTCTCTGCTTCTTTGGAGATATTCCGCTCATCCTCATAGATTACTTGAACTGAGTCAACGACAGCCATGAATGTATCATGTTCAAGGTATGGCTTCAGAAGCTGTCCATTGACTACAAATGGCTGTGCGTCAGCTGACAGATTGGATATCAATACACTTCCGTTGTCACGCACCTGCCTAACCAAAAAACGACCAAGTCCATTTGCTCATCAATTTGCATGGAAAGATCTTCAATTTCGCATCGAACAACCATACCTTCTGATCTAGATCAAAGGACTTGCGATGGATATGATTGTCATGCCATGTTTTGACCTTCTCCTTGTACATCAGGCTGTTGTCATATGCATAATCTCTGAATTCCAGTAATCTGTTCAGATCCAGTTTTCTGTTCTTTCCTGCTTGCTTGGAGTCCAAATTACAGATGTTAATGGCCCATAAGGATTTGTGAATTAATTCGACGGGCAAATGACATGGCTTTCCATACACAAGGCGGTAGGGAGACATTCCCAAGGGTAACTTGTACACTGTTCTATAAGCCCAAAGAACGGAAGCAGATGAGACCAGTTTTTGCGATCCGGACGCACAAGCTTCTGTAAGATTGTCTTGATCTCCCTGTTTGAACATTCAGCTAAGCCATTGGACTGCGGGTGGTAGGGCGAAGAAACACGATGCTCAATGCAGAATTCTTGGGTCAGCTTCTTCACCTCTCTGTTTATGAAATGACTACCCCCGTCAGATATGAGAATCTTGGGAATCCCAAACCGTGCTATGATGTGATCTCTCAAGAATCGACAGACAGTCCTACTGTCGGCGACTCGAGCGGGAATAGCCTCCACCCATCGACTTATATAATCGACAGTAAGCAGAATATATTCATAACCCTGACTGTTAGGAAACAGGCCCATAAAGTCAATGCCCCATGCGTCAAAGACGTCTGAGATCTGAATGTATTTCAGAGGCATCGTGTCTCTCATTCCTATGGTTCCGCCCATCTTCTGGCAGTCAGTGCAGCATTTGACGTACTCATCTCCATCTTTGAATAATGAAGGCCACCATAGGCCACTTTGAAGAACCTTTACTGCCGTTCGTTTGCCTGAATGATGTCCTCCAGAATCTTGGTCATGACATAAAGCGAGGACACTTGGAACTTCCTCCTAAGAAATGCACCTTCTCCAGATACAATCTGCTCCCTCACGAAATAAATACAGGTCTTCCCACTGATAGAAATGGATTTTAGACAAGAACCTGTCTATTTTCAATTTAGGCCAGTCCTGTGGAATTTTCTTGGAAACCAGATAGTTCACGATGTCCGCATACCAAGGAAGTGAGGCGACAGACATAATTGCCTCATCTGGAAAGGTCTCTGTGATCGGCTGCAGGTTTAGCTCAGGAGATGCTGGTTCAGGAAGTCTTGACAGATGATCGACCACTACATTCTTTACCCCAAGTTTATATCTGATTTCCATGTCAAACTCCTGGAGGAGAAGGATCCACCGGATGAGACGTGGTTTGGCGTCCTTCTTCTGCTGTAAATACCGAATGGCCGAATGATCAGTGTAAATGAGTACTTTGGACCCAAGGAGGTAAGATCTGAACTTTTCCAAGGCAAAGACTACCGCTAGCAGCTCCTTTTCAGTGACAATGTAGTTTATCTGGGCTTCATCGAGCGTTCAGCTAGCGTAGTGAATCGCAAATGGTACATTGTCTTTCCTCTGTCCCAGTACAGCTCCGATGGCATAATCTGACGTGTCGGTCATGATCTCGAAAGGCTGAGTCCAAATCGGTGGCTGTAAGACAGGGGCCTGCATGATGAGTTCTTTCAACTGATTAAAGGCAAGGAGCACACGGTCATCTACAATGAATTCATTATCCTTGCCGAGCAACTCAGTCAGCGGTCTGGCCAGTTTACTGAAATCATTGATGAATCGTCGGTAAAAACCGACATGGCCCAAGAATGACCGGACTTGCTTGATGTTTGTAGGTGGCTCAAGTTTGGAAATCACATCCACCTTAGCTGGGTCAACCTCCATACCACGTTTAGAAACAACGTGACCCAGCACAATTCCTTCGGTCACCATGAAGTTGCTCTTCTCCCAAGAGAGCACCAGATTGACTTCGCAGCACCTCCGTAGAACTCGGTCTAAATAATCCAGGCATTAATCAAATGAATCCCCATAGACCGAAAAATCGTCCATAAAGACCTCGAGAAAATTGCCCACCATATCGGCAAAAACTGCAAGCATACACCTTTGAAATGTGGCTGGGGCGTTGCAAAGCCCGAACGACATCCGTCTGAAGGCATATGTGCCAAAAGGACATGTGAACGTGGTCTTCTCTTAATCTTCAGGAGCAATAGCAACTTGATTATACCCAGAGTATCCATCCAAGAAGTAGAAATATTCCTTCGCGGCCAATCTCTCCAAGATCTGGTCGATGAAGGGTAGAGGAAAATGATCCTTCTTGGTAGCGAGATTGAGTCTTCTGTAGTCTACGCATACTCGCTAAGAAGTGGGTACTCTGGTTATGATCTCCTCTCTTTTGTCGTTCTTCACAATGGTGATCCCAGACTTCTTGGGTACAACATGCAGAGGGCTCACCCATTTGCTGTCGGAGATGGGGTAGATAAATCCCGCATCACACCATTTCTGAATTTCTTTCATAACAACCTCCTGTAGATTCGGATTTAATCTTCTCTGCAGTTCTCGAGAGGGCCTGCAATCTTCTTCCAGAAAGATGCGGTGCGAGCAGAGTGACGGATTAATCCCATGGAGATCGGATGTTCGCCAGCATATTGCCTTGCGGTTGCGTTCAAGAACCTCCATCAGACGAGATTCTTGGTCTTCGGTCAGATGTGCATTGATGATGACCGGGTACATGTTCGGTTCTCCCGCAAGGAAGGCATACTTCATGTTGGAGGGCAAGGGTTTTAGCTCTGGCGGGGTCTGAGCTGCTTTAATGGTAACCTCAGCTATTAGTGCAGGTGGTGATTCTTTCAACTGTTCGGTGTCCACCATAATCTGTTATGCTTCTTCTCTCAGATCCTGACAAAATTCCTCAATTATGTCATCTTCATCAGAAAGTTCTTCAACCTTCGGCTCTTGGTTCTGAAGGCACATTACCCCCACGACAGTCTCTTGTAGCACATCAGCAAGTTCCTCATCCTGATTGATAAAGGGGAATTCGACTGCGGTCTCCACTTCCTCCCCAGGGAAGATGAGTTCATGGATCTCATTGTCATCCAGAAATAAGTTGGTATCTTGAATTTCTGCTAAAAAGTCGCAGTCTTCAGCATGCTCGATCACCCTTGCACATGATGCAGATATCTGTTCAGCTGGTGTTCCTTCAGACAGGGTCTCTACTCTGATGGTTTCATTGCCAGCGCCAAAAGTGATTTCTCCTGTCCCATAATTCACCACTGCGCTTGATGTCCGCAGGAATGGCCTTCCAAGAATGATTGGGGTAAGGAGCAATGGAGAGGGGACGTCCATATCTAAGACCACAAAATCGGTCGGGAATGATTTTCCCTGAACCGTGACAATCACGTCCTCCAACAGGCCCCTAGGCCGCTTGACTGACTTGTCTGCAACTGCAGAATCATCTTTGTAGGCTTGAGCGGTCCTAGCCTAAACTCTGTGAGTAGCGAAGTTGGCATCAAATTGACAGAAGACCCGCTGTCGAGAAGTGTTCGTTCGAACTCTTGATTGAACATCTGACAACGTACAAGAGGTGCTCCCATATCTGGCTTTTTATCCGGGAGGTTGCTGATGGCGTTAACGGTGGCCATTGTGAGGATGTGCTTTTCGGACTTGCCACCCTTGATTCTGGAATTGTGGGGGTTCGGCCTGCGCTTGGTTGTGCATGCCTCTTTTAATCCTTTCTTCACGACTGGCATGTACTCAAGAGCTTTCATCAATGGCATATTTAGCACCAAATTCTGAATGATTTCTATAATGGCAGGATCAGACAAAGCATTTTTCAAAATTTTCATTTTTTTGTGTTTTTTCATTGCTTCCGAAAAAGGAATATTTACAAGATCTTCACCAATTTCATTCAAAATAGTGTCCATATTGTTGTGTACATGTAGATGACAAAAAAGAATGGATTCATCTACAATTGGTGGACCAAAAATGATAGGCTCGGCTTCAGGTGCTGGCGTTGGACTCGCTGCATGTGCGGTGCTCCTCCTGTCAGGAACTGGCTGTGAAGCGGGTGCAGGCGTCTCCAATGCTGTCTGATCTCCACCGAGGTTGCTGCTATCTTTTTGTGTTTTTCTATTTTCTTCATTTTTTTGTGATTTTCTGCATGCTGGTGCTGCTCCCAAAATGTCGGATGGCCCTGGTGTTGGCTGGACTGACGATTCCCCGTCAGATGCACGATGCTTTCCCTTCGTCGTCGCCGATGGCTGGAGTGTCCTACCGCTCCTGAGAGTAACAACATTAGATAAAAAACAATTTAATTCACCTAATTCGGGTTGGACACTGTCGGCTACCTGCTCCTTGCGTCGGAAGTTGTCCGGGTTAGCTTCGACCTGGGCTGGTATGACGGTCTTGGCTACCGTCAGGTCGTCGATCTTCTGGTTCATCTCAGCCATATTCTTCATTAACTGCTCTAAACAAGCCAGGATTGACCGGTACAATCTCAGAGGAGTCCCTCTGTTGGGGTCTAGAATGCTGGTATGGCGGCTGAGATTGCGACTGATAACCTTGTGAAAATTGGTGAGGAGGAGGGTTGGAGGAGTACTGTGAGTTTTGCTGGGGGTATTGAGCAGCCAGCTGTTGGTGATATCCCTGTCTGCGATATCCGGACTGTTGAGGACCGTGCTGGTAATTCTGCCTCCAGGTATTTCCGTGGGATGGAGGCTGGTACTGGTAAGACTGCTGGAAGGGTCTCCCACCCTGCTGCTGCTGATGATAGGGCCTGTTGCCCATGTTCTGACCCTGAGAGTGTCCCTCAGGACGGGTCAGCTGCGCTTCATTATTCCATATGCCATTGATCTCCTGTATTAGTGGCGGGGGTGGAGAGAACTGTTCGGTGTATGATGGCTGGGGCTCCGGTTGATATACAACCATCTGTGTCTGGGGCTGTGGTGGCTGCTCCAGAACCTGTACGTAGTACACGTGCTGGACAGGCTGGGGCTGTTGTGGAGTCGGCTGAGGGTTTTGCTGCATTGTAGGCTCCTTCTTCTCAGCATTCGGCTCGGCAGACGTAGACACAACATTGCACATGTTTGCGTTCAATGCACGCACGAGCTGCTCCAGCTGTTGGGAAATCTGGTCGAGCTTTTCCAGACCCTGGGTCCTCTTCTCAATGACTGCCAATTTTTCGAGGTCCTGTGACCTCTTCTCGATGATGTCCACCTTGGACAAGTGGCTCCCAATGATGCTCAGGTTGGAGCTCTCGTCCTTGTCTTCGGTGTGAGAAGCGATGTTTACTGGCTTGCTGATGGCGGTTGGTGGCTTCATGTATACTCTGGATGAGGATTGGGCTGCTTCTCCTTCAGCCATTTCTTCGAATACGTTCCATACCACGTCTTCGTCCTTGTTGAAATGTGAACCGCCGCAAGCTGCATCCACAAGCTTTTGGCTCTCAAATGATAGCCCCCCAAAGAAGTGTTGTACGAGACTGGTCTTTGGAATGTCATGGTGGGGGCACTTCTCCTGAAGATCTTTGAATCTCTCCCACGCTTCATGGATGGTCTCGTGGGGCTGTTGGCAGAAACTGGAGATCTGGGAACGCATCTGATTCAATCGCCCGAGAGGATAGAATTTATGGAGAAATGCAGACTTCAGCTCCTCCCAGGTTGTGACGACCTTTCCCAGATGGTCAACCCAATAAAGGGCCTTGTCTTGAAGGTTGAAGGGAAACACGGTCATCTTGACTACCCCCAGAGGGATTCCAGGGTAGTGCGCAGTGGCACAGATGCGACCAAACTTCTTGAGAAAAATGTACAGTTCCTCAGTGGTCTTCCCGTGGAATGTGGGAAGTAGCGACAGAAATTGCGGCTTCAGCTCGAAGTGGGCGTGCATGCGTGGAACCAGAATCCACTCAGTGATGCGTCCTGCTCCTGGGTTGTATGTTTCCTTCAGTGTAGGCTTCGGCTGCGGTGGATCTTCGGGTCCTCCCACTGAGAATTCATCTCTGACTTCTTCAAAATTCAGCTCATTATTCTGATCATCCTCCTGTCGGTCGTCTCTTGCATCGGCCCTCCTCCTCATATCGTTCATCATGTCCTGGAAGGCTGTCTGAGCCAGGGCCTGATTAGTCAACTGCTGCTGAATGGCTTGGATGGAAGCCAGCAGCTGACTGTTAACCTCTCCCTGCGTTGTGTATTGCCCTTCCCCCGGATTGACTTCTGGTTCAGGTGGGGCCTGTGGTCCTTTTCCTCTTCCTCCTGCCATCTCGTATTCTGCTTGGTTCGCTAACTCGGGCTCTAAGTCTGCACATGGTAGAAGTCCCCGATCAGTCTGGATTGCAGCACCAGATAGAGAGATACGATCTATGTCAAGGTCAACACAGAATTTTGTTAAGGATGGCGATGTATAAGGAGTGAAATCAATTGCCATCCAAAACAGACAGAATTCTGGACGAGAGTGATCCCGGTTTATTGAAGAAGACATGGAGTCTGGAGACCACGGGATCTGAACCGGGTTCTCGCGAATCGCCCTGAATTATTGGAGAGGGAGAGCGAATGGATCTGATGTGGGTACCGACGGAGTCTCGACTAAACTGCCCATTCGTCGCTATCTCGGAGATCAAGAGGAAGATCGATGTGGATGAAAGATATGGGGGGTCAACAAGAAACAAATGGAGTGTAAAACAGTAGAAGGCTCACAATGAGCAAGGGTCAACTGGAGGGAAGACAAAATTTGCGCAAAGGCGTGGTATTTTTGATCTTGACCTAAATGTAACTAACAATCAAACACAAAACAGGGGTAAGTTCACCAACTCAACACATGAAGCCGTAAAGGTTCGGCTATTATCTTGTCGGTTTTAGCTTGAATTCAGGAATTAATCTTGTCACGAGTCCTTAGAGCGCTACACCTAAAGGAGAGAGAGTACTGCCAGAAAAGTATTCCCGTACTTGTCCTCCTCCTGTGTAACCTGTAACTTGCGCTTTTTAAGGTCCTTGTAACCCTTCCTGGATCCCTACTCAGTCAAAGAAACAGAGGGAGGAAGCCGATAGGCGAAATCGATACTTCGGATCTCGCTCGCAATGGAATCACCCGTGAGCGTGCAAGATCCTACTCGGACGCAGACGGTGAGATAGACACACCCGTGAAGGCGTGGCCTTTGCTCGGTACTTCGGACAAGGTCGATGCTTACACAATAGTGAGTCACCAATGGTGACCAAGCCCTACTCGCCTACGTACGATAGTAGCGCCAATACTTCAGAAATCTAGACGATACACAAGGCAGCCACAAGTTGGGTTTTGGGCTCTAATCCTTACGAAGCACTCTGCTCACTTGGAAGGAGACCTTCCCATGCAACCTGAAAACAAGTGAGGGTGTTACTCTCCCCAATCAATGAGTCCAATTACCAATTTTATTTAGGTCAAAGTTTTCTTAGCAGTCCCTTTTTTAATTTTTTTGGTGTTATCGCTTCTTTTGAGTAGATTCAAACAAGCGCCTAATGATTTTGTATTTTCTTGATCCTACTTTGTCTAAAAATAGAGGGAGAATAGAGTCGGAAAAGCCGATGCAAGTCGACACCAAGGTGGAAATCTCACCTTTGTGCCTAAATGATGGATGCAAAGTAAGAAGACTTACAGCGAATCCCAACTCTCTCCATGCGGAATGCAAAGCAGAAATTTATAAACCTAATCTATATGCCGGTATGCAATGCGGAAATCGTCCTAAGGTAGGCAACTTCTATCGTGAAGAACCACAAGCTAATCACTAATCTCTAATCCTAAGGTCCGGTCTAGGCTCACCCCTCCTCTGCTCAACACACTTGAGTTTAGGAGAAAGCGCTTTACGGGGAGAGCTCGCGGCGCGCGGATCAAAGAAGAGTGACTTCGTTGTTTTAATTAAACTAAGTCCAAGCACGAGCTATAGGTACATGCAATTATTTGTTAGGGTGTTTGGACCTAATCTAATCGATCAATCAAGGCCTACAACTAAGGGCTCAATCCACAAAAGAAATGAAAAAAAATCAAAACCGGAAAATGACAGTCGAGAAAACACGAGAAACCACGGTGAGCCCCCGGGTGAACAAACACCCGAAAATTAGGCTCGAAGTGTTCGAGTGTCCAAGTCCTGTATTATTATAATTAATCAAATCTCTCTCTCACAAAAATGAAAAGCTGACTGTCTCTCTCTCTCTCTCTCTCAAGCTCTCCTGCTCTCTCCTGCCGGCTAGGGTAAAATAGCAGACTCCTCCTCCCAAGGATGCACAAGATCCCCTAGGCGATCCTCCTTGGTCAGCGATCCCTTGCAAAAAAACAAAATAGGTGTCAGACAGTTCAAAACAAATTAAGCACAAGAAACAAATAATCAAAAATGGCTAAGTAGATAAAAGACACTAAAGTACTCTACAAGCCGATGCTCCCCGGCAACGGCGCCATTTGAAAAACGATTTTGCGAGAGCCGCTAAAAATGGTCTGACAAGTCCGACTCACTGTCGCTGATGCGACTACTCAAGCCTCCTCGTTCGTCAATAATTAACCCACACAATCAATCAGGAAATCAATAGCACGGATTAAAATTTATTATACCCTACTAAAATTGTACAGTGGCAAGCAAGTAGGGGTCGAACACAGGAAACAAAGGTGCAGAGTATAGACACAAGTCCAAACCTAGGTCTAATAAACTACTTAGCCAGCCTAAATTTTTTGTGGGTTTTTAATTTTTTATTTAATTTTTAATTTTGTATTTTGATTTTTAATTTTCTGATTTTTTATATTTTATATTTTATATTTTTTTCTTTTCCAATATTGGAATATAAAAACAATGGAATACAAGGAGTGATAAAATAATTATAAAAATATGCTAAAATAACCAAAAATTCAGAAATAAAATCTTTTTGGTATTTTTATAATTTTTTACTGTTTTTGTGATTTTTGGGTATTTTTCAGGATATTTTTGATATTTTTAAATGCTAAAATAAAGGAAAACAGTGAAATAGGTACTAGCTGTGAGTAAGATAGGAACTAAAAATATCAGACAACCACCAAAATTTTTCACACTAATTTTAAAATAAAGGTAATAGAGACAAGAAACCACAGAACTTGAGTTCACGATTTTTGGAGTTTTCTTTGATTTTATAATTTTTTTGAAGTTTTTGAATCTTTTTGAATTTTTACTGTTTTTCTTTTGAGATTTTTAGTGATTTTTGGCCTGACACTAAAATAGGGTGAAATACACAACATGGATTTTTTTTGGAATTTTTAAGGGTATTTTAGTATTTTTTTATATTTTCTAAGCTAGATAATACTGAAAATAGCTATTTTTGATTTTTAATAAATAATAAAGTGCGACAAAAATGAAAAATAAAAATATGGCGTGCAATGGCAAGTAAATAGGAGCTTAAGTCTATTTTTTGAGAATTTTTGGCAATTAAATGACGCGTGAAATAAATAGCTCAAACATACAAAAATCCCAAGCCTGACAGGGGTATAAACGCAATTATAGAAACATACAGGGGCTCAGGCGCAATTTTCACCAAAAGACACGCGCGAGGCACGTGTTCTGTCACTTACAGGGGCATATTTGCAAATATTAAAAACCGACGGGGCATCCATGCAATTAACCCAAAAACATATTTAAATACTTACGCGCAGGGGTATAACTGCAAATACACGAAAGTTTAGGTTCAAAACTGCAAATTACCCAAAATGCACGTGCCCCAGTCACGTGAGGTGACGTGGCGCGGACTAACGTGCAAATATAAAAAGTGCGGGTGCCTAAGTGCAATTATTACAAAAATTTTTAAATTAGAAACGAAAGTTTTAGAACTAAAGCGTAAATACAAAAGTGCTTGGGCTTAAGATGCAAAATAACAATGTTCCAGATCGTGCGGCCGATGGAGCGTCACTACTCCACGTGGCGCGCATCTGACGGCGCGTACCCCTTCGTCCTGGATGGCTGAGATTAAATCGTGGGCAACTGATTTAACGGCTGAGGATAGCTGGCGATCGGACGGCGGACGTGGCGTCTGGAGAAGGGTGTCGATCCAACGGCGGGGAGAGGGTCACGAAGAACACCTCCCCCGGCGAGCTTCGGGTGGCGATTGCGGCCGACACACGGCCGCTCCGGCCCTAGGATCAGGGGCAAAATGATCCTAGAGCCCTTCTGCGTCAGAAGGTGGTCTCAGGCGAGGCAGGGACGACGTGAGGTTCTCGGACAGCGGAGGCGACCTGGGCGACTGGTCCTGGAGTCGTCGAAGGTCAAGCGAGCCTCCTCTTGGGATCGGACCTGCAAGGTTAGATGCGCAAAATCCAGGCGAACAAAAAGGGTGGTTCTAATGTCTCGATGGAGGCGGAAAGTGGCTCAGGCGTGGAGCTCCGGCGAGCGGCGGAGAGGGGAGCTCGAGCGACTCGATCTGGGCGAGATCGAGGTGAATGGATGGGTGGAGCGGAGCGACGGAGTGAAGGGGGAGAGAATGGAGGTGATTTTGGCGGCGGTCGATAACGGGAGTGGCCGGAAAATGGAGGTGGAGCTCAGCTCTGCCGTGGCTTCGATCAAGGAATCACGGTGATTGACGAAACGAAACGCAAAACTGCTATAGACCTAACCTAATCTAAGCTAAGGCTACAAGAAAATGGAAAGAAAAGGGGAAGAAGCTCACCAGAGATGACAGGCTGCGAGGCGCGGCAGAGCTCCGACGAGGGATGGATCGCTTCGATTCTACACCAAACGACTCGAACCCCGGGTCGATTTGACTCCTACTATCACCAAGAGCACGAGGAGATAGGGGTTTGCGGGTGAAAATGGCGGAAGAAGGATCCAATCTGAATCGAAGTTGGGGGGTCTACTTTTGTAGGGTTGACGGGCGGCGTGGAAGACGAGGTCCAAACGCCTCGATCAGTGGTTCTCAGCCCCAGAAATCACTAGGGCGTGAATCACCACTGATCGAGGAGCAAAAATGCAGAAGGCATCGACATGGATTGGTGCAAGGTCAACCCTGGAAAATGGCGAGAAGAAGAGACAAAAGTGCTTCTGACAATGGCCACAGGGGGTGGGTCAGACAGTTGACCGGGGTCAACTGTCCAGGCCCTCTGGTTGGTCCACGTGGACCAACCAGGAAAACCCCCCTGGAAAAAGATTTAAAAAATGCTTTAAAAATACTAAATGACATTATTAGAATTAGGTTAAAAAATAAAAAAATGTTTATAAGTTTATAAATTATTTTATTATGAATTTTAATTATTTTCATGAGATTTATTTTTATAAGTTACTTATTATAGCCTATATAGGTATAATATCTACATATTTTGTTCTGTTATTTTTATTTTGTGTATTTTAAATTTTATAATTTTTATTTAGTATTTTCTAAAATTATAAAATACTTTTATATACACAAATGTATTTTTATTCTATTTTTCTGAGATGTTTTGTATATTAAATAAAATATAAGTAGATATTGTATATGTATGTACATAGGTATAGTACCTGTGTATTTTATTTACATTTATTTTTATTTTGTGTTTTAATTGGGTTTTTACCCCTGTTTTAATACTCATAATTATTATAAATAATATCCACAAAATTATAAAAATATTAATATACAAAAATAACGATTAAAGAATAAATTGAATATTTTAAGCTGTATAGGTATACAATGTGGGTCCAAAACTCAACGTTCAAACCGTAGCTCCGCCAAGTGAGAAACCACCGCCATTAAATAGCTTATTTTATTCTATATATAATTATAGGTGAGTTTGCTGCATTTGGAGTTTTCAGTTGTGAGATACGGGTCTGGGAAGTTGGGATTCTGGATTTTTATTCAGACCATAACTTTTTATCTGTGTATTATTTTTCAGTGAAATCAATTTTGTATTTTTATTTATTAAATTATCTACAACTTTTATGTACAAAGTTTCTTTATTTGAAGTATAAAAAGTGGAACCAAAAATAGGTCCTAAAATGAATAAAGAATGAATAAGATAAAAAAGAATTTTTATTGTATTTTGACCCTTATCTCCCCCTATTTTGTTCTCTGTCGACCTATTCATCAAGATGCCTAGGTCTCTGGGATTTGGGTCATAAAATATTTGCAATATTTTATTCTTTTTCTTTTCTTTTATTTGTTCTATAATTTTGGCTTTAATTACAGTATTTTATACACTAATGAGATGTACATGCATGAATGCTAAGATGATGAAATTAATACTATTTACAGGCATTTACTAGGGTTTTGAGGCCAAAATGATAGAATAAAGATGATGAAATGTGGATTCATCAATTGCTCGACCGCTAACTGAGCTTTTAGGCAAACACATGGAGTTTATTGTTGATCACAAATGTCTTGAGGCCTTTAAGCTATTGCAAGGAATGATAATGGACGTACCTATCCTACAAGCCCCAGATTGGTCTCTACCTTTTGAGATCGTGACGGACGCCTCAGATCATGCTGTTGGGGCTGTGTTAGGACATAGAAGAGATGGCGTCCCGTTCGCAATACACTACGCAAGCAAAGTGCTTGACACCGCTCAGCGTAACTATACAATTACGGAAAAGGAAATGCTTGCGGTAGTGTTTGCCTTGGACAAGTTCAGATCACACTTAATTGGATCCAAGGTAATCGTGTTCACTGACCACACGACTCTACGATATTTGATGGAGAAGAAGGACGCAAAGGTGCGTCTTCTTCGGTGGATTTTACTTATCCAGGAGTTTGATTTGGACATCCGTGATAAACCTGGAAAGAAGAACGTAGTAGCCGATCATCTTTCTCGTCTCGAAGATCTTAATACTTCCGAGGATTCACCTATTCGAGACTCCTTCCCTGACGAGTCGATTTTTGTTGTCGACTCACTCCCATGGTACGCCAATATCGTGAATTATCTTGTCTCCAAGAAAGAGCCAAATTGACCGACTGAAGTCGGACGCTAGACACTACCATTGGGAGGATCCGATCCTTTTCTTCGAAGGACCGGATTGTGTCTGGAGACGGTGTATTCCTCAGGAGGAATACCAGAGTGTCCTTTCTTTATGACACATTTTGGAGGCAGGAGGACACCACTCCGGGAAGAGGACCGCATGGAAGGTACTTCAGTGTGGCTTTTATTAGCCGACTCTGTTTCGCGATGCCACCACCTTCGCGAAGTCGTGCCCAGTATATCAGAGAATGGGAGGAACCGTTGGTTCCAAGGATGAGATGTCGATGTAGCATGTCATCATTTGTGATGTCTTTGACGCCTGGGGCATCGATTTCATGGGCCCATTCACTGTTAGCCACGGGTTCGAATATATCATTCTTGCGGTAGATTATTTATCCAGATGGGTGGAGGCTATCCCGACCCGAGCCGCAGACATCAGGAATGTCTGTAAATTCATTAGAGAACACATAATCTCTAGGTTTGGGATCCCCAAAATGATGATATCAGACAGGGGTAGCCACTTTGTGAATCAGGAGGTAAAAAAGCTCCTGAAGGACTACGGCATCGAACAACGTGTCACTAGCCCTTACCACCCACAAACCAATGGTATGGCTGAGGTGTCAAATAGGGAGGTGAAAACCATATTGCAAAAGCTTGTCCGCCCGGACAGGAAGGACTGGTCTCAGATCTTGGATCAAGTCCTCTGGGCGTATCGGACAGCTTACAAGACACCGTTAGGAACCTCCCCATTCCGAATGGTATTCGGAAAGCCGTGCCATTTGCCCGCAGAATTAGTGAACAAATCAGAATGGGCAATTAAGAAGGTCAAGTGGTACACACACCTTGGGCAGAAGCAGAGAGAATTGGATCTGAATGAGCTTGTGGAAGTCAGAAACCGTGCATATGACAACAGTTTGGTGTACAAGGACAAGGTGAAGCGTTGGCATGATAGGGCAGACGAAAGACCTTTGTTCCTGGACAGAAGGTATGGTTTTTCAATGCTAGGCTGAAGATCTTCCAAGGCAAGTTGAAGTCCAAGTGGACAGGCCCATTTGTCGTCCGTACGGTGCATGATAGTGGATGTGTCGAGATCTCAGATCTCGCAGATGACGCACCGACATTCCTAGTGAATGGACAACTATTGAAGCACTTCGTCGAATCCAATGAGCAGTTAGTCCATGTTGAGGAGATTGTAATCATGCGCGAGACAAATTCATCAGATGCACCTCGAGCCGCGTATGAGACCTTGCAGTAGTGAGCTCCCGCCATCAGCAGCATCTTGAATGATTCAGACCGACTCATTTGTATATATCATCATTCTTCTTGTACATCCTATCCTCTCTCCCACATGACTCTAGTAACCCATCCCAGCCTCATCAGATCACTATCTTGGACTATACTTAGGATGACCAGATCCTAAGTATAGGGGGGAGGAGTCACTTAAGTCGGTTCTTTGTACATTCTCCAGATCACATTGGTCCTCATACTCACTTCCGAACTATACTTAGGCTGACCTGAGCCTAAGTATAGGGGGGACCGATGCCCACATTATATATTCATCCACTTCTCTTCTTGACCTCATCCGCCCCACTTTGTGACTTTCTTCTACACTTAGGCTACCAGAGCCTAAGTATAGGGGGGATGGTCGATTTCTATACATTTTTCCTTCTCTTTCGCTCTCCTACGCTTAGCACGAGCTATGTCTTTTTCCTCGCTCTTCGTGCTCTGAGGACATAGCACACGCTAAGTATAGGGGGGCGTGTATATATTACATATATACTTTACCCATAGCTCGTACTTTCGCGTCTGTTTGTATATATTTTACAATAATTACGGGTGGGTACAAATTGAAAAAAATGTTTATATACTTGTATAATACTTGTAAAACTCTTGTAAATTGTTGTAAAATAGGAGGTATATCAATAAAAAAATGGAAAAAATGAAAAAAAAATGAAAATACAAATAGGCTTCTTATTTACTCTTGCATATCATCTCTACATCCAAAAAGAAAAGAAAAAGAGTCTTGCATTTTCATTCATCTTCATAGCATGACATCTGCATCTCATCTGCATATCTTGCATATGCAAGGTGGAAAGCTAGTGGGTTCTGAACTAAGTTATGAGTAGATATTAAGGATAGACTTGATTTGACCTTAATCCACCTAATTTCAGAGGAACCTTATAGGAAATGGAGTTAAGATTTCTCAGGTCAAGTGACTTAAATCTTTGAGTCCGCAAGTCTATGTTCACATGTCATCTTGATTAGTCTAAATAGAATTTCTCGTGCATACACAAGTTTCTTTTAGATAATGACCTAACTTGGACAAGCACTATGCACGTAGCTCTTCATTGATGAGGTGGTGAGGAGGTAGAATCCTTTAGCTTGGAGTAGCACACGGGTGGAAACATCCGTCCTCCTCTAGGGAGGGTAGTGCATCTCAACCTAGTCTGGTGGTGTAGACATCTAAGGACGGGATGCTGTGGGTTGCAATAATGCTTCAAAAGAGGGATAGTCTACAGACTCAAGAGGAAAATCTCCTGATGTACATGCTGCACCTTGTATGAGTTCAAAAAAAAATTGCAAAAACTCCAAAAAATCAGACAGGTCCAAGTGAAAATAAAATACCTGTCGGGGTCTGTATATTAGCAAAGAAATGCAGCTGGATGACTTGGCTACACTGGTCAGGCATCCCGGGATAGGTAGGTACACTGGCTACCATCCATTCTTTTCTCTACCCCCTCCTCTTGAGTTGGTCGCACTTGAACTTAGAAGGGAATACCCCGCTCCTCGAGGAAAGAGTTACTGGACCGGGTTATTGAGTTACCTTGTTAGAGGAGGCTGGTTCCGAGTCATTTCTGATGTGGAGAGCTATATCTCACTTACACAGTACAAGTAAGATTCATAGTTATCAGAAATTTACGTTTGAGGATTTGTTCTGACCTGACTATTGAGGCGTCTTGAATAGAAGACTTGTGGAACTTGAAGTCTGTTAGGTCTTAAGTTCAGGTCCAAATAAGGTTCCACCACACAATTAATCCAAAGGTCGAGTCAAGCTCCATTTTTAACTTTTGTTCATGACCTTGGTATGGAACCCAAAATCATTTCACTCTTGCATTTCATTTAGTTGCTCGGGGACGAGCAAGGTTTAAGTATAGGGGGTTGATGAATCTGTGATTCATCACTCCAAAAGTTAAAAATAAAGCCTTGTTCCCGAGTAAATAGAGGCATATTTCCCTTTATAATGCATAAATAGCATTCATACATGCATTCATAATACATGCATTTTAGCACTCCATTTGCATTTAAATAAGAAGCCAAAATCCCTTGTAAAGTGTCCACCTTATAAAAATAAGCTCTCCCTTATACTATGTACACCTTAGTTTATAATATAAGTAAGAGAGACAGGAATCCCCTTTGTAAGAGCACCAATAAAGCCCTAAAGCCCTTGGACCTCAAAATGCCCATAGATCCCTCATACCAACTCCAAACTAGGTCTACTCACTTTCAGATTAATACATATTAAAAGACCTTTAAAATGAGACTAATTTCATCCAATTTGGAGCTCGTATGAAAAAGTTGGGTTTTTGGGCCTCTTTGTACTATACTTATATGTATATTTGTATCTTTGTATTTTTATATCATATTTGACCTCATCTCCGTCTTTGGTCAACATAAAACTTGTAGATCTCATCAAGATCTACAACTTTCATGTTTTGAGTTTTTCCAAATTCGGCCTCCTTCTCTCTCTACATACATTTCTATTCCAGCCAATCACAGCCGGCCACGTGGCGCCCTCTGGTTGCGCCACGCGGCCCGCTCCCCTTGCCCAAGCCGCCTCTGCTATCAGCCGTTGGATGGTCTTGTCGATCCAATGGCCAGATGCTCTACACGTGTGCCTTAAATATCCACCGTCTGATCATCTCCAAGGATTCATCTGACCCGCTCATTAGCGCCTCGCCCACAGTGCGCCACGCGTCGCACGCTACGCCCTTGGATGATGCACGCCGCCCTCCATCGCAACCGCTCATCCCGCCTTGCATCACAACCCTCCGATCTAAGCCCTGATCTCATCACAACCGCCCACGCGCGCTTCACCCCATTGCACCACATGACGACATCACGACCTTCTGATCAAACCACCCCAGATGCAATCCACACCGCTCGCTGGCGCTTCACCCCATCACGCCACGTGGTCGCTCCACGGCCCTCAGATCGCCTCGCCTCGATCAGATCTCGCCCGCTCCTTAGTGATTAGATCTGGGCCGTTGGATCACAAGATCCAACGACCACGACCTCGTCTCGTACCTCTGGCACCCCTCTCTCCCACGATCTCCGCCTTGCGAGAGGGGTCGCCCCTTTCTATTTTCAGCAGCGCTCCCTCCACCCGTCGACGACCACCATCACCTCCATGTGAAGGATATTGAGAATCCTCAAGCGCATCACGGAAGCGTGACGATCGCATCGAATACGATCGGGGCGACTAGTCGTACTAGTCGCAAGGTGCAGCGGAATTTAAAAAAATTTTAAATCA